>CM042173.1:50755235-50815235 GCA_023376005.1 Doryteuthis pealeii
AACATTTTGTTTCACTTAATAAAATTTTCAAATATATATATATATATATGTATGTGTATGTTCACGTTAAATAATAGCCTAACAAGTAGTTTCTTATTGTGAGACCTGTAATTGTTATCAATTCAGTATTGCAGAGATGAGGAAAATAGCTGCCCATCAGATTATGATGCATGAAAAGAGAGATTGTAAAGGATTGAGGAAAACAAAAAAATAAAAAAACTACACCCCTTAGAGTATCAAAGAGGATGATAGAAACCATAGTCTTCAGAAATGTTTGTTTTTAAATTTGTAAAAAAAAAAAAAAAAAAAATTTTTTAAATATGCAAGATGAATTCTAAAAAAAAAAAATTTAAAAAAAAAGTACAGTAGCTATTATGTATATACTAGCAGCAGTACCCAGCCCATGATTGGATTAAAGGGTTTAAGATTTTTTTAACTGTCAGTATTAAATTACCAAACAATACTTTTAAAATTTCACCAATGGAATCTGTGTGATATCTACATATAGTGGGTAATTTTGTACTTATTACCACAAATCAATTAGTTTTAATTATTGAATTATATCAAATTAGTAAAAATCAAAAACTAAATTTTGTACTCTTCCTTATTAAAGACTATGCATGATTTCATACCAAAAACATGCAATTCTACTACATACATAAGTATATTGTTCATTATCATTCATTTCTCATATAACGCATCTCTTATTATAATGGAGATGGTGTGTTTGTCTGTAACCGAAACTATATCACTACTCAAGTCACGATTCCTTTTGTTATTTACATCACATTCTCCATAATTTTATTTTTATTCAAACCTCAATTATTAATAAAATTGTTTTACATTATTAATTCTGTTGGTCATATTTACATCTTATTATAATGGAGATTGTGTGTTTTTCTGTCTGTAACCGAAACTATATTACTACTCAAGTCACAATTTCCTTAGTTATTAACGACACATTCTCCATGATTCTATTTAAACCTCAATTAATAATAAAACTGTTTGACATTATTAATACTGTTGGCCTTACCTAAATACTAATAACATGCAATTGTATTTATATATACAACAAAATACCAGTTTTCAGTGTAAACGTAAAGCTAATTTGCATATTGATATTAAAAAACTGATTTTAATAAAAATGTGCATGGTATTATTGATTTCTAATTGTTTGGTTTTATCTTAATGAATATGAGGAAAAATCTCTTCAATAAATCCTAAAAGAAATTCATTAACAAGAAGAAATAACTGTAATTTTATTCTTTACTTCCTATTTTAACTAAATAGTTAAATTAGGAAAATTTAGCATTGAAAAACGGAAGTGATGAAAGAGTAAGTTTCAGTTGTTCTATTTTCCGATTATACCCCCTCTGTTTCAAATCTTTTTATTTGAATTCTTAATTAGTTTCATTAGCCTTTCTGATTTAATCTAATATTTTATTACATTTAAACTTAAATACTTGCACTAATAATATGCAATTATATATAATATATATATATATATATATATATATATATATATATATATATTCCAACTTTGACTAACAGCATTCTGTTTCCGCATTCTTCTTCTAACGGTCAGTTCATCCCATTCTTGTTGAAGACCGATCTATTACATACGGTCGATACAGATATTCCGAGGGACCTCACAACAGTGAGGGGTCCAATGTGCAGTTAAAACCGTTGAGAGGAAGGCCCCGAAACGGTGCACATTCTCTCCTGATGATCTAAAGCTTTTGTAAACATCATTTGTTTTTTCAATAAAATTCACACTGTCGGATTAATTTCCTTTTATTTCACATTATATATATATATATATATATATAACACACACACACACACACAACAAAATAGTGGTTTATAGTGTGAATGGGAAGGCTAATTTGCATATTGACATTAAAAATTTGATTTTAATAAATATATGCTTAGTATTATTGATTTCTAATTGTTTGGTTTTATCTTAATGAATACGAGCAAAAATCTTGGGGATAAATCTTAAAAGAAATCCATTAATAAGAAGAAATAGCTAATTTTATTCATTACTTCCTATTTTAACTAAAGAGTTAAATTAGGAAAATTTAGCAATGAAAGACAGAAGCGATGGAAGAGTAAGTTACAGTTGTTCTATTTTGTGATTATACCCCTGTTTCAAATTTTTTAATTTGCATTCTTATTTAGTTTCATTAGCCTTTCTAATTCAATATATTATTTTATTACATTAAAACTTAAATACTTTCACCCGGAGTTTGTCGAGTTCTTTTTAACCCTTCTGCTATGAAGAGTAACTTGAGTCACCCAAAATATACTTAATGCATGAGGGTGAGATGCAACTTTAGTCCACATTAAAAATTTGGAATCTTGTTTGATATAACCCAGCCCTAATAATAAAAAAACACTTTATTACTTTTAAAACTTCAGTAAAATAATCGTTTTTAGACGTATCTAGACTAGCAAATCCTAGCTTGTGAGTTTGCTTCTCACTGGGTGTCTTATACTTCAGGCCTTTGTGTTACATTTTTCTTTTCCTAAAACTTTGAAATGATCTTTACTCTAATTTGATAAAAATCTTTTCTAGCAGCTTTTATTTTTTTACCCAACCCCACCGCATAAGCACAAGGTCAATTTCTTAAGTGGAGTTTAACAGGTTTGAATTCAGAGTTTTCCTTCTCCTAAACAAGTTTAAAGAGTCCAGTCTGCCATACTATTTACCCATAGCCGGAGGGAGAGTAGTTAGATGCATACCTTTCCCAAGTCTTAGTGCTATATGAAATGCAAACAGCCTCATTCAGAATATGAACTCTGGTCTATGACTAATAACCATTACACCACACTCTTCCAAAGTTGCATTTTTCAATTTAAAAACAGTGGATGCTCATATGTCAATTGTGATCAACGGGTATATTGCAAAGGTAGTGAGGTTAGATCACACGCTATTAAAACGTTTAAAAATCTATTTTTCTCTTAAGAAGCCAATCATCTATCCTCCTTATAAATCCTACTCATTTAGGGGAGTCAGCCCTTTCAAATATTATTAAATCCAAGTACCATTCCATAATGACTGATGATCATTTGGAAGCCTGTTTGAGGTTAGCAACAAACAGTTACTACTCGACTATACAACAATGACTTCATTTAGTACAAGTCATCAGAGTAACGTAATGATATATTCAATTGTATTGTGCTGTAAGAATTCATGTAGGGATGCAAGGTACACAAACATACATTGTATAAATAAAGTATACTCAATACATACATAAATATATTCAGCATTTTAACACAGGTAAATAATTTTGATCAGGTCATTTTAAAAGTGGCTCATAGGCCAAAAAAGTGTGGGCACTACTGGTTTAAAATCCAGAGTTATATATTCATTTGTATTGTGCTACAAGGTACACAAACATACATTGTATACTCTGTACATATGTAAATAAATATATTCAGCATTTTTTAATATAGGTAGATCATTTTCACCAAGTCATTTTTAAAGTAGCTCTCAAGCCAAAAAAGTGTGGACACCCCTGCTCTAGACTAAACAAAAGCTTTGTAAATAAAAACTATGCCTTTCCACATTCAAAAAGGAAGGGGTCATAAGAAAAGTGTATACAGAGGGATGCAGGCTATAAGGGATTCTTCTAAATCAGCAATACTAATTAGCTAGCATACATACAACCCTTTAGTATTTATCTATAATTCTTATAGAGTTTAATTTTTTTTTAAAATGAGTAATCAAGGAATACCAAAATATGTTACTAATAATGATCTGCCAATCAAACTTGTTAACCATTATATTATCCAAGGTGACCTAGTAAGAATTGAACTCACTAACAATGGACTTTTCTAAATCAGCAACTCAGTTATATGCAACTCTTTAGTATTAATCTATAAATTCTTATAGTTTTTTGTTTTTTTTAAATGTGTAATTAAGGAATACCAAAATTCATGTGGGCACTCCTGTTTTTTTTCTTTTTCTTTTATAGAAACTATTTAATATTAATCTATAATTTTTTTTTTTTTTTTTAATGAGTAAGGAATACCAAAATGTGTGGGCATTCCTAGTTTAATTTTTTTTTCTTTTATAGAAAAAGACCATAAATTATGACAATCAATGCTACAAACTGGTGTTTGGATAAATGGAAGATTTTCCAAATAAAATCAGTAAATTTCCTGCCTTGTTCTTGTATTTTTCTGAGGATTAGCATCTTAAATCTCTTGGAGAGGACACATAGGCTAAGAATATCCTTTTCTATTCTTACATTCTCGATCATTGTCCGAGAAAATGGACTTGATGAACCAAATCCTAGACAAGGTTGTTTGCATTTCTCCTTTTGCACTAATATCATTGAGAAAGGCATGAACACGTCTCTTATTCCTTCAATGGTGTAAATAATAGGGAAGACTGGGATCTTTAGCCATGGCAGTGCAATTTGTCTAGAATGTAAATTCTGAATTTAAGAAAGCTTTCTTCTGTTTTAAAATGACCGTGGATCTCATCCTGCGTCTGGTGGAAGGGTTGGGTAAATATTAGGGATGACTGGGTTCTTCTGCCTCAGAATTGCAACTGGTCTTATTCTGAATTCAAAAAAAGCTATATTCTGCTTGAAAATGACTGTGGGTCTCATCTTACTCAGGGTGGAATGGTCGGGTAAATAGTAGGGAAGTCTGGACTATTTAACCATGGCAGTGCTACTGGTCTAATTCTGAATGTAAAAAAAGCTATATTCTGTTTAAAATTAAACATAGATATCATCCTACCTGTGATAGAAGGGTTAGGTAGAGAAGATTGGGCTGTTTCGCCACAACTAAGCTCAGTAAATAACTAGTCCTTCACTAAAGTAAAAAAACAACTAATTACTAACCCCTAAATTTTACTCAGACTTAACACAGAAGTTAATGTAAAACTAGAAGTAAACCAATACACTGTACTGCAAGTGTTTTATAAATTTAAAATTTAGTATCAACAACATAGGTGAAAACAGAGAGAAAGGGAATACAGTCGATGCACAGTATGTAGGTATTTATCGAGCACCTCTGTCACAGGTAGGATTTGATACAAAGTCAAATTTTAAGTGGAGTAGACATGGTTTGAATTCATAGTTTCCCTTGTTCATGTATAGTGTGTGTGTGTGTATATATATATATATATATATATGTGTGTGTGTGTATATATATTATATATACACACACACACAGATGATGTTCTTTCGTGATAGGATATGAAACTCATGATACTATTTAAAGAAATACCAGAGCAATATACTTCTGATGTATTTCTCTGAATGTTTGATTTAAATATGTGGGTTTCCAAAATTTACTAAAATAAACTAAGTGTCTTATTATTCAGTGAATAAGACTTTAAAATCAGTCAGCTCTGGATTGTGATTTATAGAAATTTGTCTTTCTTTTTAGATAAAAATGTCTTTTCTTTCTAGAAAAATAGGAAAAAATCCCTAAAAAACCGATAGTACCATTCAGAAAATATTATGTGCCAACATATCACTATACTGAAAAAAACATTGTGATATTCCAAAGCACCAGTTGAACCCATTAACCTTGTTTAGTCACAATACTAAATAAAATATGTTAACAGACATATTTTATGTATTTATGACTAAATATAATTTTTTTTTGTTTGTAAAACTTTTGGCTCTATACAGGTCATCTGCAATTTTTTGCAGTAAGCAACAAAAAAAACAAAAAAACAACAAAAAACAGAACAAAAAAGTCATGTCATATTTGCCAGCACAAAGGCACATTTAAATAAAAATTTTCAAAAAAGTAATAAAAATTTTTTCAAAAAAAAAAAGTGCAAATATAACAATATAACCAAAGCCCTGGTATTATATCTGGGGGGTTGAGCCTACCAAAGTTTTGAAATTGTGTTTTATTAACCCGTCAAATAAATTTATTATACATCTTATATGCTAGCAAATAAGAATTATTGATGATAAATCTAGGATTAATAAAACCTGGTTCAACTAGAGTAGGATTAAAACTGTAACATTTAACCACACGAATAGTGATTCCTAACGGGCAGTGGGGAGGGGGGCACCTGCATCATGGGAGATTTGGAATTTCAAAGAGAAGGGATAAAAGCATTCCACGAGTTTGTTTAAGGTTTAAATATGTTATTAATCTGTTAAACCTTAAACAAATTCATGGAATCCTTTTTTTTTTTATGTTTACTTAATTCACAACATTTCTTTTTCTACAAAACTGCATAATAAACAAACATATCTTAGTATTCTTGTTAAAATGTATATAACATTTATATATTGCTGGCAAGGGCTAATATCAAACCTTTTGGTTCCTAGACTGATGCTCTACTGACTGAGCTAAACCAGCCCTTAATATATATAACATTTATATATATTGTTGGTAAGGGCTGGTATCGAACCTGAGACCTTGTGGTTCCTAGGCAGTTAACATTTACATATTGATGTTTTCACAATATAAGTCTTATCATTTATGTTATCAAACCGTCTTTATCTTTTGAACATCTACATAAAAGAACTTGTAGAAAAGGGATGGTGATAATGAATGTTCATTGGTATTCAGGATGTGAGGGGAGTAAAAATGATGCTGGGAGTAAAAATGATTCTGGGAGGGGAGTAAAAATGATGGGTGTTGGTCACTAAATTAAAAATCTTTTGTTGAAGTGGGTGTAAAAGGTTAGGAACCACTATTCTTGAGAGTTACAATTTTATACCTTACTTTCTAATGATTAGTATCAAGATTTTTTATTAAAAAGGAATTAGATTCTGTTAGCAAAATTATAAAAATTGTCTGCAAATCAACCAAGAACAAGTTCCAGATTTCTTTGAAAGATAACACCAAACTGCAGCTTACTCTTACTCTTTATTTTTAATAAAAAAAGAAATTGCCATTGGGATAAGTAGTATGTAACACAAATTGAAGGCTCTCTTCTAATCTCAGCTTGTAAACTAGACAAACAAATTTTCTTTACATTAATCCAGTAATGATGAAAAGAATCACTAGAATTGCTACAAATTAATCAGAAATGGGAATTAAAAAAAAAAAAAGAAAAAAAAAGAAGACCTTCTTCATAATGCACCTTGAATAATGTATTTTAAGGTCCAGAGAGGTGGGGTAGCATACACTCAGGGAAAGATTGAGCCAGAGTCCCCAACCCACCGGTTATTAAAACTGGAAAAAATTTTGTAATTTTCGATATGCAAATCGAGATTTTGAAATGGTCTTTTTTCTTTTTTACTTTGAAAACAAAAAGTTTTAACATTTCATCAAGTCACAAACATTTTCAGATTTTGATAAAAAAATTCTCAGGATTATGATGGATATTCTTAAAGTTTCCTTTTCAAATTAAAAAAAAACAAAAAAAAACTGGTTGGTATAAAATCACCAATTTTTTAAATTTTTTTAATACATATATCTACTTAATTCAGTTGATTTAGTATACTTAGAATTTACGAATATTGATATTTTTTGCACAAATTAAAGATAGGTCTCCCAAAAAATGGCATAATCATTTTTGGAAAATAGTTCCATTCTAAAACCTTAGGAAAAAAATGATTGCACTTTTTGGCAATTTAAAGTTTTTATTTGTTAGCTTATATTCTAGGATTTGCTAATATTTTTGAAGTATTGCATATAGACCCCCCTCCCCCGATCCCTGTTGGGTCCAACCTCACCCTCTTAGAATGGGTCAATAGCAATGTTTTCCAATCTGTAATTTGGCAATTACGGAGGGACTGCAAACATCAACAGCAGGGGTCCACCATACAGATACAGCAACAGTGTCTTTAAAATTTATACTATTAGTAATTAGAAGTGAAAATTTGTATTTCAAATAACTATTACACACCTATGAAACTTATGTTTAAACAACAAAATTTTGGCTTAGCATGGCTTCTTATTGTGGTCTCAGAAGGCAGTCAAAATTGAACCCATCCCTCTCAAGGTCATGTCATATATATAGTTGTGTATATTGTCATTTAGTGACTGACAATTTATGATAATGAAATCATAAATTCATAGAAGCCAGTTGTCTTTTAAATTTAAATCTAACAATTTCTATTTATGTAGAGGTAGATACCAAATTATTGCTTAAAAAAGTTGTTTTAAAGTCTTTGAAGTTCAACCTGTACATAATAATTGCTTTTTTGTATATAATATATATATATATATATATATATATATTATACACAAAAAAGAAACTACAATGTGCAGGTTGAATTTTGAATATATATATATATAGGATTTTTAAAAATAATGACATACTTTTATTGGTCAGCAAATTTTTTGATAGAACGAATTTCATTCTATCAAAAAAAAAAAATTGCTGATTAATAAAAGTATGTCATTATTTTTAAAAATCCTGTATAAATTTAGCTGTACCAAAAATTTGTTTATATATATATATATATAGGCTGTATCAGAAAAAGTTATATATCAATCTAATAACTTGACCTATTCTCATTCAAATGATCTGAAATCTTAACAGTATTTGTAGAAACAACTCAAAATTTTGTTTTCAAGTGAAGAAAAGCCATGCATTGAAATAGAAAAACAGAATGTTAACTTCTATCTACACATGCTGTTGAAATTTGAGATCATTTGAACAGGAATTAGTTAAGTTATTAGATTATGAAATTATATCAATTTTTCTGAAACACACTATACATCTCTATTGATATGAAATCTTTTGAAACACCCTGTATGTGCGTGTGATTTTACATTTATATCTGCAATAAAATCAGATTTTATTTTCTAATCTAATATATATCTATATAGTCTTTTTTATTTTTGGAGAATTGAAAATAAACTGCTCGACTACGGGTGTAAGAGCTGTATTTATTTATTCATTGTGTACAATACCTTTAAGGTGTAATGGTAACAATTGCACCTGAAATATATTGTACACTATAATAAATAAATATATAAGTTAAAAAGAAATAGAAATTGTATACAAAGAGAACAGCAATTTTTGGTCATAAGGTACATAAAATAGAAAGTGTAGGGATATGTATGCGGGTGTGTGTATATATATATATATATATATATATATATATATAAAACCACTACACACGTATAATGACAGAACAATGATCTATTTTAGATAAGTACATTCAATGAACAAAAAATGTTTTTTTTTAAGTTATAAATCTATAAAGTATATACTTCTAAAATTTCGGTAGTCTTTGTTTTCTTTTGTCAAGTATTTTTTTTCTTAGTGCAAAGGAAAATACAGAAAAATTATCTTTGCAGAAAAAAAGAGGCTTTAAAAATATCCTTAATATTTTGCTAACAAAAACAATTTGCTAGCTAAAAAAGAAAAAAAAAACATTTACAATCAAATGTTTCTATTACTTAATGAAAAATTTGTTAAAAAAATTAAAATAAAAAAAATTAAAAATTAAAAAAGAAAAAAGAAAACATAAAATGAACCATTTCAGCAAAGATGAAAGAAAGAAAAAAATTAAGTCTTTTGTTTCTGTTTGTCATTGGTAGAATTCCATATGTATTTTCTCTTTAAACAAATTTGATGAATTTCAGTTTTTATAGCTTTTTGTTGTGATTGCATTCTCCTTGCTTTTTTCTCTTTTTCTTTTTGCTGTAAAAGAAGAAAAGGAAAAAAAAAAAAAAGGTGGAGGAAAAAAAAATTCCGTTATCCTTCTTTCACTCTCCATCCACTCTCCAATGTCTTTTTTTTTTCTCTCTCCTTAAAAAAGAAAAAAAAAAAAAATGCACCTTATTCTAATTTCTTCCAATGTTGCTTAGCAACATTGAACTGTATAAGAGAAACAACCTTTTTTGTTTTGTTTTGTTTTTTCTTAAATATCTTTGGTGCGAAAAAACATGAGATTTTTCTTTTGTTGTAAAAAAAAAAAAAGAGTAAGGGAAAAATGTATTGTTAGTGGAGCAGCAAGGGGGAAATAATTGCATGTCCATTGAGTTGAGAAAAGATAAACAATGAGAAATGATTATCTCCCTTGCTTCATTTGTTTTTTCCTCCTCTCACCACTAGAAGAATAATGGTAGCGTGGAAGAGAAGGAGTGTTTTACATCAATGTTCCTCATTGTCTGAATATTCCTTTAGGATCTCCTGAATCTTACGAATACACGTACTACTCACATCCTGAAGGTTAAAGCAAAAATCATCATTCTTCACACACCATTTAGTGTCATCATGTGCTAAGTTCGCCACCCTTGCGACCAACTCACAGTTCCTTGATGTGTTAATAACGCGCATCATTTCAAGAAGGATTTTCAACTTAAACCCATTACCGGCAATATGCTCCAGTTCTTCCGGCGTATACTCCTCTTCAGATGGTGGGTTGCTAGGACTACTGGTATCCTTGGGATCTTTTGTAGGGTTTGAGGTTGAGGGTGAAGATTCTGGTGTCAACTGCAAACTGCTGCCCCCATTTTGGTCAGAATCGTCACTATCAGACTTTTTGTCTGTATCAGTATCATTATTTTTCTGTCCCTCAGCTAAGTTCGAGTTCGATACGGAATCATTCTTGGTTTCTTTGTGGTTAGTCGTCTGACTCTTTGAGGAATCAGAGTTCTTGGCGTTTTTTTCAGCATCTCGTGTTTTTTCATGCCTCTCCTTCCGGGATTCCTTGCTTGATTTCTTATCAACATTTTCCTTTTTTGAGTCTCGATCTTTGGAGTCTTTTGATCGATTTTCCTTTGAAGATTTGGAAGATTCTTTAGATGACTTCCCCTCTTTTTGCTTCTCAGGTTTTCTTTCTTTGGGCGTGAGATTTCCCGTTGAGGGTGCAGTGTCCGGATTTGCTTCCGGGGTTTTGGTTTCTTTCTCTTCCTTATTTTGTTTATTATCTTTAACATCTTTGCTTTCCTTTGGAGACTTTATAGAATCCTTTGGGGATTTAGAATCTTTACCATCCTTTGTTTTAGAATCTTTTGGTGATTTGTTTCTTGGAGATTTGACATCTTTCCCACTCTTAGCATTCTCTTTTTTTTCATTGCTTCCTTTATCCTTCATGGATTTGCTTTCTTTAACTTTACCTTCTTTAGAATCTTTTGACTTTGACTCTTTTGAGCTACTCTTCTCATCTTTATCTTTATTTATTTTGCTTTTATCTTTCACATCCTTTTTTATTTTTTCCTTAGACTCCTGGCTTGACTTTGATTCTTTTGTTTTCTCTTTATCCTCTTTCTTTGACTCTCTATCCTTGTGTTCTTTCGATTCTTTTGATTTTTTGTCCCGAGATTCTTTACCTTCTTTCTTCACTTTACTCTCCTTCTTGTTCTCCTTCTCTTTGTTATCTTTCTTTTCCTCTTTCAAAGAATCTTTTTTTTCTTCTTTAGTTACCTTGTTTTTTTTGTTCTCACTATCATTATTACTGTCATTGCCACTCGTCGACAACTTGCGTTTCTCGCCTGAACTACCCTCACTCTTGCTTTTCGAACTCTGCTTGTGTGATGTGGACACTTTACTGGACTTATTCGAAGAAGAGTCCTTGTGACTCTCTGGCGATATGCCAGATGCCTGATTACTTGACAAATTGAAAATATCATCTTCATCAATACCGTCATCATCATCGTCACTGTAGGCTAGAGCCTGAACTTTGTATGGTTTTGAAGACATTGAATCCATCTTTGAAGGTGAGCTAGCACTGCTGAAATCAGAGATATCACTGAAAGAGTCAGATTTATCCTCTTTTTCTTTGGCTTGGTGCATTTTAAAACTGTCATCTTTATTTCCAATAATGGAATGAGGTGTTTTATCCTTCTTTTCAGACTTTCCTTTGTCTTTTCCAGAATGAGATTTCTTATGTTTTTTGTCTTTATCTTTGTTCTTGTGCTTATCCTTGTGTTGTTTATCCTTTGATTTTTCATTATTCTTTTCACTGACTTTGCATCCGGAAAGATTGATATTTAGTTTTATCTTCTTCCGTTCGACTTCCTCAACGGTAGAAGATTCAAGCGTACGTTTAGTTGACTCTTTAGGTGACATCCTATCCTTGCTGCTTGACTTTGGTTCTTTTGAGGCGATGCTGCCACTTGAAGGTAACATTTTCTGTTTAGGCTTGCTCTGAAAAAATAAAGAAAGAATGGTAAGTAAAATATATAAAACATTGGTGAGAGAGAGAGAGAGAGAGAGAGAGAGAGAGAGAGAGAGAGAGAGAGAGAGAGAGAGAGAGAGAGAGAGAGAGAGAGAGAGAGAGAGAGAGAGAGAGAGAGAGAGAGAGAGAGAGAGAGAGAGAGAGAGAGAGAGAGAGAGAGAGAGAGAGAGAGAGAGAAGAGAGAGAAGAGAGAGAGAAGAGAGAGAGAGAGAGAGAGAGAGAGAGAGAGAGAGAGAGAGAGAGAGAGAGAGAGAGAGAGAGAGAGAGAGAGAGAGAGAGAGAGAGAGAGAGAGAGAGAGAGAGAGAGAGAGAGAGAGAGAGAGAGAGAGAGAGAGAGAGAGAGAGAGAGAAGAGAGAGAGAGAGAGAGAGAGAGAGAGAGAGAGAGAGAGAGAGAGAGAGAGAGAGAAGAGAGAGAGAGAGAGAGAGAGAGAGAGAGAGAGAGAGAGAGAGAGAGATGAGAGAGAGAGAGAGAGAGAGAGAGAGAGAGAGAGAGAGAGAGAGAGAGAGAGAGAGAGAGAGAGAGAGAGAGAGAGAGAGAGAGAAGAGAGAGAGAGAGAGAGAGAGAGAAGCACAATTTACCTTGATAGTCCCATTTGATTTACTTTTTTTAGTTGTCGTCTCTGGTCTTGCGGGTGTTAACGGAAAAAAATCAGGGTTCGCTAATATTGAGGATGGCATCTGAAAAAACATACAAATTAATACATTAAAATTGTGTTTATATAAATACTAGACAAACGTCACACGTTGGGTCACCCATTGAACTCTGGGTAGGTAATTGAGATTAGGGAAGAGTGAGTTTGCAAAGCAAATTAAATTTTAAAAAATAAATACGGGTGGATAAAACATTAAAATCATTTTGTAAGATTTATGAAATTTAACATACAAATGCATTTCAAATTTTCCAATAGAAACTAACATATAGGTAACAAGGAGGTAATCAAGATATACATAGAGAAGGGAAAGTGATAGGCAGAATATAAAGTAAGAGACGGCCCAGTTTTTGACTTAATTGCAAATTACGACTAATTAGAACCAATTAAAATGAATTTTTTTCCAAACATAACCCAATTCTAAAATTAAGAAATAATTTAGTTTAACTTTCAGGTCATTAAACTAAACAGTAAAAATCCTTATAGAGACAAATGTTGATTCACTCAGCTATAGTATAATAATAGATTGAGGGAGAGAGAGGGAAAGAGATACAACAGTTAAGTGATAGCTAAGTAAATTATAACATTATAAGCAGGGCCAAGTATGGAAAAGCACCTGAGATAATATATAACAGGTATGTTATACACACAACCTTTTCAGCAAGCAAAAGTGAAGCCCACATGCAGACTGTACTCTCATACAGCATTTTAACAGTACTCAAGGGTTTTAAGAAAGTTTTTTTCCAAAAATTCCTGGGCAAAAACGGTAATTTATTTTCATTAGGGCAACAATGTGTTAAGAATTAAAGTCTGTTATCAATGCATTGTTTCTCACCCCTTCCTTTGTGGAAGGAGGACATTAACTCAGTCAATGAAAAGAAGTGAGTCTTTCCTCTTGCCTTCAATCAACACATGGCTATAATTGAAGGTGACACTTGTACATTTTATTATTTGAACTGTCAGTAATATTTTTCTCAGTTCCTTTTAACAAAAGTTTCTTTTTAGATATTCAATGGCTTTTTAGTTGATCATAAAAAAATTAAATGATAGCAATCACTTTGTTCAGGTAATGTAGAAGAAGGATTTAAAGACTTAGTTTTCATGTGTAGCCCTCATGGCAGACATATGTAATCCATGAGGTACTTATGGGCTACTTAGTTTGATATGCCTGATATACACATTAATACATCAAAATGTAACCAAAAATATGAATTACTGTAAAGTATGACTGTAACGAAAACTCCCTATTTTCTAACTGAAAAATATTTTAATTGGCAAGGTATGCTTTGATGTTTCAAAAACTTATATAATGATGGTTGATGGGTGTTAACCAATCTAGGGGTATTTCATGCCCAGAGAAATAATATATTGTACATTTATATTTACACTTTTGTAGTTAGTGGTTTTAACAATATGTTAGCATAATTGGGGATCGTGTTGAGAGATGACTTTTGTATGGTATTGATTAGGTTTATGTTTATATTTTCCAGTATAATTTTATCACCTTCAAAAAGGACAATCTCATTGATGCTGGCCTTTTCAAATAAATCTTTCATATCATTTGCATAAAAAAAAACCCCAAAAAACCCACAGTTCCTGATAAGAGCAAAAGCTCCACATTATATGAGGAAGTATTTAACACTGTGATTGTTGTTCTTTAAGATAAAGGAGTGTGACAGATCCCGAGCAACGCTACTCATGTGCTGAGTTGGTGAGGACCGGTACCAAAACTGGAACATTGTGGTCCCAAGGTGATTGTTCTACTAACTGAGCTAAAGTAGCCCATAAGAAGAGGACTGATTTGGATTTTTACAGAACGTCATCCCTTGTTGGTTTATTCTATTCTGAAGATATTTGTTTTATTCATTTTTGTTGGGTATTCAAAATGGTTTTGTTTTTTTGTTTTTTGTTTTTTTTTAAATAAGAGGAAGAGACCAAATTACCAAAATAAAAAAAATATACTTACAGCGCCAGCCATTAAAAGTTTTTCTTTGAATTCTTCCGTAGGATTTTGAAATGTCAGCTTTTCACATCGAGAATTGTAAACTGGAGGTGCACCTAATCCTTGCAGGAACAAATCATATTCAAAACGAATTTTTTTTGGTTCTTCTTTATTTTTGAAATAAAGTTCAACGGGCAAGACAAACCCAGCATAGCCAGATTCACAAACTTGATAAGGGGCGTCTTTAACAACTGAAAATAAAATAAAATATACTTAGTAACAGAAACTCTTTTTGTAATGTTTTAAGAATATAGTACCTAAATAATGAGAATAGAATCGTCTGTTTTTCCTATAAATAAAGTGACAAAACTACGGAAGAGGGAAAAAATGAGATTGCATGGGACTTTTTAATTCAACTTAGCAATTGCTAATCACTGTTCACCTTGTGTTTTGGCTTAGTAAATCATTTTCCCTTATCTTTAATAGCTTTTGTATTTCTTCCTATTATTTCTCTTAACTTTGATACTCGAGATACAACAGTATGAAAATTGTACTGAAACTAAAGCCTGTCTATTTTTTTCTAAAATGTTATTAAATGAAAATTCATCAATAATCATGTCATTGCAGAGATTTTTTAGGGGCTCAAAGAAAAATTTAGCATGTATGGATTTTTTTGTTTTACTCATTCATAATGGGTATTAAATTTTTTTTCGTTGATAATTCTATTAGCACAGTTCATATCTTATTATAATGGAGATTGTAACCAAAACTATACAACTCAAGTCACAATTTACTTTGTTATTTACATCACATTACCATATGACTATTTGAAAACAAATGATTATTATTTAATAGAAATATTAACATTAGATAGAAATACTTAACCATTTAACTGTATACAAATGATTATTAAATAGAAACACTTAATTGAAACCATATAATTCAGTATAAATTAAATGACTTTTAAATAGTACTAATTTCTATTAAAGTTCAGGCTAAAAATATTCAGGGTTGTCCCCCTTGGTAAGTAAGACTTGAGAGTGGCCTCCCCTTTAAAGCCTGGAAT
Source organism: Doryteuthis pealeii (assembly GCA_023376005.1). NCBI lineage: Eukaryota > Metazoa > Mollusca > Cephalopoda > Myopsida > Loliginidae > Doryteuthis > Doryteuthis pealeii. The sequence goes on from CM042173.1 coordinate 50,770,969, forward strand.
ATTGTGTGAACATAAAGGCATGGGAGATGTAAAATTAGCCACGATATGGACACCGCTTTGAGTGGAGGGTCTTTACCCTCTACAGAAGATTTTGTTGACTATTTTAAGCCACGGGTGTATAGAAATTGAAACCATTAAGAATTAACAAATGAACGAAATAAAAGAAACTAAGACAATAGTTCAAACATGAATGTCAATTTCTTGAGTGGCATTTAAAGTAAGATATTTTATAAGCTCCCCACCAAGCTGAAATTGACACCAGGGTATAAGGCCCACTGGAATCCAGCCATTTCTTCACCCCCACCTCCATAGACGAGATCCTGTGCCAGGTTTCGTTCAAAGCAATTATTTCAACAAATTATCAGTAAAACAATATTACCAGATGAGCTATGACAACAATCATGACACAATTATAGATATAGTGATTATCTGGTTGGGTTAGCTCAGTCGGTAGAGCGTTCGGCTAGAAACCACAAGGTTCCTAGTTCGATACCGGTCCCCGCCAACTCAGCGTATGAGTAGCACAGGGATCTGTGCGGTAAAGTAAGGAGCTGACGGTAGGTGTGGCGCTCCACCTCAGACGCTAAAATAATCTCCTTGGTCTAGCGCAAGTGAAAAGGGGATAGACTCCCTCGCTGATTGGCTGATACCGACTTTAGGCCGCCCTGACGATTTTACTTACTTTACTATATATAATATATATAATATATATATATATATATAAGGTATACCCCAAAAAATCGTTTGCTACGTTTTTAAAAACGAATTAAAATTAATTAAATCTATTATTTAAGGTTAAACTTTTGTCTAAATCGATAAGTAGTAACATAATGGCCATCATTAAAAAAAAAGAAGAAAAATATCATTACATATACAGTTTATTTTTAATATGTTTAAAACGATTTGTTTTGGTCAATTTCGATGCGTTCCGCCATTTTGTCTATTTTTCAATGGTTTTAGGCACTTGTTTACAATTTTAATGTAACAAGTTCCGACCGCAAAAGTTTTTACCAAAAATCAGGTAATTATCTGATTTTAATGAAATTTTCAGTATTGATTAATCAATTAATGAATTTTATAATGCATCAGTTATTTTATTTCAAAACTTTAATTTAATATTTTTGCTATGAAAAATGAATATATAAAATTCATTTAAAATATGAAAAGCCTGATGTTAAGTTTAAAATGTTATATCTTTAGATTCTAAACATAAATATCTATCTAATGCAAACCTAAAAATAAATATCTATTTAATATTACATCAAAGTATACTTTTTGAAGAAAAACTCAATTGAAAATGTACCCCTAACTCCTTTTTAAGCAGAAAAAATATTGATGTATAGTTTTTTCTTTTATAAGAAAATTTTGTATGTCTGTAACCAAAACTATATCACTACTAAAGTCACAATTTCCTTAGTTATTTATGTCACATTCTCTATGAATATTTTTATTTAAACATTCATTATTAATAAAATTGTTTTATATTATAAATACTGTTGGCCTTATCTACATACTAACAAGATGCAATTGTATTCATATATACAACAAAATAGCAGTTTACAGTAGGAACGGGATGGCTAATTTGGATATTGATCTTAAAAATTTGATTTTAATAAATATTTGTTTTGGTATTATTGATTTCTAATAGTTTTGTTTTAATTTAATGAATATGAGCAAAAGTCTCTGAGATAAATCTTAAAGAAATCCATTAACAAGAAGAAATAACTGTAATTTTATTCTTTACTTTCTATTTTAACCAAATAGCTATACTAGGAAAATTTGGTAATGAAAGACAGGAGTAATAGAAGTTTCAGCTGTTTTATTTTTAAAAATTACACCTGCCCCTATTTTAAATCTTTTTATCTGCATTTAGTTTCATTAACCTTTCTATATGACATTTTATTACATTAAAACTTAAATTCTTGCACCCGGAGGCTGCATACATTTGCTAGTATATATAATAGATAAGCAAAAAATGACTTACCGCGCTTGGGTCTGGGAAAACTTTCATGCAAATAAAAGACAACCTTCTCCACAAAGTGATAAATAGGACATCCTTCTTGTCCACGGACGAAAATCGTCCAGTCGTGAGTGAAACCCTCAACGGTCGTCTTCGTTCGTAAAGTGGCTTTGTGGCCAATCTCAACCTTCACTTGAACAAGTTGAGGCTGAAAGAAAAAAAGAATATATATATATGACTAAGAATCAGACAGAAAAAAAAAAACCCCAACCAAAACAAAACAAAACATTCATCCAGGAAAGAAAAACATAAAAACTACTTTTAAAAATTGTAAGCAGGTTTTAAAATTTTAGACAAAATTAACATTTTGAGAAGAAAAAAGAAGCAAACAACTTTTAAGTGAATATTTCACATTTGAAACAGATAAAAAACAATGATGTCAAATAAGGTATTTTCGTTGTACATAACCACCCACCCACCCTACGTTTTCATCACCGATCAGGGAGAAAATGCAGCTACATTTACCCCCTTTACAAAAAAAAAAAAAAAAAAAAAAAAAAAAAAAAAGGGGGGAAAAAAAAAGACCGTTACTATTAGTATACTAATAGTCAAATTGCATTAACATTTACTAATTAAAAAAAAAAAGATTTTAAATGGAATGATCAACCATTAATTCCATAATGAATCCTAGAATCTAATAAGTTCTTAACACCCTGAAAAAGGAAAAAAAAAAGGAAAAAAAAAAAAAAAAAAAAAAAAGAATTAAAGATAAAATTAATAAACTGGTTATTTTATTTGCAACAAAGTAAATAGAAATTCTTAAATTGTCACTGAATCATTTTTACTTACTTCAGTGCCCATTTGGAACTTTTGAAACCATCAAAAGAAATATGACATATAAGGTATTTTCTGTGTACCCTACCCAACCTAAAACATATTCCCATGTGAGAAGATACAAAATGACTGGTAGTGAGGAAGATCGTACACCAATAGTTAAATTACATTTACACATTTTTTCAAGAGATTTTAAATGAAATGATAGATTTAATAAACCATTTAAAATTTAAATATTCTATATTAAAAAAAAAACAAACTAATAAATATTAAAATCTAATAAAGGTTTAACATTCTAAAAAAGAAAAAAAAAGAATTGATGTATCATTTTTAAGAAAAAAAAATTAATAAACTTATTATTGTTACGTTCCTACTAAGTGGCCCACATGCATTGATCCTTCTTGTCAAAGATGACCCCCAAGAAATTTGATTTCCGTTACTAGCGATCAACACTAAATCAAATTGCATTTACATTTATTACATATAAATCGGATAATTACCTGATTTTTGGTAAATTTTTTCCCCATCCCAAATGTTACATTAAAATTGTCACGAAGCCTAAAACCATTGAAAAACAGCCAAAATGGCGGATCGCGTCGAAATTGACCAAAACAAATATTTTTAATTCTCTTAAAAATAAACTGCATATGTAATTATATTTTTTCTTTTTTTAATGATAAAAATATTATGCTACTACTTATCGATTTAGACAAAGTTTAACCTTAAATAATAGATTTAATTATTCTTAATTCGCTTTTAAAACTCGTAGTATCCGATTTTTTTTGCCAGTAGCACCCCTGAAAACTCAAAAAATAAATAACTTAAAATATATATATATATATATATATATATATATATATATATATATATAACCTGTTTACACTCTGCAAAAAAGGAGAAAAAAAACTATACAAAAGAGATAGAATAATAGAATATGTGGAAAAGAAACTTACAAGCATTGCAGACGCCATCGTTCGATTAAGGTTACTTAAAAAAGGCAAGGGATCAGAAATATTCTGAAATCAAGCAAGTACACAGAAAGAGAGAGAAGGGTTTTTCATCACCAGCTATACCAACGAAATTCATTCCTTTCTGATTGGATAAAAAAAAGGAAGGGGGTAAAATTTTATTTTAGAGAAGATGTTTTTTTTTAAGTAGTAAAGGGGTAAGGTTGAGTTTTTAGGTATGTCAACCCTAGTTAGGTTATTTTATGCCGAAGGTGTTTTGTTTTACTTATTCTTGATGGGGACTCAAATTTAAAAACCTATTTTAAAACTTTTGTCTTAAAAAATAAATAAAGGACAGCTTTATTTAATGTTGTATAGATTTTTTTATTTTATTTACAATAAATTAGAGAATCTAATGATGAATCACAATGATGAGAGAATCACGTTCATATTTCCATTTTTTGTGTTTACCCCCCTACCAAAAAAAAAAAAAAAAAAAAAAAAAGAAAAAGAAAGGGGAAAAAAAATGAAAAAAAATAGACCGTTACTATTAGTATACTAATAGTCAAATTGCATTAACATTTACTAATTAAAAAAAAAGATTTTAAATGGAATGATCAACCATTAATTCCATAATGAATCCTAGAATCTAATAAGTTCTTAACACCCTGAAAAAGGAAAAAAAAAAGGAAAAAAAAAAAAAAAAAAAAGAAAAAAAAAAGAATTAAAGATAAAATTAATAAACTGGTTATTTTATTTGCAACAAAGTAAATAGAAATTCTTAAATTGTCACTGAATCATTTTTACTTACTTCAGTGCCCATTTGGAACTTTTGAAACCATCAAAAGAAATATGACATATAAGGTATTTTCTGTGTACCCTACCCAACCTAAAACATATTCCCATGTGAGAAGATACAAAATGACTGGTAGTGAGGAAGATCGTACACCAATAGTTAAATTACATTTACACATTTTTTCAAGAGATTTTAAATGAAATGATAGATTTAATAAACCATTTAAAATTTAAATATTCTATATTAAAAAAAAAACAAACTAATAAATATTAAAATCTAATAAAGGTTTAACATTCTAAAAAAGAAAAAAAAAAGAATTGATGTATCATTTTTAAGAAAAAAAAATTAATAAACTTATTATTGTTACGTTCCTACTAAGTGGCCCACATGCATTGATCCTTCTTGTCAAAGATGACCCCCAAGAAATTTGATTTCCGTTACTAGCGATCAACACTAAATCAAATTGCATTTACATTTATTACATATAAATCGGATAATTACCTGATTTTTGGTAAATTTTTTCCCCATCCCAAATGTTACATTAAAATTGTCACGAAGCCTAAAACCATTGAAAAACAGCCAAAATGGCGGATCGCGTCGAAATTGACCAAAACAAATATTTTTAATTCTCTTAAAAATAAACTGCATATGTAATTATATTTTTCTTTTTTTAATGATAAAAAATATTATGCTACTACTTATCGATTTAGACAAAGTTTAACCTTAAATAATAGATTTAATTATTCTTAATTCGCTTTTAAAACTCGTAGTATCCGATTTTTTTTGCCAGTAGCACCCCTGAAAACTCAAAAAATAAATAACTTAATATATATATATATATATATATATATATATATATATATATATATATATATATATAACCTGTTTACACTCTGCAAAAAAGGAGAAAAAAAACTATACAAAAGAGATAGAATAATAGAATATGTGGAAAAGAAACTTACAAGCATTGCAGACGCCATCGTTCGATTAAGGTTACTTAAAAAAGGCAAGGGATCAGAAATATTCTGAAATCAAGCAAGTACACAGAAAGAGAGAGAAGGGTTTTTCATCACCAGCTATACCAACGAAATTCATTCCTTTCTGATTGGATAAAAAAAAGGAAGGGGGTAAAATTTTATTTTAGAGAAGATGTTTTTTTTTAAGTAGTAAAGGGGTAAGGTTGAGTTTTTAGGTATGTCAACCCTAGTTGGGTTATTTTATGCCGAAGGTGTTTTGTTTTACTTATTCTTGATGGGGACTCAAATTTAAAAACCTATTTTAAAACTTTTGTCTTAAAACATAAATAAAGGACAGCTTTATTTAATGTTGTATAGATTTTTTATTTTATTTACAATAAATTAGAGAATTTAATGATGAATCACAATGATGAGAGAATCACGTTCATATTTCCATTTTTTGTGTTTATTAAAAATTATTTTTGTACTCTGTCCAATCAAATAAAAATCATTTTTAAACAGATCAATTTGAGCCGGAAAATTCTAAACTCCGGGATAAAAATGTAAGGGATTAAGCTTTTAGTTCTTTATTCAAAATCTAAAAAATTGTTATTTGGTTTTATTCTAAAATATTTTAAAAAGCATACTACTAAAAAGAAACAATTTAAAAAAATATTAAATATTAAAAATATCATACTAATTTTTTTCAGGGAAGAAAAGCAAAACAAATGACAGATAACAGAACACGTTTTTAGTTTGTAACACACAAACTAAACAAGCACTTAAAAACATCGAAAACGAGGCTGAATGGCGGATCGGATCGAAATTGACCAAAACAAATGGTTTTAAATCTATTAAAAATAAACTGCATATGTAATGATATTTTTCTTTTTTTAAATTATGGTTATCATGTTACTACTTATTGATTTAGACAAAGTTTGACCTTAAATAATAGATTTAATTATTTCTAATTCGCTTTTAAAATTCCTAGCAGATGACAAAAAATATTTTACCAAAAAATCAGGGAATTATCGGATTTTAATATTGAATTATAAGTTTAATATTTTTGTCTAAAAGATTTGTGTTTACATTTAATTAATCTTAGAAAGATTTTAATGGCAGGTAATATTTAGTGTATAAATATTTTTACATTTTTTGGAAATTCACAAGATCAATAAAAATAATTATAGAACCCTTGAATTGTGAGACTTTATTCATAAACTCAGACCCTTTAAAAAAAAACTTTAGTAAAGAGATTTTACCGTTAAATTTCAACCTTTTGTGCATTTTAATACCTTTTTTATTTACTATGTTTGCTCGATAAGTTGTTACAATTACTACCTCCCCTCCCATTCCACCTACTACAACTACGAGGCCCCACCCACAAATTGTTTTACATGCACGGCTTCAGCCGAGACCACCGGCGGCCTCTCTTTAGCAGTGGCGGGGTACTACCCATTAAGCCCGCCACTGCTGAACCAGCTGATTGATGAAGTTCGCATGCTGGATCGTCTACGCAAAAGATTTGTAAATAACAAAAGCGGCTGCTATTGCTGCGTAGTCTGTCAAAATAAATAAATAGATAGATAGATATAAATAAAAAGTAGGTCTTAATTAAAAGTTCATATCCCTCATTATGACATAACGTAATTAAAATGGAAGTGGCGAATTTAAACAGATTTAAAACTTAAACTTGTTTGAACTTTAAGAAAACGCTTAAATCTCTCTCTCTCTCTCTCACACACACACACAAGCGCGGTAGTTTTTAGGTTTATTATGTATCATACAAGAACGTATCAGTAATCTCTGGAATACTAGATGGATAAAGAGGGAGCGAAACAACACATGTTGACAGTTTAACAACTTTTTTTTACACTCGCTAGGGGAACTACAACAACAACCACCAAAGGGGCATAACCCTTATTTAGTTCTTATCTTATTAATGTTACATATAGGTAGGTAGCCATGTGCAAATTCTCGCCTACTATATAAAAGGGTGTTCACAGGAAATTCTTCTAAAAATCATATAAAATAAACTAACGATCCAATTCTAATTAAACTTTCTGTTTATGAAGTAATAAAAGATGAACTTTATTGTAAATAAATTTTACTAAATTGAAAAGACTAATAATTTTTTTCGTTAGTTTTTGTTTCGCGTATTGATCCCCCCAACAAATATCTTTTTTTTTTTTTTTTTTGGATATAAATAAATTTTACATTTTTATAAAGACAATGTAATGACATAACATATATAAAAAAAGATAATTCGCTAATAAATCGGTTTTGAAAATAGGGCATCTTAAACATTGAAACTTAAAATCTCGTAAATAAGAAAAAATATGTAACTTTTAAAAAAATTTTTTTTTATTGTTAGATTATTTTCAAAAGAATTTTATATTAAAAGTTCGTATTGTGTACATTTTTATTTTATTTTTCAGAGATTTTCAAAAATTTATAAAATGTAAAATAAATACTTTTGTTTAATGTATAACAAAATCGTATTCATTAATCAAAGAAAATATTGTATAAAACATATCTCGCTAAAAATAATGACATAATATATGTCTATTCTTATTTTTATGAATTTTTGAAAATAATGTTTGAATTAAAAGTTGTTGAGAATGATTACGGAAGCCTGTAATGGAAAAAAAACGTATTTGTCATTTTCACTGATGTGTTATGGGTAAACAATAAATAAATTAATGACAAGGAAGATTGCGAGTTCACAAAATTTGAAATAGGGGCAGACTATTTAAATAAAGACTTTTTCATCATGGAATAAATTAAAAACTTTTAAAACTACAAAATTGAATAAAGAACTTCACCTTTAAGGTATGTAATGTTTTATATACTTTCATGAATTATTAATAAATATATACTTTATTAAATTATTAATAATAATTTAATAGATGTATCGGAAAAAAAAAGAATATTATTATAGAATTTTATTATAAATAATTTCTAACATTCTAATTTTTATTTTCCCAACTCTCTTTTTAAATCGTGAGGCATCAAGGAAATGCTAAATTAGTAATTTGTTTTTTGCTTCAGAAAATTTTTTTATTCGTGTGCCCATCCATACGAAGAAAAAGTGCACACGTCAAGATCGGATAACTTGCCAACAAATGCGCGTTCTTGCGCTGATTTACTTTAAAATGCAAAAATTTAGGTTTTATGTGAGAGAAATTTGTTTGTTTTTCTTTTTTATAACCCATAAATTTGGAATTGTTCTTTATATTAAACGTAAAAGAAAACAGTAAAAAAGTTAATTTTCCAATTTTTATTGACATTTTAAGATATTTTTTACAAGTAAACAAACTTTCAAAATGGCGCTGGTTTGCACATGCCTACATATAGGTATACCCTAGAAATACCCAATTTTGTCGGCTGCTAGCTTTTTAAAAAACTAATTAAAATTAATTAAATCTATTATTTAAGGTAACACTTTTGTCTAAAATGATAAGTAGTAACACAATGACGATCATTAAAAAAAGAAAAATATTACATATGCAGTTTATTTTTAATAGATTTATAGGGACCACCAATTGGGCCACGTGATCAGTTTAGGCCATCTTGAATAAAACGGAAATAAATATTTCCGAACTTTGTTTATCAAAAATCTCGTAAAAAACAATTAAACATCATACAGAATTAAAAAAAAAAAAAGCAGTTAATTCAAAGATCAAATTATCCGATTGGGAAAAATTACATCGTTATCTTAAAAAAATAAATAAACCTATCCGTATCACATGTGAAAGGGTAAATTTCAGGACGCAATTTAGACAGAAAAAAATACATATTATTACCCTCTTACGATTATTCATCTACATATGGCTGACTGTACGGACATACTTTTTTTAGCCAAAATTTAGTATTAAAATGAATAAAATCTTTAAAATCTTTAATATTAAAATTTAACAATGAAATTGAAGTTTAAAAAAATGTCTTCGGTTTTAGTATTAATTTTTAAAATCGAAAATGAAATGAAAATAATCATATATATTTACTTTTTATTCTAATAGCGTAAAAAATTATTTTATTTAACCTTTTTGACCAAAGAAAAACAAACTTCGGTTACTCTGAAGCGTCTCCTCTCTTTGTAAAACAAATATGTAAGTTTTGATCTTCCGTATATTCTAAGAAACATACATTACTATTCAACAATAAAAATTACAAATTCTTTTAAAAATATTAATCGAGCTCGGATCGGACCAATTTTTAGTTGACCTGAATTCTAAAAATCATATTTTGAAATATCCGTGAAAAATTCGATTTTTTAGCGCAAAAAAAAAAAAAAAAAAAAAAAGAATTTATTTCACGCAGAGAATAAAAATATTTAATCACACAAAAGATTGAAAATCTCTTAAAAATTAATTTCTTAAAAAAAAAAATTTTTTTTTTGACAATTTAATAAAATACCAATTACCAATTACAAAAGCAAAAAAAAGTTTTCAAATATTAATATTATGACATTTTTTTGCACTTTTTATTTCCGATTTCATTAATTTTTCCTAGAAAATTACACCTTGTACGTTATACAATTTCATTGATATTAGTTATGCAGACTTATCTTTATAGAAAAAAAGTAAAAATCTTTTTTTTTTTTTTTTTTTTTTTTTTTTTTTTATCTCAAAAAAATAAATAGATAGACCTCGTAAAAAAATATTTCCCCTAATATATTTTTAGAAAAAAACTATTTCAGATGTATTTACATCTAATGGTAAACATTTATGGAAATTTTCGTGAAAATCAGATTATTAATTGATTGTTCATAGAATTAAAAAAAAAAAAAAAAAAAAAACTTATCGTAACTTGTTTTTAGCTACGTTAAATTTCAGTTGATTTAACAGTGCCAAAATGAAAACATTGTTATTCAATCATAATTTTCATTATTTCCGTAAGCTGAAATTAAAAAAAAATCATCAGGTGTTTAATGTTTTTTTCTTTCGAATGGAAAAAAAAATTTAAGAAAATATTAATTTTTCTGCAAGTTTCATTGTGTTAAATATAGGGGGTAAATTTCACAGGGTAAAATTGGTGGTACCTACATAACCGTCACGGTTGTCTGGCGTTGGAGAATTGTGGGGACACAAGTGAAACAACGGACGGTGGGTGACAGGTTACTTGGCAACCAGGACAAAGCCGACCCCCTTTTTTAATTATTAAAAAAAAAATCAAAACATTAGTTTAAACAAATAATACACGTGGGCTGACTTCAGATTTAGGTCGAAAAATCAAAACGGAATTTTTTTTGGTGGTACCCAATGACAGTTTAACTACAGTCTATGAATTAACATTTTGCGAATTGGGTTACGGTTTAGGGGATTAAGGTTGTTTTTAATTACGTATTGCTTAAAAAAATAAACAAAAAACCCAAATTAACCCAAATTACTATACATTTCCATTTAATGTTGAAAAATGTTTTTAAACTAATGTTAATTGAAATTATACATTGCAATACTTACTAACACAAACAACTGTCTCAATAATAGATTCAATAATTAATTTCAATAGTTAATTAAATGTATAGAAATTTGGGTTTTTTGTTGTTTATTTTTTTTAAAGCAAGACGTAATTAAAAACAATCTTAATCCCCTAAAACCGTTAAAAATGTTAATTCATAGACAGTAGTTAAACTGGGTACCACCAAAAAACTTTCCGTTTTAATTTTCTGAACTAAATCAGAAGTCAGCGTACACGTGTTTTTATATAAATAAAAAGTAAAAGGGGCGGGAATATAAACATTGAAAAAAAAAAAAAAGAAAAAAAAAGAAGAACGTAACGTAGCCATTTATACGATTAGGTATGTTACTACAACATGTTAGCCATTAAGCCGCGGGATTCCCACACCTACCCAACTCGAACCATTTAAACACACACACATTATACATTATATTAGGTATACCAAAAAAATCGTCTGCTACGTTTTTAAAAACGAATTGAAATTAATTAAATCTATTATTTAAGGTCAAACTTTTGTCTAAAACGATAAGTAGTAACATAATGATAGGATGTGCAATTTATTGCCGGCTCTAAAAAAGGGTGATCACAGGAAATTCTTCTAAAAATCATATAGAATAAACTAACTATCCGATTTTAATAAAACTTTCGGTATATAAAGTAATAAAAGACGAACATTTATTGTAAAAAAAGATCTTTGTACGGGGGATCAATGCACGAAACAAAAACTAACGAAAAAAATTATTAGCCTTTTCAATTTAGTAAGCATTTATTTACAATAAAAGTTTGTCTTTTATTACTTCATATACCGAAAGTTTTATTAAAATCGGATAGTTAGTTTATTTTATATGAATTTTAGAAGAATTTCCTGTGATCACCCTTTTTTTAGAGCCAGCAATAATTTGCACATAGCTACATATGCAATTTATTTTTAATAGATTTAAAACTATTAGTTTTGGTCAATTTTGACACGATCCGCCATTTTGTCTCTTTTTCAATGGTTTTAAAGTGATTTAAACAAGCGCTTTAAAACAATTTTAATGTAACATTCGCGATTCATTATTCATTATTTTTTTTAACGATTTTCGCTACCTATTTTCTCATAGAAAAGCCAACGCAATTTTTTTTCTATTCATAACTTCGGTCTTTTATCTCTTTATTTATACTGTAATTAGTACAGTATAAGATAAACTCGAAAAAAAATGTTACACCCCCCAACATAAATGACCTGAAAGAAAAAAAAAAAAAAAAAAAAAAAAAGAGAAAGTTTTGAAATAAAATAAAAGAATTCATAGATAAATAAACACTGAAAATATAAAAATCCGATAATTCTTTGATTTTTGGTAAATTAATTTCTGTAAGGAAAGTCATTTTGTCAAAAACGCATTTTAGGTGTGTGTGTGTATATATATATATATATATATTATATATACACACACACACACTAGGGATACCCAATTGTTCCTTTAACCTTACTCTGTAAAATTAACTTTTTTGAAAACATTTTTATAGAATTCACAAGATAAGTATAAAAAGAAAATACTGGACGTTTTTTCTATTAAATATGGCTTACCATCTTTTCCTTTTCATAGAAAAGTAGGTCAAATGTAAGTGGGGAAATCCCCGTTCCTATTTACATTTCATTGTGTTGTTGTCCTTTTAAGAGGCCAATGTTTGTAAACATTAAACATTTCAAAGAACAAAGTACAGTAGTTTTTTAGTTAATTTTATAGGCTAATGTTAAAATTGAACGGTGATGGCTTAAATACAATTTTAAGGGGATAATGAAAAAACAGGTCCAGTAAAGAATTATCCCTAATCTCTTTCATTGAAAGTTAGATTGATTTTAAAGTTATTCATATTCGACAGGGCCATGTGTACCCCCCCCCCGCACAACTACACTACAAAATGTAAATATGAATGTCATTCTCTAACCTCTAGGCATAAAATAACCCTAGATGGGTTGTCATGCTATTAAAATCAGTCAATAAAAGACAAAACTAGCAATCTTTTTTTTTCTTAAAAAAAAAAAAAAAAAAAAAAAAAATCCACACAATCAACTAAAACTAATTTTCAATCATTTGCTTTATTTTTTTTTTACAGTTAATTTATTTAAATTTACCTAAAAAGTATATAAAAGTGTAATACATCCATTTACAATTGACAATCCATCTAAAGATTAATTTTCAGTTATTTGCTTCATTTTTAAAAAATTGTATTTTACACCTTCGTTGACTCCTAACATTACAAACTGACCAGTGGTTGTGGGAGAAATAAATATGGCCGATTATTTGAGAGTTTAAGAAATAAGAATTGACCAGATTTAAAGAAGATAATAGAAGATTTTTGGAAGTTTTTTTAGTGAAAGAACCATGAATACCGAATTTTACTAAAAAAAAAAAAAAAAAAAAAGAAAAAAGAAAAAAAAAAAAAAAAGAAAAAGACTATTTTTATTTATTTTTCAAGATAATGGTAAGTAATTTTTCCCCAGATAATTTAATGTTTCAATCAACTGTTTTTCTTTGTAACAACTCTTTATGTTCATTATTTTTTTGATAGAGATTAAAAAAAAAAACAAAACAAAGTTCAAAAATATTTGTTTCTTCCTTCAACATTGCCTAAACTGATCATGTGGCATCTTTTGGTGGTACCTAGTAATATAAGTACTACCAATTTGGGCACTCATTTTCATTTTGAAAACGAATTAAAATTAATCAAATCCATTATTTAAGGTCAAATTTTTGTTTTAGTCGAAAAGTAGTAACATAATGAGTATCAGTTAAAAGAAAAAAAAAATCCATGTAATTTATTTTCAATACATTTTAAACAATTCTACTAAAAAATGGCTAAGTGAAGATTTATGAAAACAAATGCTTTTATAACAATCTTAAAACAATTTAAAAAAGTCTCAATCAATAACAAAAAACATTAAATACACTATATATAGAAAAATTAACTTGTCGATGCTTATTTAAATGTAATATAAATGTTTTTTGTGCCAAACACGCAGTCTGTAAAACTTGTTCACCTTGTAGGGAAAGAAATTTAGCATGATATGCCCACATCTACAGGAGCTCATAAGTAACAATGCACTAATCCTGATTAATAAACAAAAAATTAACATACATCAGGGAATTATCTGATTTTAATAAAATTTTCAGTGTTGACTTATTAATCAACAAATTCTTTCTTTTAAATTACTGAAATTTTTCAAACTGATTCAATGGAAATAAATTGAAACCCATGTGCACCTTGAGAAAACAATTTAAATACCTAATTAATAGATAAAATTCATTTAAAATATGAAACGCATAATTTTAAGTTTTAAATTTCACATTTTTACATTCTAAAAACATTTAATAACAAGCCTACTTTATTGTTACCTAATGATTTTTGAAGAAAACTCAATTGAAAAGTTAGGCTTTATAAAAGACAGAACAAATATCAATGTATAAGTTTTTACTTATAATCTAAAAATCAATTATATATGTAAACAGTATAAAATAAAAAATCTCCAGAAATATTAAAAAAAATTTTTTATATTTAATTTTCAATATCTATTTTTTATCAACATTTTTCAAAGGTGGGAATAGGAAAAAATTTTTTTTATAGGGATGAGGTATCCCTATAAAAATTGTTTTTTTCCCTATTCACACCTTTGGTCATTTGTCTTTATATTCACACTGTAATTAGTTTCAAATATATATATATATATATATATATATATAACCCCACAAATTTTTTGCGCCCCCAAAATAAGGTAGTCTCAAAATAAGGTGACCTGAAAAAAAAAAAAAAAAAAAAAAAAAAAGTTTTTAAATGAAATAACTAATGTAGTGATGAGCAAAAAATTGTCAAGGGAGTTCATTTTTTTTTCTAAATTTGATTTTAAAACAATTACTAAAAATCAGGGAATTGTCAAATTTTAATGAAATTTTCACTAAATTACTGAATTTTATAATGATTAGCTTATATTATTAAAAAAACTTGAAAAAATTTTTTTTTATCAATTCAGAATGTGACCATTTGAAGAAAAAATATTTCTGGTTCCTAATTTTTACATTTCTTAAAAGATCATATCCTGAAGAATATATAGAAAATTAAAAAAATATAAATTCAATACCCTAAAAAAGTGATTTTAAAATTTAAAAGTTAATTTTAATTTTTTAAAACAGTAGTTTAAAAACGTAGTTTTAAAAACCATATTTTTCTTGGGTATATTTGCAGAGTTCTGTCCCAGCCTCCTGTCTCAAAAACTGCTAGCCAATGGCTGCTGAACAAAAAAACAAACAAAAAAAAAAAAAACACCAGCTACGATTGTAGCTGAAGCGGTGTCACTTAAAAAAAAACAAAAAAAAAAACTGTATACAGGGTGACCCACAAAAAACAGCCCAAATTATTTATTTTCCCATTAAACTAACCCTAAACATATTTTTATTTATTTATTTTTTTTCAAGTGACACCGCTTCAGCTATAATCATAGCTGGTGTTTTTTTTTTGTTTTTTGTTTTGTTCAGCAGCCACTGGCTAGCATTTTTTGAGACAGGAGGCTGGGACACAGGGTGACCCAGAAAAAACAAAACCCACAAATTTTGTAATAAAACTTAATTTTAACTAGGGCAGGTTAGGGTTAGGGTTATCTGGAAAAATGCCCTAAGTTGGTTATTTTTTTGTTTTTCTTTCAAGTGACACCGCTTCTGCTACGGACTTCAATCGTAGCTGGTGTTGTTTTTTCAACAGCCACTGCCGAGTGGTTTTTGAGGCAGGAGGCAGGGATGGAACTCTGTGAAGAGGACTCTTTTCTTTAAATTGATGCAAAAAATTTAATCAAATTAAGTATTTTTTATTTTTACTATCTTAAAAAATTTCAAGGATGACTAAGTCCAAAATTTGAGAAAAAATAGGACTGAATATAATCTATGTAGCATTCCCAGTTGATTTTTTTTTTATTTGAGGTTATTGTTATTTAATCACATTAGTTATATAGAACTTTGTAAATGGAGTTCAGAACTGTTTGAGTTATGCAAATATCCACAGTGGTTAAAAAATTATGAGAATTTAAAACCCTAAAATTGGGGGTACAAAAGTTTACCACAAGATTATTCAACAGTTTCATTTTAATATGTCATATATACACATATAAAGTATTAATTTATATAAATAATATCACTTTGAACTTAAAAATACCTTTTTAAACACCTGCTATGTTGTATAACATCCAATAAATAGAATAACTATATAGTTTTATTTAACAAAGTCTGCATTTAACTAACCATAAAAATAATACACATAACACATAAAAGTTACATACTTAGAAAGATTATTTTCTTTTCTTTCCAACTATATAAATATTTTAAAAATTGGGCCAGAAATAAGCAATATTACTATTCAAACTTTTTTGGTCTGCATAAATGATGCCTAGATGAGAGTTGTTTATGCTATGGAAGAAACAAGTAAATTCAAGTTTTTTTTTTTTTTTCAAAGCAAATCCCTGACGGTATACAATCGTTTTTATTTTACACATTATATAAGAAAATAATTCTAAGGATGTCTCCAATTAGGCATATAGTGCTTTTTTTTTCTTTTTTTTTTTGAATAAATTGAATTTAACTTTGGTCTTTGGTTTCACTCCCAAAGGTCAGAAAAAGAAGAAAATATTCTGCTTGTAGTTAAAAGTGTCCCCTATTTAAGTGTAAAATTTCAAGAATATTGATAAAGATTAACCATATGGATTTTACAAAAAAAAAAAAAAAAAAAAAAAAAAACACAGAAAATTTGACCGTGGAACAAAATTTGTATGTAGCATTTTTGGCCGCTTGAAGCCAAAATACCGTTTTTAACTCGCTGTAAAAAATATTTCAATGGATAAAAACACAAAAATTACATACTTAGAAAGATTATTTTATTTTCTTTCCAACCATATAATTATTTTAAAGATTAGATCATGAATAATTAAGAAATTGCCAATTAAAGCTATTGTGGTTGGAAAAATAACGAGTGCTGGGCGTTTGTTTACATATAAAAAAAAAAACGACTAAATTTTAGGTTTTGTTTTTGTAAAATTCAAACTTTGACACAAAAGCCTGACGGTTAACCATTATGTAAATATCACAATTAATATATCAAAATAATTCTGAGGGTATATAGTATCAAGGACACAGTGCTTATTTTTTGCTTAGCTTTTACTTTTTGAAAGAACTTGCGTCAACTTTCGTTGGTAGTGGTTTCGCTTCTGAATCTTGAAGAAAAAAAAAAAAAAAACAAAAAAAAACAACCTACACGATATAGTATAAAGTGTCTACTAATTAAGTGTTCAATTTCAAGAATATTGATAAAGATTATCTCTTTGATTTTGCAATGCAAACTAATGACTAAAATTTAGGCCCCCAAAAAATCCATATTTTTTGTTTTTGTCTTTTCGAAGGAAAATACGGTTTTAAATTGCTGTAAAAAAATAATTCAATGAAAATTACATATTTAGAAAGATTATTTTCTTTTCTTTCAAACCCAGGGTTCCCACTCATTTTAGGAAATCATTTTCCAGGACGTATTCCAAGAGGTGATAACTCATTATTTGACCCTTGCTACTGAGTCCACAGACATTGACATTTTTTTACTATCTTGTATGTTTTCACATCTGGGTATTTTGAAGTAAAAGATGAATATTGTATTTTATTTCCAATATCTTTAAAAATAATTTTTCTTGGAAATGTAGCGAAAAAGACTTTTCTCTGAGATTGAGATATAGACTGGGAGAGAATTCAGCCTGTTTTGTCATCCATAGTTGAAATTGATGATTAATTTTTTTTTTAAACTGGGAAAATATGCAGCATATCATCGCATATTTTTTAACTTAAATTTTTTCAAAGATAAAATTTTGGGCTATCTTTTGTTAAATTTTCAAGTTAGTCATGGATATTGACAAACATGTAAAATTGACCTTTAAATTTTAAAGGTAGTAAAAAAACTCAATTTAACTTAGATGATATAATTTTTTTTTTTGCGTCAATTTAAAGAAAAATATTTTTTTTAAACTACAAAAAAAAAAAAAAAAAAAAAAAAAACATGCTGCATTTATTTTTTGAGTTTTAAGAAAATAACTTTTAAATTTTAAAATCACTTTTTTAGGGCATTGAAATTTTTTTTCTTCAGGATATGATCTTTCAAAAAATGTAAAAATTAGGGACCGGGATGTTTTTTTTCTTCAAATGGTCAAATTCTGAATTGATAAAAAAAATTTTTTTTCAAGTTTCTTCAATAAAATAAGCTAATCGTTATAAAATTAAGTCGTTGGAAAATAATTTGGTGAAAATTTCATTAAAGTTGGACAATTCCCTCATTTTTGGTAATTGTTTTAAAATCAAGAAATTAAAAAAAAATTAACCCCCTTGGCAGCCCTTGAACATCCCCATATAGTAAAATTATATTTTCAAGTTGAAATAATAGATAGGGAAGGACATGGAAAACAAGACGTCTTAAAGAAGCAGCGCATATGTTGGGCTGTAGTGACCTACTGAGTAGATCAGATACAGAGATGAATATGATATGGGGAACCAATCATTAAAAAGGCTAAATCAAATTGTCTTTTTTTAAAAGCAGATTATTTTAAAAATAAAAATATTGAAAAAGACTGAAGGATTTTATGCCTTGAGGGTCCAGGGGCGGGGGTGTTGGACACTGTGTTTTGTACAAATTCATTAGAACCCCCCCCCAAAAAAAAAACATTTAAAAAAAAATGGATGGGTTGTAAAATATCTAAATTGATGTGCCAATAAAAGCGGGTACATAGTGTAATATCTACATATATTTGTCAATAAAAAGCAAAAAAAAAAAACCCCAAAAAACATCACAGTACATATTTGATAGGTACCACCAATTTGTGTGCACATTTTCACTTTAAAAACAAATTAAAATTAATTGAAGCGATTATTTAAGGTCAAGTTTTTGTTTAATTTGAAAAGTATGATAAGCATCAGAAAATTTTTTTAATACATTTGAAACAAATTCAGCTAAATTTTTTTTATCAAAATGGGCCCTTTGTGTGAAAGAGTTACAGACTAAAAATTCCCACATCATTTAAGATTTTAAGACTTATAATAGTTTTTTCTTAGATATCAATAATAGAAAAAAATCAAATACACTATGTACAGATAAATGATTAACTTTTTGATTTGATTTAAATATCTTTTTTTGTTCAAAACACACAGTCCCCCCCCCCACCAAATCTGGCGTTTTTGTTTACAAAAAGTCACCAAGAAATATGTTAAATGCAGAAAAAAAAAATTGCCAAAAATCAGAGAATTATCTGATTTTAATAAATTTTCAGTGTTGACTTCTTAATCAACAAATTCTTTTAAATTACTGAATCATTTCAATCAAACTGATTCAATGGAAATAAATTGAAATTCTTTAAAATAAATACCACCTATATGCACCTTGAAAACAACAATCCAAATACCTAATTAATAGATAAAATTCATTTAAAATATGAAATGCCTAAATTTAAGTTTCAAATTTCATAATTTTAGATTCTAAAAACAAATATCTATTTAATAACAAGCCCCACTTTAAAATTGTTATCTAATAATTTTGGGTCATTCCATGTCAAAGCACCAGCAAAAAGTTAAATCTGCACCCACCGACACCGAATTACCTGAAATTTGGCACAAATGTTCCCCTTCATGAGTTAGGAAAGTGTGCCAAATTATTTTGTCTTAAACCTTACCGTTCTGATTTTAGAGAGAGAGAAGGGAGGGGGTTTAAAATTTTCTCTCAAAATTAAGGCCGTGTGGTGGCGCAAAATCTCAGTGTTTTTTTTTAATTTAAAAAAAAAAAATACTTTCATACATTCAATATTTGTGAAATTTGGTATGTAAGGCAAATAAGGACTGTAGAATCCAAATATCCAACTGGAACCCTACACCTGATGGAAAATGTTATTTTGCCCACCCAAATGCATGACTCCAAAATCAACAACTTTTCATCTATGTAGCTTATGGTCAGTCTATCAAAATGATGTCCTCTTCAATTTTCATAATGTTTTTTTCTTAACATCTACTATGTCTACCTAAGTTCAAAGAATTTTGTGTAGGAGCAAAGTCTACTTTAAAGATATGAACCTGCCAAGTTCAGAGTTTTTTTCCTATGTATGTGCAGGATTTCAGTGAAAGATTATAATTAAAGACAATCATCCTAATGCTCCATGAACTCTCAAATGTTGATATTGTGCTCAGTGACTTCTTAAACTATTCAATAATATTGTTTTTATCAATTAAAAAAAAACAAACAAATTAAATACGAGGGTGTGTCAAAAAGTAATGCCATTTTGTTTAGGACAGGTATAATTACCGACACAGGAACATGTATCATGAATTAAAATGAAGTTGGTCCTCTGTGGATCACCTCCCTACTTTCCCACAGTCACTGTTTCTCTCAATAGCAATGTTCCACCTTCAAATGAGAGTATGTATCCCTATTCTGTTGACTGTTCTTTGAGCCACTTCTTCACTACAGGTTTCACTTCCTCATCACTGGAATAATGTTTTTATTGAAAACAAAGAATGAAGGATGGTTTTAGAGGCAAACATTATTGTTCTATTTGTACTGAGCTAACAGTTGAAAATTATTCCATGATAAACAGGTTGGAGTGATTCCAATTGATCAGTTGGATGTGATGGATATAAAGCTTATTGCCTATAGAAAGATTGTGATGAGATACAGACTATCTGTTGCTATCACAAACAGACCTTGTTGACTAAATATGAATGGCTTGAAAAGAGATGTATTCCATTTAAGAATCATAAAAAGCAAATTAAAGGCAGTTTGAAACCAATTTCATTGGAGATGGCAGACAAGGCAAAGGCTAAGTTGGTACTAATCCCAGACAAGAAACTCTGCCCTAATTGTCAAATACAAATCCACAAACTTCTTCCTGATGAGGAAATAAAAGTGCTTGAAGCAGGTACTTCTATAGAATCAGAAAAGAGTAGTAATAATGAAGAACCAAGACATGTATCGGATCAACAATGAAAAAGCTTGATACAAGTACTTCTGCAAAAACAGAGAAGAGAAATATCAATGAATGTTTCTCTGTGATTGGAATTTCTCTAATGAAAACAAAAGGACTTCATTACTTTGGAAAGGCTCATTTAGGTAAGAGAAAACATTCTTCTGCATTGCAATGTATAAAGACCAAAGTAAGCAGGTCATTAAATGTTGACTCTGAGCTGTTGAATGATGAGGCTTTGAAATTCAAAAATGAGATTTTAGATAAAACTAAGTACTTTGATAAAATGATAGAGCTTCTTGTAGCAAAAATGAAGAGAGTGGAATCAACCAACAAAAATACAAATCTTGACACTTGCTCCTACCAACTGGTCACATAAAAAAAGTCATGTGTGTGTTTGGAGTTTCAGAACACATTGTACACAAGGCTAACAAATTGTGTTCGTAAGAGGTATTTTTAGCTGTGCCAGAACCAAAAGGGGGCAAGTCTTTTCCTGCTAATATTACACAACTAGTGGAAGCATTTTACCAAGATGATGAATATACTCAACTGATGCCAGGCAGGAAAGACTGTTAGTATTAGTCATCAGCAGAAATGACTTATCTTGTGCAACCTAAATGAGCTCTTCAGACCATTCAAGCAACAGAACCTGATAGTATCCTTGGAGTTTTCAAAATTTTGTAGTCTAAGGCTGAAATGCAGTGTCCTTGCTGGTAGTGCAGGTACACATGCCGTATGTGTATGTACCATCCAACAAAACATGAAATTATTACTGGAACCACTGAATGTATCATATCAAGATCTCTTGAAATATATTGTCTGTAATACCAGTAGCAGAGAGCGTATGATTCATAGGTGGCCAAATTGTCCTAAATCATCAGGGCAGCTTGAAAATATTTTTTATGACACCATCGAAGGAAATATTTATAACGCTGAATCAAGAGAGTTCTCCCAATGGATAACAACTGACTGATTGACAACACAAAAGGAAACCTGTCAAGCTTACATTTATTTAGTTGTTTTGTAATTGAATAAATTAGCACCTCATTCTTAATTGGCTAAATCACAATCCAGATACTTAAAGCAAAGAAAGGAGGAGATTAGTGATTGTGAAATTTTGTTCCTCAGAGATTTTGCCGAGAACTACAAATTTGTAGATCCAGAGTTTTCATTGGAGTACCTCACAATGTACTTTACATCCAGTGGTACTTTACTTTAAACTTGAAAACGCAATGCAAAATCATTGTTTCTGCATTATGTTGAGTGACAACTCACATGTAGCATTTGTTTATATGGTACAGAAAAAAATTGAGGTAATCAGGCCTACCTTGCCAAATATTTAAAAAATATGGAGTATTTTACTGATAGTTGCACAGTACAATACAAGAATTATAAGAACTTTGCCAATTTGTGCAAAGATTTTGGACTCAATGCAAAATGGAATTTCTTTGCAACAAGTCATGTTAACAACCATGTGATGGTATAGGTGGGACAGTGTCAAAAGAAAGTCACCAAAGACCAACTACCAAAGAAATCCTTTCCAAAAATCTATGTTTGAATATTGCAGATCTGCAATTGAAGGTATCAAATTCATTCTGGTTGAAAAGGAGGAGCCTCAACATGAGATTCAAAAATGCATCCACAGTCCCAGGAACAAGAAGTTTTCATCAATTTATTCCACTTATCAGAGATAAAATAGCTATGAAACAATATAGTGAAGATGAAAACTATGACCTAATATATGACTTCTCTATTGGAACTGAAGAAAAACAGTGAAATTTGTTGTTTCAGGATATGTTTGTTGCAGGTGTGACAATAAAATTTGGATTGATACAGAGAATGACTTGCTGATTAAGTTAATGCACCCAGCTCTTCCATTTTGTTCATTTTACTGGGAAGAGGATTTTAAGGATATGTTTTGTGCCATTCACAAATATTCTGTGCACTGTTGATGTCCCTATAACACCAAATGGTAGAGTTTATCATCTGTCCAAGATGGTCTATATACACAACAAAATGTATGGCACAGTGTAGTTTAAAATAATTGAAAAATAGTAGAAAAATAGTAACCCCCCCAAAAAAAACAAAAAAAAACACAAACAGAAAGAACTTCTTTTAACTTCATGTCTAGTGGTATCTAGAAATATTCTATGCACTGTTAATTATCATGCTTGAGGCAATGTTTACCAGTTGTTAAAGACTATCTAAAAAAAAAAAAAAAAAAAAGAAGCAATATCTGCAAATATACGAATAAAAACAATATTATTGAATTGTTCAGTGACTTCTTAAAAGAAGTCACTGAACACAATATCAACATTTGAGAGTTCATGGAGCATTAGGATGATTGTCTTTAATTATAATCTTTCACTGAAATCCTGCATGTACATAGGAAAAAAAACTCTGACCTTGGCAGATTCATATTTTCTAAAGTAGACTTTGCTCCACAAAAAAATTTACCCCCCCCAATTTTGCACCCCTGCACAGCCTTAATTTTGAGGCAAAATAGGAAAATTTTTACCCCCCCCTCTAAAATTGAAGAGGACATAATTTTGATAGACTGACCATAAGCTACATAGATGAAAAGTTGTTGATTTTGGAGTCATGCATTTGGGTGGGCAAAATAACATTTTCCATCAGGTGTAGGGTTCCAGTTGGATATTTGGATTCTACAGTCCTTATTTGCCTTACATACCAAATTTCACAAATATTGAATGTATGAAAGTATTTTTTTTTTTTAAATTAAAAAAAACACTGAGATTTTACGCCACCACACAGCCTTAATTTTGAGAGAAAATTTTAAACGCCCTCCCTTCTCTCTCTCTAAAATCAGAACGGTAAGGTTTAAGACAAAATAATTTGACACACTTTCCTAACTCATGAAGGGGAACATTTGTGCCAAATTTCAGCTAATTCATTGTCAGTGGGTTAACTGACCCTTTTTGGAAAAAACTCAATTGAAAAGTTAGGCCCCCATTGTAATTAATTTCAAAAATGATCAACTTGCAAAACATTTTACACCCCCAACATAAGGGGGGTCAAAATTAAGCGACCTGAAAAAAATTAGAAAGTTTTGAAATAAAATAAATAATGCATTATAAAGATCATTCATTGATACATAAACACTGAAAATTTCATTAAAATCTGATAATTTCCTGATTTTTGGTAAATTATTTTCTGTAGGGGGGCTAAAGTCATTTTGTCAAAAACGAATTTTAGGCTCCGTTTGCCAGTCCCTATTTTTATTTTTAACGCTCGCTGAATCTACTTAATATTTCCCAAATTATTCATGAATATTCATTAAACAGTAAAAATGCTTCTGATTGGTTGAGTACTTGTTGATTTCATTCAATGAAGTTTCTATCATGTATGGATATTTTGATTTATTTTTATGTGACACCAAACAAACAAGACAAGAATTAGTCAGACTAAAGATTGTTAAAGGTTTAAAAAATAAATTCCGTTTTACAAGACGTGAAATTTCGTAAAATTCAGAACATGTAACTTTAACATTTTCTTGATAATCATGTTCAGCAATGTTTAATTGAATCAAATGATTTAATTTTTAGAAAAAAGTAAATATTTTAGCAAGACTTAGAATTTGTTTAAAATGGGTACTGACAAAATGAGTCTAAAATGCGTTTTTTGACAAAATGACTTTAGCCCCCCCCCCCTACAGAAAATAATTTACCAAAAATCAGGGAATCATCGGATTTTAATGAAATTTTCAGTGTTATTTATCAATGAATGATCTTTATAATGCATTATTTATTTTATTTAAAACCTTTCTCATTTTTTTCAGGTCATTTCAATTGAGTTTTTCTTCAAAACGTATACTTTTTCGAAAAAAAATAAGGTTAGCATTAAGTAGATATTTGTTTCTAGAATTTAAAAATATAACATTTTAAACTTAACATCAGGCTTTTCACATTTTAAATGAATTTTATATACTAAGTTTTCATAGCAAAAATACTGAATTAAAGTTTTGAAATAAAATAACTAATGCATTATAAAATTCATTAATTGTTAAATCAATACTGAAAATTTCATTAAAATCGGATAATTACCTGATTTTTGGCAAAAAATTTTTTCATCCCAAATGTTACATAAAAATTGTAAACAAGCGCGTAAAACCATGGAAAAATAGACAAAATGGCGGATCGCGTCGAAATTGACCAAAACAAATAGTTTTAAATCTATTAAAAATAAACTGTATATGTAATGATATTTTTCTTTTTTTAATGATGGTCATTATGTTACTACTGATTTAGACAAAGTTTAACCTTAAATAATAGATTTAATTATTCTTAATTCACTTTTAAAACTCGTAGTATCCGATTTTTTTTGCCTATGCCTAAATAAAAACAACAACAAAAAAACGCTATTTTACTAGTTATATCTGTTTACTGTAATAATAACATTAATTTTGTCTCAGATAATTCAAATTTTCCAGGATTTTTACCCCCACCCTTCCAGTACTGAAAAATGTACATTTTGTTTTCCAGGTTTCCTGCGGTTGCAAATTTGAAAATGTCCACATTCATCAGCTAATTGCTTGTAATGCTAATCTATGTAAAAATGTAAGTTAAAAATGCGCCATTATGTGCTATATATTTTTCTGAGATTTTTATATATTTAGTATGAATTTTTAAAAAATTAAAATGTTCATTAAATTTCAAGTATGGATGACAAATTCTCTCCTTTTCTGGAAAAGTGTTTACAATTTTCAGTTGTCAACGAGTTTCAATGTATTTCACAAATGTTTGGTTATTTTACTGAAATTCATTCATTGAAGACTATTTCAAAAGGTAAATTGTTTATTTTCTTTTATATTCCTTTCAAAAATAGTAAACTTGTAATTAATACATAATTAAAAGAAAGTATTTTAAATTATTGAACACTGAAATAAAATTCCTAAAAACTGAATGTTCTTAAAAATATATTTTACATGAGTATTTTTATTCTAAATATTGTTAGACTAACACTAACTAGTAAACATTTGTAATATTTCATTAAAAACAAAGCACTTTTAAAGTTTTGTTAGACACGTGAAATAAAATTTAATTTTGGCAGTTTTTTTTCTTTTCATTTAATAATTTTTTTAAAGTTATGTAAATTTTTATTTGTGGCATCACGAATTGTTTCTCATTGGCAAATGAATTTTCTTTATGAAATATTTGCTATTGAAATTTTTCATTAAAATAAGTTTATAGTAAAATTTACATACAAAAAGTGGGCAAAAACTTTTTAAAACAAGAAAAAACAGATTTATGTTACACATGACGTACATGTTTTGTTTTAAATCATTTTTCAATGAATGTTAACAATATGATTACTACTTTAGCATGTTAACATAAGTATTGCTTATTTTCGATGAAATGCATGTGTAATTTGCGTTTTCTTACATTGTGAATTTTTGTTTTCTTACACTTACATTTGAAGTAATGTAAATTCTTGAATGTAACTTTTAGATACAAATTTGTGGTGGAGATTTCCCCAGTAAACATTAATTTTAAAATGTCTCAAATTATTGAGACATTTTAAAATTAATGTTTACTGGGGAAACCTCCACCACAAATTTGAAAAAATAGATAAGTTAAACTTTTAATATAACATTCCTTAAAAAATAAGCTAACGATGAAAAAATGAAAAAAACAAAATAAAAATAAAAAAACCCACCAAAAACGATAAGTATTTTTTCTTATTTATGAGAATTAAGTTAAAAAATTTAAGAGGTTCTACTGACTTTATCTAAACATCGATAAAAAACCCCCCAAAAAACTTATGTTTTGTCATTAAATTCTTTCAAGAAATGTAAAATTCCTTTGCATCCACCTAAAAAAAAGTCAAAATATTCAGCCTTTTTAATTTAAAGTAAAAGATGTATTTATCTTTTTCCAGGATGTTTCCAGGTCATTTCAAAAATTTTCCAGGACAGCACTTGTTCATGGCAATTTCATAATTTACTATTACATCTAATATAGATACATTCAGCCAGTTTTATTCTTACTTTTTTATGATGCAGGGTTAATGAAGTATCTTGGGTTCATTATAGATGATGTCTACATCTATCAATTAACTATAGGTGTCCATAAAGTCAGTGTGCACTTTAAAAGTTATGAATTCTTTAAAGTGCAAACAGACTTTATAGATGCCCTGTACAATAAAATTGTCAGGCCTCCTGTTTTTGCTCAGACATGATCACCATTGCTTTTTTTTTTATTGGCAAATCAATTTAGATATTTTACCCCTCTCCCTCCATGTAAAATAAAGGTTTTTTTTTAAAATTGAATTTGTACAAATTTCAATAAACTCAAATTTCAAATATTTACCGTACTGTGTTTCTTGCTTTTTATCAGCAAATATATGAAGACATTTCACAATGCCCCTTCACTTTATATTATATTTTATATACTATCATATTTTAAAGTTATATTTCAAAGTTAAAATAATAGATAGTGAAGCACATTGAAAAAGAAAATATCTCCAAGAAGCATATGTTTGACTGTAGTGACCTATTGAGTAGACCAAGAGATGAACACAATATGGGAACCAATTATTGGAAAGACTAAAATCAATTTTTAAAAAAAGTTAATTACTTTAAAAATAAAAATATCGAAAAAGACTGATGACAGATTTTACACCTCAAGTTGGACAGGAAACACCAATAAACTTTTTCTAAATGATCATGATTCTTCTTGTGACACATGTCAGAATGATAGGCATGCAAAAACAATGGTCATTGTTTTTTAATGAGATCTTTGAATGTTCTTCAATGCCTGTTTGATCAACTGTTAAAAATGATTTCCCAGGTTGGGTCGTTACTATACTTGGATACAGAGGAAACATCTGAGGAAGGCCGGAGGATATAGTGGCTAAAACATTATGTTTATACATACTACAATAAAGATGAGGACAACAATCCGAAAAATCAAAATTATTCCTATCAAGCCTCATCTCAAAAATACAGTTCATGTTTATTTATGTTGTCATATTAAGCAGAGGGGGGGGGGGGTGTTTTGTACAAATTCATAAAAACAAAATGTTTTTAAACAGAATTTTGTTTGGTTTTACGGCATATCAACCTCAGTGGGTCATTTAATGCTGACAATCTTTTGAAATAAATTAATTCTTAATGGATAATCAATTTTTTTATAAACACATTTTTCTATTCAACCCATAGATGGGACCCTAACAGGTATTACCACTCCGGTAAAGAGTGGACCAGGAAGCAATGGTGATGAAGGGGTGCTCCACATTCCCCAGAACTGGAACCTCACCACCAGATGTCATTCCTGGGACATGAAGTAGCATTACAAGCATTTAGCTGAAAAACGCTGACATTTTCAAATTTGCGACCTTAATCAGTTCAATTTGCAATTTCCTGAGTATTTCTTAACCAATCTTAAAAAGATTTATATGGATGGAAAGAGAATAGAGTAATCTTTCTAAATATGTAACTTATCGGTTTTCATCAATTGAATTATTTTTTACAGCGAGTTAAAACCGTATTTTCGGTCGAACAGCTGAAAACAAAAATATGACCGTTTTTTTTTTTTTAAGGATAAATTTTACACGCTGTTTTGTTTTTCAAAATCAAAGTAGTTAATCTTTATCAATATTCTTGAAATTTTGCACTCAAATAGAAGACACCTGGAAGTACAAACAGGGTATTTTTTTTGTTTCTAGGACCCGTGGAAATAAAAATATGAGAGGGCAAATTTAAATGTTATTTGCTTAAAAAATATGAAAGACGCAAAAAAGACGCACATGGTCTGTAATTTTAGAGGCTTTCAAAATTATTTTCCTATAAAATTTGTGAAATTTAAAGATTGCGAAGTGCTTCGGGATTTGATTCGAAAGTTTTGATTTTGAAGAAACACCTCGAATTTACGTTACTTTCGGTTGTAAAAACAGCCTGACGTCATAAATAGGACCGTATTGATTTAAAATCACAATTTCTCGTATATTTATTGTTCAATCTTAAAAATATTCATATGGTTGAAAAGAAAAGAAAATAATCTCTCTAAATATGTAATTCGTATGTGTTTTTATTAATTGAATATTTTTTTACAGCGAGTTAAAAACGTATTTTGCTTTAAAAAAACGAAAATGCGTGATAGGAATTTTTTTCCGAAAATACATTTTACACTCTACATTTCTTTGGAAAATCTAAGTGGCTAATCTTTATCAATATTCTTGAAATTTTGCATTCAATTAGAAGACACCTGGAAGTAGAAAAGGGAGCTTTTTTTTTTGTTTCTAGGACCCGTGGAAGTAAAATTACAATAGTGCAAACTCCAAGACTATTTGTTCAAAATGAGCATTAGGTACCACCAAACCGTTTAGGTCATCTTGAATAAAACGGAAATAGATATTTCCGAAATTTGTTTATCAAAAATCTCGTAAAAAAAAGATCGTACAGGGTTGTTACAAAGAAAAATAGTTAATTCAAAGATCAAATTATCCGATTGGGAAAAATTACATCGTTATCTTAAAAAATAAACAAACCTGCCCGTATTACATGCGAAAGGGTAATTTTCAGACCGTAATATAGACAGAAAAGTTTCTTTTTTACAATTTTTTTTTTACAATTAACCAGTAAAAGTATGGAATGAAAACTTGAATATTTTTTCTAAGATAAAAACTGATAAAATAATCTATTATACTTACTTTTTATTTTAATTATTGAAAAAGTTAAATAAAATAATTTTTTTTACGCTAACACTGTCAGCCTAACAGGAACAAACTTCGGTTACTTAGAAGCGTCTCGTCTCTTTGTAAAACAAATATGTCAGCAATGCTCTTCCATACATTCTAAGGATCACACATTACTATTCAACAATAAAAATTACAAATTCTTTTAAAAATATTAATCGAGCTCGTATCAGACCAATGTTTAGTTCACCTGAATTATAAAATTCATATTTTTAAATATCCGTGAAAAATTCGATTTTTTGACGCAGGAAAAAAAAAAAATTTAATTTATTTCACGCAGAAAATAAAAATATTTAATCACACAAAAGATTGAAAATCTCTTAAAAATTAATTTCTTTAAAAAAAATTTTTTTTTTGACAATTTAATAGAATATAGTACAAACCAATTATAAAAGCAAAAAAAAATTTTTCAAATATTAATATTATGACATTTTTTTTCACTTTTTATTTCCGATTTCATTAATTTTTCCACAAAAAACTAGACCTTGTACATTCATACAATTTCATTGATATAGTTATTAAATTTTTTTCTGACGCGTCATTTTTTTTTATCTCCTTAAATAAAATAGGGGGGGGGGAATAGACCTCGTAAAAAATATTCCCCCTAATATATTTTAGAAAAAAACTATTTCAGATGTATTTACATCCAATGGTAAACATTTATGGAAATTTTCGTGAAAATCAGATTATTAATTGATTTTTCATAGAATTTAAAAAAAATCCTCTTATCATAACTTGTTTTTAGATACATTAAATTTCAGTTGATTTAACAGTGCAAAAATGAAAACATTGTTTTTCAATCATAATTTTCATTATTTCCGTATGCTGAAAAATTTTTTAAAAAAATCATCAGGAGTTTATTTTGTTTTTTCTTTAAAATGGAAAAAAAATTTTCAAGAAAATATTAAATTTTCTGTAAGTTTCATTGTGTTAAATATAGGGGGGGTAAATTTCACAGGGTCAAATTGGTGGTACCTAATGAGCATGATAAACAAAAAAGACGCACTCTGTCCATGATATTACAAAGTTTCAGAATTATTTTGATATAAAAATTGTAAAATTTGAAGAATGTTAAGTTCTTCGGCTTTTTATTCAAAAATTTGTATTTTGAAAAAAAAATCTCAAATTTATTTGTCCGACAGGCGTACGACTCCTCAGTTAAGCAGGCTTGTTTATGCACACAAAGTTTAAATTCGCTTATTTCTCGTAATTTTTTAAAATATTTAATATATCAAATTTTATAATATATTTTAAAAATAAAAACAATCTTCTAAATATTTAACTTTTATGTGTTTTTAATAATTGAATTATTTTTTACGTCCGTTTCAATTTTGGAAAAAAAAAACTTGAAATTACGAAAAATGTGTTTGTGTGAAAACATGTAAATAGATAATCTATTTCTTTTATTAAGCATTTAGAAATTTTTTACATTCAAAGTGATATATATGTATACACTAGGTACCACCAATTTGACCCTGTGCAATTTACCCCCCACCTACATTTAACACAATGAAACTTGCAGAAAAATTAATATTTTCTTGAAAATTTTTTCCATTCGAAAGAAAAAACATTAAATAAACTCCTGATGATTTTTTAAATTTTTTATCAGCATACGAAAATAATGAAAATTATGATTGAAAAACAATGTTTTCATTTTTGCACTGTTAAATCAACTGAAATTTAACGTAGCTAAAAAGCAAGTTACGATAAGAGGAGTTTTTAAAAATTCTATGAAAAATCAATTAATGGTCCGATTTTCACGAAAATTTCGATAAATGTTTACCATTGGATGTAAATACATCTGAAATAGTTTTTTTCTAAAATATATTAGGGGAAATATTTTTTTACGATGTCTATCACCCCCCCCTATTTTATTTTATGAGATAAAAAAAAATGATGTGGAAAAAAAATTTGGTACTTTTTTTCTATAAAGATAAGAGTCTGAATAACTATATCAATGAAATTGTATAACGTACCGAATTATAGTTTTTTTTAGGAAAAAATAATGAAATCGGAAATAAAAAGTGCAAAAAAAATGTCATAATATTAATATTTGAAAACTTTTTTTTTCTTATGTAATTGGTATGTACTATATTCTATTAAATTGTCAAAAAAAAAAAAATTTTTTTTAAGAAATTAATTTTTACGAGATTTTCAATCTTTTGTGTGATTAAATATTTTTATTTTCTGCGTGAAATAAATTAATTTTTTTTTTTTCCTGTGGAAAAAAATCAAAATTTTCACGGATATTTAAAAACATGAATTTTAGAATTCAGGTGAACTAAAAGTTGGTCCGATCCGTGCTCGATTAATATTTTTAAAAGAATTTGTAATTTTTATTGTTGAATAGTAATGTGTGATTCTTAGAATGTACGGAAGAGCAAAACTGACATATGACGAGACGCTTCTCGGTAACTAAAGTTTGTTTTTCTGAGCGTAAAAAAATTTTATTTAACTTTTACGACCAATTAGAATAAAAATAATATATTGAATGATTGTTTTATCAGTTTTTCTCTTAGAAAAAATATTCAAATTTTCATTTTATTTTCGATTTTAAGAATTAATACTAAAACCGAAGACATTTTTTAACGACAATTTCACTGCAAACTTTTAAGATTAAAGTTTTTCAAGTTTTTATTCATAGTAAATTGTAATATTAAAGTTTTTAAAGATTTTATTCATTTTAATAGAAAAAATTTGGCTAAAAAAGTTTGTCCGTTACACCCATCCGTACTTAGATGCATAACTGTAAGAGGGTAATAATATGTATTTCTTTCTCTCTAAATCGCGGCCTGAAAATTACCCTTTCGCACGTAATATGGATAGGTTTGTTTATTTTTTAAGATAACGATGTAATTTTTCCCAATCGGATAATTTGATCTTTGAATTAACTATTTTTCTTTGTAACAACCCTGTACGATCTTTTTTTAACGAGATTTTTGATAAACAAAGTTCGGAAATATCTATTTCCGTTTTATTCAAGATGACCTAAACGGTCTGGTGGTACCTAGTATACACTATACATATATTTACGTTTGGAAAATCAACCTGTGCAAAATTCATAAACGTACAATTCAAAACAACTATAACCCAGGAAAAACAGAACCCACAATTTTTTTAAGAAAACTATTAATTTTAACTAGGGGGGTTTAGGGTTAGTTTAATGGGAAAATAAATAATGTGGGTTCTGTTTTTTTTCTCTTTTTTCTGTGCCACCCTGTAATAAAATGGGATTTTGATCAGAATTTAGCCGTAATATCATGGGATTTTGAGTATGATTTGCAAGTTTTACCCAATATTTAACATTAATTTTTGGCATGAGAATTTTAAGATTCACACATAAAAAATTTTGATAATTATCGTATTTTATGGAAATTTCTGCAACAACGAAATTACTATTTTTTTCCTGAACTTTTTTTTAGCTATGTTTTAAAGTCAGTAATCCTTAACTTTTTCCTTGTAAATTCCTACCATAAAATAAACTGAACCCCCATTTTATGTCTGTCTTTTTGCAATAAATGTTTTATTTTTCTTCAAAGTGATGTTATTTATTTGAATTAATACTATACATGTATATACATGCAGTATTATAATTACAATGTTGAATAATTGGGTGTTAAACTTAAAAAAAAACCAAATTGCTGCTATCTGTATCTCTTATTCTCTAAATAATGGGTTAAAGCATAGAGATACATACAATCTGAGTGCATAATCAGAAAGAACATACAATTTTACATAAGAATACCAAATTATATCAAAATTGCTCCAAAAATAAAGAAACGGTGAAGAAATCACTGAATTTCTTTTTTTTTTTTTTTAATGGTCCATGATTTGACATATTTTTGAAACAAAATCGTGTCCACTTTTGTACCCCCAATTTCGGGGCTTTAAATTCTCATAACTTTTGAACCACTGGGGATATTTACATAATTCAAACGGTTCTGAACTCCATTTACAAAGCTCTATATAACTAATGTGATTAAACAACAATAACCTCAAATAAAAAAATCAACTGGGAATGCTACATGAAGACCCTCAGCCGCCACCACTACCTAGCACATATTATAAAAACGGTTGGGGCTTGCCATAGGGGTAATAGGGTTGGGGCAATCATATAGGTACTTGGGGTTGACATGTCCAGCAGATTGATCATCTACTTTTCATTTTAAAAACGAATTAACATTAATTAAATCAATTATTTAAGGTCAAAAAGTAGTAACATAATGAGCATCAGTAACAAAAGCAAAATAATATTATACATGTAACTTATTTTTAATACTTTTAAAACTATTTTTTTGGTCAATTTTGATCAAATATGGCTGTAAACAGTGTCTAAAGTAAATTAACTCTCCCGATTTAATTTAAAAAAAAAAAATTTTTTTTTTATTTTTAAAACCAAAACTCAAGCAATTATCCAATTTTAATGAAATTTTCAGTGTTGATTTATCAATTAATGAATTTTATAAAGCATCAGTTATTTTATTTCAAAACTTTCTGATTTTTTTCAGGTCACTTAACTTTGACCCCTCGCCTTATTTTTGGGGTGCAAAATATCAGTGGGGTTATATATGATTGACACTAATTTCTGCATAAATAAAAAGACAAAAAAGACAGAAAGTGTGAATAGAAGAAAAAAAATAAGGATGCTACTCTGGTAGAAAATAAATACTGAAAATCAGAAAATAAAAAAAAATTAATTTTTGGATATTTTTTTTTTTTTAAATCATTTTCATAATTATTTAATCTTTAATTATTTATGTTATAAAAAATAGGTAATTTCTCCAGTAAAATTACATTAATTTTATCAGTGAAGATACCGCGAAACCATGGAAAATGTAACACTAAAGTTATCAACAAAATACATTTTTGTAGTTATTAATGATTAGAAAGGTTCCATTCAGGTAAAAAAAAAAAGAAAAAAAAGAAAAAAAAAAAAAAAAAAAAAAAAAAAAAAAGAAAAAAAAAAAAAGAGAAAAAAAGAAAAAAAAGAAAAAAAAGAGAAAAAAAAAAAAGAAAAAAAAGAAAAAAAGAAAAAAAAAAAAAGAAAAAAAAGAAAAAAAAGAAAAAAAAAGAAAGAAAAAAAAAAAGAAAGAAAAAAAGAAAAAAAAAAAAAAAAGAAAAAAAAGAAAAAAAAAAAAAAAAAAGAAAAAAAAAGAAGAAAAAAAAGAAAGAAAAAAAAAGAAGAAAAAAAAGAAAAAAAAAAAAGAAAAAAAGAAAGAAAAAAAAGAAAAAAAAAAGAAAAAAAAAAAAGAAAAAAAAAAAAAGAAAAAAAAAGAAAGAAAAAAAAAAAAAAAGAAAAAAAAAAAAGAAAAGAAAAGAAAAAAAGAAAAAAAAAGAAAAAAAAGAAAGAAAAAAAAGAAAAAAAAAGAAAAAAAAAAAAAAAAAAAAAAAAAAAAAAAAAAAAGAAAGAAAAAAAAAAAAGGTTTTAATTTAAAAGTGTTTTGTTTTTTCTTAACATACTTAAAAAATTCACACCGCTACTTTCTTAAAATAAATCTTTATTAAACTTAATTTTTTATAATAACTAGCAAATATATGCACCCTCTGGGTGCAAGTATTTAAGTTTTAATGTAATACAATATCGTATTAAATTAGAAAGGCTAATGAAACTAAATAAGAATGCAGATAAAAAGATTTGAAACAGAGGGGTGTTATGAATCGAGCAAAACTGAAACTTACTCTTCTATACTCTCGTCTTTCATTGTTATTTTTTCTAATTTAAGTATTTAGTAAAAAGAGGAATAAAATGACAGTTTTTTTTCTTGTTAATGTGATTATTTCATTTAAGATTCATTGAAGAGATTTTTGCTTATATTCATTAAAATAAAACCAAACAATTAGAAATCAATAATACTAACACATATTTTATTAAAATCACATTTTAATATATATATGCAAATTAACCTTCCATTCACACTGTAACCGCTATTTTGTCTGTATATAAATCATAAATTGCATGTTCTTAGTATGGTAGATTGGTTATGCGGTAGTAATAATAGTAAAACTTATTATGTTATGTATAAGAGGTAATAATAAAATCATAGAAATGTGATATCAATACTAAGGGAATTGTGACTTGAGTAGTTAATCTATATATACTAATGTGATTAAACATAATAACCTCAAACTAAAAAAATCAACTGGGACATGCTAAATTGACCAGTGGTTGTGGGGAAAATAAATGAAAAAGAAAAGATACAGTGCTCCTGTAATTCCAGTATTAAGTTGAATAGTTCATTAACTAATTGAAAAGTCATTAGTTTATTTAAAGTCATAAAATCATACTAAACAAATCATAAATAACAGTGAGCCTGTTCAGATATTTGGCAGACTATTCTTTTGTTGCAGAAGCCAGGTGTGATTATCAGAGGAAAAAGTAATATAAACAAAGACAGGTGCTTTTGGAGTCGACCTACAGAAAATGTATGTCAAATTAGATATCATTAGTGCCTAGCTTAAGCTGTAATAATTAATTTTAAATTTCTAAAATTCACAAGATCAAATTAAAAAAACAAAATAACTGTCTCTGCTCTTTTGAGACTTCCCCCTATCGGCCAAGTTATGATATGCTATTCTGTGTCCTCTGCACAGACATAAAAATAATGTTAGCAGAGTGGCCAATTGTCGGTATCAGCCAGACAGTGAGGAGTCTATCTCTCTTTCATGTGTGTCTCGACAGCTTACGGGCCAGCTCGGTAGACGCTGAGATCCGATCAGGCTTCTAGTGGTTACAGTATGGTTTGAAAGAGGGCTGGCATTGGGATCATGGAACGATTGCTAGGCCTTACAAAGGGCTAGCAATTGAGGTTTCGTGGGAACAGGAGCAGCAAACTGGGAGATTGTTTGTCTTTTTGCTGAGGTGAGCGTCACACATACGTCATCTCCACCACTTACCACATATCAGATTAACTAATCTGTGCAACTCATATGCTAAGTTGGCAGGAACTTGTGATTCCTAGATGGGTACTCTACTGACTGAGCTAAATTGCACCACCCCAAAATAGATGTGACCTGATAGGATTGAGACTGTTGTATGCGTGAGGCTACTCCATGCCTGGAGTATAACTATTAGATCCTATGGTCAAATAGATTCAGTTTAAAATCATTTGTTTGTAAATGTATAATCAAAAAAAAAACTACAACACAATAACATAATATGATACATAGGGAGCTCATTTGCATCAAATTACTCCCCCTATATTTAACAAACTTGCATAAAGGTTAATATTATCTTTAAAATGTTTGGACATTCCAAAGAAGAAACATTAAAAAAAACTGATGATTTAAAAAAAAAAAAAATTCAGCTTAGGGAAATAATGAAAATTATGAACGAAAACTATGTTACATTTTTGCACAGTTAAATCAATTGAAATTTAACATAGCCAAAAAAAGTTATGACATACCAGCTTTTAAAAAAATGTGTCAAATTTTTAGAAAATTTCAGTAATTATTTACTGTTGATGAAGTGTTTAAAATAATTTTCCTAAAATACATTGAGAAATTTTTTTTTAATGAGGGCTTTTTTATCTTATTAAATCTAAGAAAAAAAAAAAAAAAAAAAAAAAAAGGGACCCATAAAAAACAACTTTGAATTTTTTTTCTATAAAAATACGAAAGAGTCTGATAATTAACTCATAGATTTATAAGTTTCTATATGCGATTCTCTTAGTAAAAGAAACATGAATAGAATTCTGCTAAAAAAATCAAAAATAGAAACCGACCTTGTAAAAAAACAGACTGTTTACTCTATTTTTAAAATATAAAAGTTAAAAATATATATACGTTTTTTGTTCCTTTCATATTGCCTAAACTGATCCCGGTGATATATTTATATTGGGTGGACCTATGAAATACAATGAACACAATTTCCTAACTCTAGCATAAAATAACCCGGACATGGTGACATGCCATTAAAATCATCTTTACAGATAGCATCCACTAAAGTTTGACTTTAAAAAATATATCTCAGTACTAATGCAGAATAGTGTGCAAGAGATCATCATTATATTATGTATAAAAAGCATTACATTTTATGGAAATACCTGAAACCTTTGAGACGCTAGGATTAGGATTAGTTTGATTTGTTTTATTAACCTTGGATCATCTAATGCTGACAAGTTTTGAAATAAATTTATTCTTAATGGATACTCAATTTTTTTTTTTTAAACACATTTTCTATTTAACCCATAGACAGGACCCTAACAGGTGAGAGTGAACAGAGAGCAATGGTGATGATAGGTGCTCCACATTTCCAGAGCTCCAGAACTAGACACCTGGAGTAATGATGATGAAGGGGTACTCTACATTCCAGAGCTCAGAATTGGAATTTCACCATCAGATAGAGTTTAATGTCATTCCAAGGACATGAAGACCTCAGCCACCGCCTTCTAGCACATACATCATAAAAAGGGTTGGAGCAATCATATAAGGACTAGAGTTTGAATGACCAGCGCGAGATTGATTGGAGGGTACCTTTCTGACTGCCTGTCTAGCCAAGTAAGTGCCAAAGTGGGGATGTTGCACATCATGGACTGCTTATCCACACAGGATTCCATTCTTAAGCATTGTGGATCACCACCCACGACCAACAGGGGCCCCATTTGAGAGGTCTCACTCCTCAGCAGAGCACAGCTTTGTTAAAACCAGTATGCAATTAATCACATCATATATTATGGGAATATATATTACTTTATTTCTTAGTGATATTCAAGACATGATTTTAAACGCACTAAAAAACATGGGCTTGTTTGGGGGAAAATTTAACCTTAGGTTTTCAAGAGACATCATTAATGAATAAAGATTTATTCTATTCTATGTATTAATGATTTTGACTGAATTAATTGAGTCAAAATTCAGAATTTCTGAGGGTATTGTGATGAGGGTATGGCGGGTTCAGCTGGTAGAGCGTTGGCTAGAACCACAACGGTCCTATTCGATACTGGTCCTCGCCAACTCAGCGTATGAGTAGCACAGGGATCTGTGCGGTAAAGTAAGGAGCTGACGGTAGGTGTGGCGCTCCACCTCAGACGCTAAATAATCTCCTTGGTCTAGCGCAAGTGAAAAGGAATGAACTCCTCGCTGATTGGCTGATACTGACTTTAGGCCGCCCCGACAATTTACTGTTTTACTTTATTGTGATGTAAGCAGTGATGTAGTTTCGTTACAGACCTTCGTTGCAACCGTCAATTATAATATCTTATTATAAATGGCGATGTGGGTTTTTATGTCTGTAACCGCGAAACACATTACTATTCAAGTCACAATTTCCTTATTATTTACATCACATTCTCCATGATTTTTTTTTATTTAAACGCTCAATTATTAATAAAATTGTTTTACATCATTAAGACTGTTGACCATATCTGCATAATAACATGCAATTGTATTTATATATACAAGAAAATAGCTGTTTACAGTGTGAATGGGAAGGGCTAATTTCATATTTGATCTTAAAATTTGATTTTAATAAATATATGCTTAGTATTATTGATTTCTAATTGTTTGGTTTTATATCAATGAATATGAGCAAAAATCTCGGGGTAAATCTAAAAGAAATTCATTAAAAGAAGAAATAACTGTAATTTTATTCTTTACTTCTTATTTTAACTAAATAGTTAATTTAGGAAAATTTACCAATGAAGACGGGAGTAAGGGAAAATGATGGAAGAGTTAGTTTCAAAGTTGTTCTATTTTTCAATCATACCCCCTCTGTTCAAATATTTTTATCTGAATTCTTATTCAGTTTCTTTGGCTTTTCTTAATTTAACATGATATTTATTATATTAAAACTTAAATACTTGACCCGAGGGTGCTATATTTGTAGTATATATAAAAAAAAGAAAAAAAAAAAAATTATCCTTGTAATCTAAATCTCATATCAAAGGCATATTGGCTATAATTCGGCAATGTTTTATTATTCCTGATAATTGGAAGATTTAGTATATAATAATACAAGCTCAAAAAATATGCACTTCTATTATTAATTACACTGGAAGAGAGAAAAAAAAAATAAAAGCACACTACTTAACCCTTGAGGACATCCAATCTGATGTGACCCCCCCCCACACACTATATTTAACACAATGAATAAACTTTAATAGAATATTGTTTTCATTCATGATTTTCATTATTTTATAAGCTGAAAATTAAAAAAAAAACAATCATCAGGAGTTTAATGTTTCTTCTTTTGGAGGGTCTAAAAATTTTGAAGATATTAACATTTATTCAAGTTTCATAGTGTTAATATGGGGGGGGTTTTACACATCAGATTGGATGTCCCTATAACCTTTTGCTATAGCTTTATAAAATTTTCCCATTATTTTAATGAGTTCTTTTTAAGATCGAGTATCCAATCACCCCACTCCCAAGCAATGATTATATACTAGGATAGAATGGGTAATTTAGGATAATAATAACTAGCAGGACCTAAGATATACCACAGTATATGATAATTTCAATTATTGCAATGTTTGATATGTTTTACTTAAGAAGCTATTACCATATAATTCAACATGTAAAAAGTATAATAATCTTGATTTAACTCTCACTATTTTCTTTCTTCCATTCTTTCGATTAGTTTTATTGAAACAAATTAGCGTTATTGCTTCACCGAACGGTATCTTATCTTCCCTGTCTACCTTATATTTTTTCTGGGTAGCATGTCCCCTTTTTTACCCTTAATAAAAACAAGAATGGTTCATTATTTAGATGAGATGATGACTCANAAATTATCGGATTTTAATGAAATTTATAGTGTTTATTTATCAATGAATGATCTTTATAATGCATTATTTATTATTTTCAAAAACATTCTCATTTTTTTCAGGTCACTTAAATTTTGACCCCCTCCTTATGTTGGGGCGTAACATTTTTGTGAGTTTGGTCATTTCGCGTACTAATTACAGTATAAATAAGGAGATAAAAGACGAAGTTATGAATAGAAACACAAAAAAAAAAATTTTTTTTACGGTTGCGCTTCTATGAGAAAATAAAGTACCGAAAATCGAAAAATAAAATGTAAAAAAATAATAAATAATTTATTTTTGGAGATTTCTTTTTACTCATTTCAATAATCATTTAATTGGCTATTATTTTATAAAAGAACAAATTATACATTCAATGTTTTTTCTGCCTTAAAAGGGTCATTTTCAATCAAGGTTTTTTTCAAAACTTATTACTTTTGGCACCTAAAATAAGGTTTACATTAAGTAGGTATTTATTTTTAGAATCTAAAAATATAACATTTTAAACTTAACATCAGGATTTTCATATTTTTAAATGAATTTTATATATTCATTTCATAGCAAAAATACTAAATTAAAGTTTTGAAATAAAATAACTGATGCATTATAAAATTCATTAATTGTTAAATCAATACTGAAATTTCATTAAAATCGGATAATTACCTGATTTTTGGTAAAAATTTTTTCCATCCCAAAATGTTAACATTAAAATGTAAAACAAGCGCCTGAAAAACCATTGAAAAA
This sequence comes from Doryteuthis pealeii, assembly GCA_023376005.1. NCBI lineage: Eukaryota > Metazoa > Mollusca > Cephalopoda > Myopsida > Loliginidae > Doryteuthis > Doryteuthis pealeii. The sequence goes on from CM042173.1 coordinate 50,812,129, forward strand.
CAGCCAAAATGGCGGATGGCGTCGAAATTGACCAAAACAATAGTTTTAAATCTTTTAAAAAATAAACTGCATATGTAATCATATTTTTCTTTTTTTAATTGATGGTTATTATGCTACTACTTATCGATTTAGACAAAGTTTAACCTTAAATAATAGATTTAATTATTCTTAATTCGCTTTTAAAACTCGTAGTATCCGATTTTTTTTGCCAATCCCTAATATATATATATATATATATATATATATATTAGGGACTGGCAAACAGAGCCTCAAAGTCATTTTTGACCAAATGACTTTAGCCCCCCCCCCAGAAAATAATTTACCAAAAATCAGGGAATTATCGATTTTAATGAAATTTTCAGTGTTTATTATCAAAGAATGATCTTATAATGCATTATTTATTTTATTTCAAAACTAATTTTTTTCAGGTCACTTAATTTTGACCCCCCTTATGTTGGGGGCGTAAAATTGTTTCAAGTTGGTCCTTACCTGATACTAATTACAGTATAAATAAAGAGATAAAAGACCGAAGTTATGAATAGAAACACAAAAATTTTTTTACGGTTGCTCTTCTATGAGGAAAATAAGTACCGAAAATCGAAAAATAAAATGTAAAAAAATAATGAATAATTAATTTTTGGAGATTTTCTTTTTTACCCATTTCGATAATTATTTAATTGGCTATTATTTTATAAAAGAAAAAATTATACATCGATGTTTTTTCTGCTTAAAAAGGGGAGGGTACATTTTCAATCGAGTTTTTCTTCAAAACTTATTACTTTCGTCTAAAAAAATAAGGTTTGCATTAAGTAGATATTTATTTTAGAATCTAAAAAATATAACATTTTAAACTTAACATCAGGATTTTCATATTTTAAATGAATTTTATATATTCATTTTTCATGGCAAAATACTAAATTAAAGTTTTGAAATAAAATAACTGATGCATTATGAAATTCATTAATCGATAAATCAATACTGAAAATTTCATTAAAATCGGATAATTACTTGATTTTTGGTAAATTTTTTTCATCCCCAATGTTACGTTAAAATTGTAAACAAGCGCCTAAAACCATTGAAAAACAGCCAAAATGGCGTCGGCGAACAAAATTGCCCAAACAAATACTTTTAAATCTTTTAAAAATAAACTGCATATGTAATGATATTTTTTTTTTAATGATGGTTATTATGTACTACTTATCGATTTAGACAAAGTTTAACCTTAAATAATAGATTTAATTATTCTTAATTCGCTTTTAAAACTCGTAGTATCCGATTTTTTTTTGCTACTCCCTAATATATATTATATATATAGACATACATATATCCACTCAAAAAAATGAATATCTTAAATGTAATTATTCACTTTTTTTTTCAAACTAACGTTTTATTTTATAAGGTTCAATGTGATTGTTATTCTTCTGAAAACCTGTGCTATAATTGACAAGACAAAACAATATTACCCGCCCTTCGAGGTTGTGTGTCCAGTGGCTGTGGGCTACGGCCACTTGACAGGTAAGATATTAAATATCGTCGTGATCCCAGGGGTATCACCCCAGGCAACACCTGACCGTTCGTCTAAAAGGTCAGCGCTGGTTTATTGTCCAGTGTAATGTAGCACGTCAAACGAAAGTATGACACGCATGAGTGATTCCCCACTATAATGATCCTTGTTGGTGGATTCAGTAAATACTATACTCTGACCTCACAAAGTAAGTAACCAAAATGTATTTTTTTTATTATAGAAAAAAAAAAAGCAATGCCAGACCGTTTTAAAAGAAAGTTATTAATTAACCTCTCCAAGATGTTGATATTATGAAGAAAGATTTTAAGAAAACTTAAGTCAAATAAAGTATACAAAAATGTGTTTATTTAGAAAAAAAAAACTACCTTAGATATTTTTAAAAACAACACTATTAAAAACCCAAAAACTTGAGCCTATTGTGATATGACAAGGATTGAACTCTGTCACATTGGCTTCAGATAAAACTTTCTATAGAAAAATTTGTCCATTGTATGAATCAAAACACTTCCTCCCCCACCAGCATTTGATAAAACAAAAGGAAACAGGTAATTGCACTTTGATCTAGCTGGAGGATTTTTAAAAAATTGTGTACACAAAAAAATAAACAAACGGTGGGAGGAGGGGGGACAATGAAATATTTGAAAAAATTCAAAACAATGCAATGGGAACTTTTCAGTTTTACAGCAAAAAAGACTGTATTTAAAAAGAAAAAAAGAAAGAAAAAGAAAATACCAAGAAAAGCCTATAAGATGTAGAATGATATTAAAAAAAAAAAAAAATGCCCCACATTTAAGGCATTTTTGTAACCTGGTGGAAAAATAGAAAATAATATCGAATTACTTTTGCGAGTAGAATTAGTGACGAGCGAACAGTGTTTGTTATATACACATAGAACTTATGTGTGTGTGTAATACAATGTATTTTACATTGGCTATACCAAACCAAAACTATCAAGGAGACTTACTTTACACACACACACATTATATATATATATATATATATATTTGTAATACAATGTAATTTGCTATACCACAACAAAACTATCAAGGAGTCATATATAATACATTAGTTACTTCCAAGAAAATAAAAATGTGAAAGCAAACAAATAATCTGAAAACAATTAAAAATGTTTTAACAGAAAAAAAAAAAAAGATAAATAAATAAAAAAACATATACGATATACTAAAAAATAATTTCCACTAACTCTACAAACATTACACGAAATTTAAATTAGGATTAAAAAAAAAAATGCTTGTTAATCTAGGAAATATTTTACAGTTAATTATAATTCTAAAAAATAATAATTAACCCCAAATATAACCTTAGATTTTTTTTTACGTAAATTGTGAAAAAAAAAAAAAAAATGCTACCTCAGTTTGTAACATTATTATGTTTAACACTACACAATGAATAAAGGTCCACCAACAAAATTAATACCCAATATTTCTAACTTGCTACCTGGGTTAAATCTATATCAGAAACATTTAAAAAATAATAATTATAAAATAATATATTCTTTTATTTTTTCTCAGATTTATATTCCTTTTTTAGTGAGATCTTCCTCCTGTTTTTATCCATCGAC
>CM042173.1:50820235-50822735 GCA_023376005.1 Doryteuthis pealeii
TAAACCATTTTTATCCATTCAACATTTTCTTTCCTTTATTTATTTATTTTTTCAATATATATATATATATATATATATATATATATATAAGAAAAATGAACATGTTGATTGGTTGGGTGGGTGGGGTTTTACGGCATGTTAACCCATTGGGTTATTTTATGCTGAAGACGTTTTGTTTTATTCATTCTTGATGTGTATTCAACATTTTTTCAAATTCATCTCTTTAACTCATTTTTTTTCAATTCAACCCATAAATGGGTCCCTAACAGGTACTAAAAGATCAGGAAATAGTCTTGCTAGTGCATGAATTAACAGCCAACACACACACACACACACACACACACACACACACACACACACACATATATATTTGAGAAGAAAGTGAATGTGTGAATATGATGTTATTGACATAACATATATATTGATATATGTTATGTTGAAAAAAAATGGAAGTGAATCTGATAATATGTTGAAAAAAAAAAAAATAAATAAAGGAAAGAAAATGTTGAATGGAAAAAATTATTTAATGAAGCACGTGTTTCGACAAGGACATCCTCTCGGCCTAAACACGTGTCGGCACTTCATTAAACCATTTTTATCCATTCAACATTTTCTTTCCTTTATTTATTTATTTCTTCATATATATATATATATATATATATATATATATATATATATATATATATATATATATATATATATATATATAAGAAAAATGAACATGTTGATTGGTTGGGTGGGTGGGGTTTTACGGCATGTTAACCCATTGGGTTATTTTATGCCGAAGACGTTTTGTTTTATTCATTCTTGATGTGTATTCAACATTTTTTGCAAACTTATCTCTTTAACTCATTTTTTTTCAATTCAACCCATAAATGGGTCCCTAACAGGTACTAAAAGATCAGGAAATAGTCTTGCTAGGGCATGAATTAACAGCCATCACACACACACGCACACACACACACACACACACACACACATATATATTTGAGAAGAAAGTGAATGTGTGAATATGATGTTATTGACATAACATATATATTGATATATGTTATGTTGAAAAAAAATGGAAGTGAATCTGATAATATGTTGAAAAAAAAATAAATAAATAAAGGAAAAAAATGTTGAATGGATAAAAATTATTTAATGAAGCACGTGTTTCGACAAGGACATCCTCTCGGCCTAAACACGTGTCGGCACTTCATTAAACCATTTTTATCCATTCAACATTTTCTTTCCTTTATTTATTTATTTTTCATATATATATATATATATATATATATATATATATATATATAAGAAAAATGAACATGTTGATTGGTTGGGTGGGTGGGGTTTTACGGCATGTTAACCCATTAGGTTATTTTATGCCGAAGACGTTTTGTTTTATTCATTCTTGATGTGTATTCAACATTTTTTTCAAACTTATCTCTTTAACTCATTTTTTTTTCAATTCAACCCATAAATGGGTCCCTAACAGGTACTAAAAGATCAGGAAATAGTCTTGCTAGTGCATGAATTAACAGCCAACACACACACACACGCACACACACACACACACACACACACATACACACGCACACACATATATATATTTGAGAAGAAAGTGAATGTGTGAATATGATGTTATTGACATAACATATATATTGATATATGTTATGTTGAAAAAAAATGGAAGTGAATCTGATAATATGTTGAAAAAATAAATAAATAAATAAAGGAAAGAAAATGTTGAATGGATAAAAATTATTTAATGAAGCACGTGTTTCGACAAGGACATCCTCTCGGCCTAAACACGTGTCGACACTTCATTAAACCATTTTTATCCATTCAACATTTTCTTTCCTTTATTTATTTATTTATATATATATATATATATATATATATATATATATATATATATATATATATATATAAGAAAAAGGAACATGTTGATTGGTTGGGTGGGTGGGGTTTTACGGCATGTTAACCCATTGGGTTATTTTATGCCGAAGACGTTTTGTTTTATTCATTCTTGATGTGTATTCAACATTTTTTTCAAACTTATCTCTTTAACTCATTTTTTTTTCAATTCAACCCATAAATGGGTCCCTAACAGGTACTAAAAGATCAGGAAATAGTCTTGCTAGGGCATGAATTAACAGCCAACACACACACACACACACACACACACACACACACATATATATATATTTGAGAAGAAAGTGAATGTGTGAATATGATGTTATTGACATAACATATATATTGATATATGTTATGTTGAAAAAAAATGGAAGTGAATCTGATAATATGTTGAAAAAAAAAATAAATAAATAAAGGAAAGAAAATGTTGAATGGATAAAAATTATTTAATGAAGCACGTGTTTCGACAAGGACATCCTCTCGGCCTAAACACGTGTCGGCACTTCATTAAACCATTTTTATCCATTCAACATTTTCTTTCCTTTATTTATTTATTTTTTCAATATATATATATATATATATATATATATATATATATATA
>CM042173.1:50825235-50892718 GCA_023376005.1 Doryteuthis pealeii
CAACATTTTTTTCAAACTCATCTCTTTAACTCATTTTTTTTTTCAATTCAACCCATAAATGGGTCCGTAACAGGTACTACCACTCTGAGCCAGAGTGGACCTGGGAGTAATGTTGGTGAAGTGGTACTCTACATTTCCAAGAGCTTCAGAATTGGAACTTCACCAGCAGATATAGTCTAACGTCATACCCAGGACAATAGGACCCTCAGCCATCGCCTTCTAACACATATATGATAAAAAGGGTTGAGTTTTGCCATAAGGGCAATAGGGTTGGGACAATCATATAGGTGCTAGGGCTTGACATGACTAGCCAAATAATCAGAGGGGTCTTTTCGACAGCTTATCTAGACGGTAAGGACCAAAGTGGGGTATTGCATACCATGGACAGCTTAGCCACCAGAGTTACATCCTTAAGCATCACGGTACGTCACCCACGACCAACATGTGGCCCCATTGGGGAGGTTTTCCCCCCCTCTGCAAAGGTGCAGTCGGCGTATTCTACAACCGCAACTTACAGGGTTGGAACATGTTGAAACTTGCACAATTGGATAATGATATAAAAATCAAAGGAATTAAATAAAATTTTTTAAAAAACTATTTAGAGAAAAGTAAATCTATGTTAATCTCTTCTGATTCATCTATCTATCTATCTATCTATCTATCTATCTATCTATTTAAGCTAAACCATCAAAATAGCCTATTCGATATTTTTCATTTAGAAGAATTTTTAACATTACTTGCATTCATAATAGAAAAATATTTACAGTGACATTAAAATAAACATAAAAGTAGGTTTGTTTATTTTACGAAGACCGGCGTAATAAGCCTAAAAACAGGTTTGTCTATTCGACCGGGACCGACAGGGTAGCCTATTCGTTTTTATTTTGTAGTATTGTCTTTTTCCATTTTTACACATTTCCACGGGCCTAACTAATAAAACAACAACTTTTAGCCAAAATTCGACTTTATTCATGAACATAGTCTCCTTATAGGGTGATACACTGATTCCAACGCTTCTCTAACAATTCGATGCCTTTTTTGTAGAACGTTTTGTCTTTGGCCTCAAAATAAGTCCCAGTTTCCGATATCACTTCTTCATTGGAGCCAAATCTCTTTCTTTTGAGTATTCTTTTGAAGTCTACAAACAGCCATTAGTCGTTGGGGGCCAGATCTGCAGAATAGGGTGGGTGCCGAAGCAATTCAAAGTGCAATTCATGTAGTTTTGCCATCAACTTGTGACATGGTGCATTGTCTTAGTAAAAGAGTACATTTTTCTTTATGTCGTCGTTTGCTTTTTTTTTTTGGGGGGGGGTCAATTTCTTTCTTCAAACGCACCAATAATGCTATATAATATTCGCTGTTGATGGTTCTTTCCTTTCTCGTGGTAATCGATGAGCAAAATACCTTGCACATCCAAAAATACGGAGGCCAAAACATTGCATGCTGATGTATGCGCCTTTGGTCGCTTTGGACGGCTTTCACCAGTTGCTGTCCACTCAACTGACTGCCGATTTAACACCAGAATGAAGTAGTGGATCCATGTTTCATCCATTGTCACATATTTACGAAAAAAACTTCTTTCTGTTGTGTTGAAACAGTTGCAAACAATGCTCTGAATTGTCGACGCGTTGTTGTTTTTGATCGATTGAACAAACGCGGCACCCATTTTGAACACAAATATTTATACAAGATGGTGAAAACACTGCCTTCTGATATCTTCAACTCCTCTGCTATCTCACGCAACTTCAATTCACTATTGGCCAAAACAAGTTTGTGGAATTTTTTGTTGTTTTTTGGTGTTTTCCGGGACAACTGCCGAATTTGGACGACCTGAGCGTTTAGCATCATTTGTGTCTGTACGAACGCGTTTAAAGTCAACATACAACCTCTTAACCGTTGTTTCCGACAGTGCATAGTCCAAATAAGACTTATCAAGCCATTCCTTTGCTTGAACAGTATTTTTCCCATCAGAAAGCAATGCTTTATCAACACACAAAATTCAGATGTTTCCATTGTTTTGAAAATTTGCGACAATAGCTTCACTTAAATAACTGTAATTTGTAAACTAATAATCCGATTGGGCTCAAATTTTGACACGTGCCATTTGAAGGTTAGTACCTTATAAAAAATCATATGGATTTCATTTTATTTAGTGGCGCCATCTATATGTCTGGCTCGGGACTTATTGAGTGATGTGTTATGTAATATTAGGGGTGAGCAAATGAATACTTTTTTCTCTTTAATACAACAGGTATTAGAACAAGTGTTCTCTTTGGCCATTTTTGCTGCTGATTACGATTCTGAGGAGATCCTTGACCTAGGATGTCATTTTAGGTTGGTTCCGTGAAGAATTTCTAAATGACGTCTGGAAATCCTTGATTTTGTTAAAGAAAAGGACAATATATGGCTTAATAGTGATGTAATATGTCTATTCATAGGTTTTCTTAGTCACAGAATATGAAAATACATTCATTTTATTGATTTAAACAGCTCCAATTTCTTTATCATGTAAAAAAATGAAAATTATAATAAGATTAGTGACGTTTTTGCTCAGAAATAGTTAACTTCCACACATAAGAATTTTCCATATAAGTTCATTCCCAAATTTGCCCTGATTTGGTTATCAAATTTACTAAACTGGGATTTACATCCTAAGTTTGTGAGAGATGCATACTGTAGTGCTTCTCTGTCAGCATTATTATCTTGCTAGAAGCGTTCTACCTCCAAAAGTCGCTTCTTAACAACATCAATAACTTTTACCATTACTGGAGCTTCCAGCTTTTCAATCCCATTTGGTTCACCCTCTTGTTTTACATCCTTTAATTCCTTGAGAAAAATCAATTTGGGTTCAAAGAATACTTTCATCCCAGTCCAATTTCTGTCAAGTGGCACATCACTGGTGGCTATTTCATCAATCCCCAGAAAATGCATCAGAGGGAATATGAGGATGTCTCCAGTCATACTGTAGATTTCTGGGCACAGGACAAACCACTCATTCTGAATGTATGTAGAAATGGCAAGCACTAATGTGTTGCTGTTGATACCAATTATGTCATCAAAGAAAACTTGTATATGCTCCTGGTGTGTCACAAATAACTTTGCCAATTTTGCAATATGTTCAAATCTGTTTGATACAAAGCTTTTGAATCCCTTATGTTAAACATTGTTTCTTTCCATCTACTGTCTATAATCATTGTATAATAAAAGTGTTGCATGAATTGGGGAAAGTAATTTAGCCATAGCAATAAGTCCAATAAACAGAAGTTCCAGGGGAACTGAAGGCTTTCTCACCACAGTGATTAATAACATTTTTTGAATCCCAAGCTTCTGCTCAGTGTCTTTATAGATTTTGTCTATGGGATGGTCTACACACAATATGATATGAGCACAACATTTTAGTTGCATATAATGATCTTATCCCAGGTTATCAAGCAAGACTTTGCAGTTAATTGCTTGATGAGGCATCCAAAATTCAATTTAACTTTTAAGGTAATCAACAAAGCAACTAGCAAGTACTAGTTTAGTTTTTAATCATAAACTTTTGTCCTATCCTCCCTTGAGTGGCTTAGATTTTCACCATAGCCAGTTGTGAGTGACGTTTTCACACCAGAATTTTGTGTTATTTCTATATGGTCCATTTTGACATCATAGTGATGATGGGCAGCCGCCTTTGTGGTATCATCGAGCCATGTTGTAATAACTTCAACCAGCTTGTTGCACAATTGTTGTGCAACATGTTTGAGATTCAGGTAAAATGCATCTTCCAGATAACGCATGATTTTTGCAATATGTTCAAATCTGTATACAGATCAGACCTTTATGAATATCAAGGCCATAAATCTTAAATTCTTCATCCCTACTGTCACTACGACACAGTTTGCGATCTGATTCACTGCCTACATTTATGTCATCATGAAAGAATGCCCACCGTTAACCAAATATCATTTGGCTACCTCGGCAAATATTCTGCAAACTTCATTTGGGGAAGCTGTGAATTCTGACAAAAACTGTACCAAACAGCGAATTCCAGGCTCATTGAATGGTTTGTGTCCATTCCTAGCGTTCACATCCAGGAAATGCAAGAGTACAACTAGTGGCGGTGTCATTTTCGCCAACCCGTGGAGAACAAAGTTTTCCATCCGAAAATTCAATTCTTTTTTATGTAGGTTGATCACTGTCCTGTAAATTACATCTAATTTCACAGTTTTCATCAAAAACAGATAACAATGAGTCTTTCATCATCAATTGATCTAGTTCTTACTGTTCTTTTTTCTTTTCCTCTGTTGCAAGACACTTCTTCTTTGTAGAACATTCTCAACTCCCCTTTTTAGTCTTCATCCTTATCCAATCTTTAGGAATTGTGTTGGTGCAAACTGCTTTGTAAGCTCTGAAACAGTTCTCTTCCTAAATGCCTGACCGGCACGTGTCATTTCGACACTAAAGTCTTCTTCCTTTGGATTTGATAGAATGGATACTTATAACAAATATCATAGGCATACTTTTGTAAGAGCTGCATTGAATTCCAATCCTTTTGCATACCAAACATAGATTTTAGATTTAGCACTGCTGTTTTAAGCTTTTAAGCTTTCTGTAAAACATTGAACGATTCATAATCATGTTTCACTCTAGTAGCAACTGCTTTTTCATTTAGTGGGCACATCATTTTTGTCTATCCAGTCAAGGCCATAGTTCATTTGCAATAATATTACTTGCTTGATCCCTGCTCAATGAGTTTTTCCCCTTCTGTCATTTACACAAATACAGCATACACCACAGAGCCAGTAGATCATTTTCATGAAGGTTTGAATTCCTTAATCGCCGTGTGTGTAGAACCAAAACGTTCTTTTATGCTTTCACTTCTTGATTTTCTTTCTGCCATTTTTAAACTTGGTTACTACTTTAGGGAACTAGATCCCGTTCATAGTTATGGCTAGGTCATATCTGACTTCCTCATGCATTAACAGATATAAATGACATATTAAGATGACTATTTGCAATTTACGATCCTCCAGTACAAAATAGCATAAAAAAGCTGGAGGTAATTAAAACATTTTCAAATAGAATACCTAATAAAAATAAATAAGTTGGTTAAATCACTAAAATGAATATATTTTCATATTCTGTGACCCAGAATTTGACATATTACACCACTGTAATTCCTAAAAGGGTTAATTTTCTTTGAAAAAATAGCTGTTTCCAGACGCCATTTTAAAAATCGTTACGGAACCAACCTAAAATGACGTCATATCCCCCCCCCCCAAAAAAAAAACATCGGATTCGTAATCAGCAGAAAAAAATGGCCATAAAAAACACTCGTCCCATTTGTCCACTCCTAGTAATATTAATGTTAATAATACTATTGTTCCTTAATCTTCCGACCGTTATCATATTGCAACACACTCTGGTAAAAATGAGACCGTTCAAATCGCCCAAGATTAAATGCAAAAATTAAAATCCTGATTATCTGGTGCTGCTTCTCTGCCGAATTCTTATTACTTATGAGTGTCGTCACCTCAGCTAAATAATGGACAATTCCGTTTTTATTATAAAGAAAGAAAGGACATGCTACACAGAAAATATAATAAGAAAGAAAGAGAGTAGGGGAAGCATAGAAAAAGGAGCTGGGTGTGCGTTAGCGATAACGCTAATTGAATTTAATGAAAAGATGAAAAGAAGGAAAGAAAGGGGGAAAAAGAGTGAGAGAAAGAGTTAAATCAAGATTATTATATTTTTACATATTGAACTACTTTTCCTTAGGTCTTAAGTACGCATATCAAACGTTATAATTATTTTAATTATCATACTGTCCTGTTAGTATCATTTAAATATCATTAATGTTTTTATTAAATGATCGGAAATTTTTGATCGCATGTACGAAAGTCAGAAAACAGCATAGCTCACATGACTTTCGGAAACATGTTTTCATGCTCAGAGTTGACGAGGCATGGAATAAACTGCCTGCATCCGTTGTAGGCTGCCGAAACATGTTATCTTTCACCCCCCCTCTGCTTCCTGTAATTCGACAAAACTATACCTGATATCCCCTCTCCATGCACGTATGCACACGCATGCACACATACATGTATAATATCACTGTACGCTATTCATGTTCCTGATATTAGTATATTATTCTATGTACTATACATGAGCCTTTGGTGAGTTGTGGCGCACCTGAGCACTTTAAGCAATGAATTTCATTATCATTATCATTTTATCAAAAATCAAAATTTAGCAAAGAAAGGAATAGTATTTTTCAGTATTTTTAAAGTCAGAAGAGAAAGTTGGGAATATGGCAAGATCTTAAATTGTATTGACATTGTTTTATTCTTTCATTGTTATTTCTACAGATGCAATAATCTAATCCATAGGCGGGAACCTAACAGGTACTTGCACTCCGGGTCAGAGTGAACTGGAGAACAATGGCAATGAGGAGTACTCTACACTCCCCAAAGTTCCAGAATTGGAACCTCACCATTAGATGTTTAATGTCATATCCAAAACATAGAGTGGACCCGGGAACAATGGCAATGAAGGGCACTCCACACTCCCCAGAGCTTCAGAATTGGAACCTCACCATCAAGTTTAGTTTGACATCATACTTATGGCACTAAGCATCACGGGTCGCAACCCACGGCCAACAAATGTTATATATCCACTTTATCTGCTTGGTATATAAACAGCGAAAGGAGTTCTTCTGAGGGTTCTATTTCGCCTTTGGGTTGATTTCTTCCTCTAGTTAATACGGGCTTCTGTTTGCTGGTTCCGGTTGTCTGTGTTCACCCCCTTTGTTTTTAAACGATGACGCAATATTTTTTCTTTATTAAAACCGTAGCCCAAAAGTGTTCAACCGCGCGGTGAGAAGGTGGCTTACTGGGGAACAGATGACCATCACGTCTGACACTTTCTATTAACTGCCAAATTCTAACTACTCTTATTTAGTTCCCTTCACATGTTTTGTCTTTAGCCAATGAGAAATCGATGCCTAGGTCAGTAAAAAAATTAACTATTGTCAATAACTTCTATAACGGTCATGCTATAATGGTAATTTTCCATTCACAAATATCGTTATTTAAATTTTACTACACTACAGTCTTAATTCATAGGCACCCACGAATTATGTAACATTGTCTCCATTGGGCGGGGAGGTGGTTCTTGACCCTCTGCAGTCGGCGTATTCTACAGATTCAGCCAACAGGATGTCACATTTTTTTGACGATTTAATAGATTTTTCTAGCGTGTATTGGACAAGAATAAACTAGTGATGTCAAATGATCTCGGGGGGTCAACTTCAATTAATTTATATTGAAATCCAAGGTCAAATCAATAGCCCTACCAAAAAATTAGGTCCCTTATATTTCCCTTTTAGTCCCCACCCCATCTATATATTAATACTTGTGTTCCTTATTTGTACGACCGTTATTATCTTGCAACACCCTCTGGTTAAAAATATGACCGTCCAAATCATCCAAAATGAAATGCAAAATTGTAAAACCTGATTATCTGGTGTTGCTTATCAGCCGAATTCTTAATTCGTATGAGTGTCGTCACCTCATAATAATTCCGTTTTTATTATTAAGAAATAAAGTGAAAAATGACATACTACACAAAAATATAATAAGAAGGAAAGAAAGAAAGAGAGTAGGGGAAAGATAGAGAGGCAGTGAGAGCGCGGAAGCGATAACACTAATCTGTTTCAATCGAGCATAATGAAAAATGAAAGAAAGAAAAAAAGAGTGAAAGAGAGTTAAAGATTATTATACTTTTTACATATTGAAACATTTAGCAATAACTCTTTAGTAAATATATGAAACATTGTAATAATTAGATTATCATACTGTGGTATATCCACGGGTCCTGCTAGTAATATACTAATGCCGAATAAACGGAATGAAAGACTAGATAAGCTGATTTACAAACATAGAAACATTTAATCCATACATAATATACACAGAAGAAGTATTGAAAAGAATACACAAACTTGTCCCAACAGATAAATTATGTTCATACTCTTCAACAGACAAGCAGTATATGAAAGTGGTACAGGAAAAGCACGCAAACTTACTTGGGATAGACAGCACGCTGGCTTTATTATATTTTGACCGGACAGGAGACACAGATGAAAAGGAACGTCTTCACGGTTCAAAGGGCAGGAATAAAAGACACTGAGATGGATTCTGGGATTATCACATGTTTCCGGCCACATCGTCTGTAATGGTTAATAAGCTAGTCTCGCAGACCCATTGCTACTGAATAGTGCGTTTGAACCTCGATGAATGACCCATCAAAAAACAAAACAAAAAAAACTTGTGTTAATTTGTCCAGGTAGGAGGTCAGGAAAATCCTATTTTTGTTCCCGGCCACATCGCGGAGACGCTCACTATTCAAAGGAAACTATAGATAAGTGTCTCCCTACCATAGCTATAAAGAAATCAGAAGGACAAAACTGAATTTGATTTCATAAACTACGAAAATGTGTGGCAAACATTTTATCATAATGTAGATTCGGTGTCTGTAACCGAAACTATGTTACTGCTTATGTCTCAATACCCCCAGGAAATGCGTAAGTTTATCAATGAGCATTTACTTTAGAGTCAACATCATTAATAAATATAATATAATCTATCTTATTCATTAACGAGGTCTTTATGAAATCTGAGTTAGATTTGCCTAACAGTTTTTGAATAGCTCATGTTTTTAGTGCGTTTAAAATTCTGCAATGTGTGTTATATATCACAAAGAAATAATGGTTTACATGATATATGGTGTGGTTAATTTGCATACTGGTTTTAATCAAACCAGATTTATCAAATAATTACATGGGGTTACTAATCTTTGATATCATTGTTTTATTCTTCAGCGTATTAAAACCAATGAATGGTTTTATATAGAAACCAATTAAAATATAATTAAAATAAGCTTAATCTTTTTATCTAAGTAAGTTTTAAGTCTAACAAATTCTTTAATTTACACGGTCCGTGTATCGATCAAAAATGTCACCCGGTTCGAAACTTCCAAAACCTTAAGAAGCACCGCATGTAAATGTGTGTGAAGTTTCTAAGAGGTATGGAAGATTGTGAGATGTTTACATATTTGAGAAGGGATCTTTAAAAAGTAGATTAATGTAAAATACCCGTAAAATGTGTAGCGAAATTGAAGGGCAGAACTGTGGACGAGCGGATTCCCAGCCCACACGAAAAAAGCGCGTACAGATATTTGAACTCACTACCTCCTCGTCGCTGGAATGCTGTTGGCATTGACCCGGATGTGGACAGTGTTGACGCGTACTTAAAATGCTGGTGAATATTGAAGTTCTAAACAGGCAATGCCAGACCAGAGTAAGAAGTCCGGATGTACATATTAACTGTGTATTTAAGAGCCTGTTCGCTCAGACCAATGGAGAACGATAGTAGGAGTTTTGCTGTTAAGAAAAGAGTAGTAATTTTGTGAGAGATTGTTGCAGACTGAGGACTTTGTCAGTTGGGAGAATATATACGTCGGACTTGACTGTGCCTCCCCCCCCCCCCGAGTTTACTTTCATCATTTTATTTAATGTCAACCGGTTCGCAACTTCCAAAAAAGCAAAGAAGCACCGCAAGTAAATGTGCGTGAAGTTTCTAAGAGGTATGGAAGATTGTGAGATGCTCACATATTTGAGAAGGGATCGTTAAAAAGTAGATGTAAAATACCCGTAAAATGATATGTAGGTAATCACCTTTAACTGACCTTGTTGACTGTTTTTTGATTGTTCGGTTCGATCGTGAGAACGGATTAAAGATTCAGCAAACGAAGTAGACAAAATGGCATCTCTTCTGTAAACCATGCGTGTTCGTTTACCTTTGAACTTGAAAAAAAAAATAATGAAGACGTGTAAAATATGCCAAGTCTTGTGTTCATTTGTAAAACAAAATAATGGACAACACTCACACTGGGTTAACTCAGCGAACGAAGTAGACAGACGTAAAATGGCGTCTCTTCTGTGGGCTATTTCTCTTCACGCGTGTTGGTTACATTTGGGAACCTTTTTTTTTTTTTTTTTTAGATAAAGACGTGTAAAATCCGACCAAACAACCAACAACATCAATAAACCCACTAAACACCTGAAAAATCTAACATCGCCGGTATTAGATTCATTGCTTGATAGTTTCATTTATTTTAATGACATGTCAACCCGTCTGGGTTTATTCTATGCCAAGTGGTTAGGGAATCGCGTTCATTGTACGTTTATATTTACATTTTTCTTTAATTAGTTCTTAAGAGTGTTTTGGGGTCACGGCCCTACTGAATACAAATAATTTTTATTTCACCCATAGATATAACCCTTTAGAGTACACCTGGGAGTAATGGCAATGAAGTGCTTTTCCAAACTCTCCAGATCTCCAGAACTGGAGCCTTACCATCATGTAGTTTAGTGCCAGGTTTTCTTCACCGATATATATTGTATGCAAGTCTCGTACGCGCTCGCTTTACCCCATGGGGTATTTTTTTCTCCACTCGCTACGCCAATCTAGCCCTCTTGGAGCTCTGAGGCAATTCCCTAGCACAAATTACGTTTCCTTTCGGACTAATACTTTTGGGAAAGGTAAGTAGTCCTTATTAAGCAGGTTTGGGTTAAATAGTAACATTCATCTACAAGGATGGCTTTGGCATTAAATATCTCAAGAAAATTGATATGCCATTAAACAAGAGAAACCAAATCAATCAATATATCTATAGTAATTAGAGTAAATCAATGTCTTTATATATATATATATATATATATATATGATAATTCTTTGATAATTGCCACTTCTTCGCAGAAGAAGGCCATTTCTACAAGTTCAGTTTGTGAGCACGTTGACAGCTTAGAGTCCAGCTTTAACACGGCCTGTCACACGAATGCGTCTTGAGATCTCCGGCTTTTCCCTCGTATGGAACCGTACGTGACGGAGAATTCCCGCCTTCGACAGGCAAGCCCTGCCACATGCATCACATATGTGTTCAGGCGAAAATGTAGGGAATGTGTTCAGGACGTCCGACATGTGCCGTATATAGAGCCCGCTTCAGGGTGAGGTACTCGAGCCACCATTTCTCGAACCCCTTACAACCACCATGAACTAGTTTCCTCCAACCCACACGATTTGTAGCTATCCTTTCCCACATGTAGATTTATATCGAGAGCTTTAAGGTTATTTTTGATGACATCCCTAAAGCGCTTTTTGGACTTGTGTCTCGGATGTTTCCCATATTGCAGTTCATCATAGAAAAGTTGTTTCAGGAATCTACCGTCTCCCATTCTAGCAAGATGTCCAGTCCAGCACATCTGGTTTCATATAATACGCATTTCTATGCTGGACGGATTGGCTTTTTTCAGGACATCAGCGTCTGATGTGAGGGATTGCCATCCAATGTTTAAAATCTTTCTGAGACATGTCTAATGAAATATCTCTAAGGCTTTGACGTGTCGACGATACGTAGTCCACGTTTTCGAAGAATACAGGAGTACAGACAAGAAACATGATTCATATACACTGAGCTTCGTCCTGATGGTGATACCTCTGTCCGACCATACACGTTTTTCGAGTCCACCGAAGAACCTGCTTATCCTTTCGATCCTTAGGGATATTTCGGAGTCAAGCGATCCACATCTGGAGATTGAGCTGTCGATATAGACAAATGAGTCAACCACCTTCAATCTCGTCCCCTTGACGTAGATGTTGGGTTCCACATACCGTTGTCCGGGTGGTGGAGTGAGCATCACTTTAGTTTTCTTCAAGCTGATGATGAGGTCAAAGGCAGTACATGCTTCAGAGAAGAGATCTATTATCTCCTGCATGCCCTTCTCAGTCTTCTGCATCATCTGCATAGAGAAGTTTGCGAACAATGGTCTGGCAGGTCTTCGTCTTAACATTAAGTCGAGCAAGATTGAAGACCCTGCCAGGGGTACGGAATCGTATAAAGACACCGGTATTACAGTTCTGAAAGGCATAGGATAAAGTCATCGCAAAGAACAGTGTCGGTGCAGGGATATCATCCTGCTTAACACCGTTGTCGATGGATATTGATTCCGTGAGTGACCCGTTGAAGTGGAAGTGTGCTTTCATGTCCTGATAAAGTTGTTCGAACATATGGACAAATTCCGGTGGGCATTCAAGTTTCCTGAGAATAATAGCGCGGGTCTATTCACCGTGTCAAACGCTTTTGTTAGACCCACAAAGACCTGGTAGAGAGCTACATGCTGTTCGATGCATGCCGAACAGCATGTTCCACGACCAGATCTGAAACCACGTTGACATTCTGGATAACTTAGTGAGTCGGTTGAGCAGGAATTTTGCGAAGACTTTGCACACAACATCGAGGAAGCTTATGCCCCGCTAATTGCCACAGGCCGACCGCACACCCTGCCCTTGTATAGTGAGACCAAAATTGCCTCAACCCAGTCCTAGGGGACAGGAGCACCCAGCCATACATCAGAGATAAGATAGTGGATCTCTGCAGCGATCCTGTCACCACCGTGGTGGAGGACCACAACAGGAATGCCATCAAGACCAAGTGCCTTTCCAGTGTTTATCTCAATTGTTTCGTGGATCTTACCGATGGTAGGATGATCTATCTTATGGATTGTTTCCCTTTGAGGCAGGCCGCTGTGGTCAATGACTGAAGGGTTGTGAAAGAGATCGGTGAAGTGTTCCGTCCATCGTTTCATGGTATCCTCTGGGCTCTTATGGGGGAGAGACCATCCTTCGATCTGAGGGGAACCATTGATGATCGTTGTGGACAGAATACCTCTCTAATTAAGTGGTATAGCGTTTTAGCATCCTTTTTATCATAGGCCTTACTTTCACTTCCTGAAAACCCAAATACAGCAGCCGTCAAATTTCACTTGTCGTCCAAAAACACTTGCTTTCTTCCTCACTCACAGTATCAGCGACTGTCCGTTTCATTTATGCTCGCTCGGCCACCCTTATGCAAATTCCGACATACCTCATCCGGGTTTCTGCCAACAACATTTCAGCTACGAGGAGGTGGCAAGTTAAAAAAATCCGTTACCACTCGCCATAATCCTTCCCTTCGCACAGGCCAAACATATCCTGACGCGCTTTGTGGAGGCTGGGAATCCACTCGTCCATAGCTCTGCCTTTCAATTTCATGATCTGATGATCACATAGATGACAAACCGGAGCGGGTTTCTTGAGTCTAGCGCTCCTTCGCGGTAATGGTACTTCCTCCTCGAACGACTCGTCTGCAAAAGTGTCATCTGTTGTATCCGCGTTGTTTACCTCAAGGGGATCACTGCGTGCTTCGTTGATGGTGATCACCCTTGCACTTCGGGTTCAAAGTTCGCTGTCACTCCCACTTTCCGAAGTATTCAAGCCTATGACGGGACGCAAATCCCTTACATGCCGGGGCATCCCGTCGACAAGGATATTCTGTGGACTGATCACACCTGTAATGCGTCCACGTGTATAAGGAGACGTGCACCGTCCGATTGGGGTCTTACCCAGACACGATCGCCCACATCGTATCCAACCTGCTGTTGGTTGGGCTTATCTGGAGGGAGTACATCGATACCCTTCAGTCGGACGCGATAGCGATGAATCAGGTTGGCAGGGGCAGTCAGCGGCGATACATTATCCTTAGGGGTGACATTGTATCAATAGACTGCTTCCATTATGGTGCACTGTTTCCTCGCTGCAATCCGTTTTATGCTTCGATGACATCGTTCCACAATGCCATTACCGGAGGGAAAATGCAATCGAACTCCCCATTCACTTAGAAAGTCCCCAAAGACCTTGCTGCGAAATGCTGTGTCATTGTCAACGAGTATTTCAGTCGGTGCCCCACGCTCGCAGAACAGGCCTTCCAAGTGGTTGATGATGCTTGATGCGTCTTGTCGTCTCAAATGACGCCAAATCGAAAACCGTGCCGGCCCGCAGTCAATGAGCGACAGATAGTGTCTACCTTGGTAGTGGGTCTCATCCATTCCCACTCGAAACCAAGTGTCGCTGACGTCCAGCCTACCCTTCTGCCAACGCGTGGATGGTGGGTCAATCGTCTGGCACTTCTCACAATTTCTTACCACAGCCCTCACCGACGCTTTAGAAACTGTGGGATCAACCTGCCTGACAAAGTACAGTGTTCGCCTTATGCCGGGGTGGCCGCTTCGGTGATGGATGGACTTTATCCGTTCAGAGTCGTGCTTGCTTGGCGACACAGCACTTGCATAGTACGGAGGTTCAACCGTCTTCTTGATAAATCAAGCCATCGCTGTGGTACTCTCGTCAGACTATCCGCTTGGTTATGTTCCGACCTCACCAGGGCCACATCTACAGACAGTTCATATTCTCCGACCAAACTTGTGAGTGCATCAAGCCGCCGTCTGATTAGCATCTCACTTGCTGCCTTGATGCGCACCCTAGTCTTCCCAGTGAGGGTGTCTGTAATCCATTTGTGCACACAGGCAGAGTCAGTGTGAAGATGCAATACAGTCGCTTTCCACATCAATGCCATGTTCACACCTTTTAGGACAGCATCAAGCTCTGCCAAGTTAATGTGCTGTGCATCCCTTTCTTTTCGCAATCAGCTCGCATCATCCACAGCAGTTTCCTCGTGCTTCAATGATACTCCGATGGCTAGGGAGCTTGCATCAACCCAAACGTCGAGCTCAGAACCATCAACACATCACTTTCCTCGCACGGGGTCTTCTTGGCACACTCTTGCGACGACTTCTTTTATCATTGGTCACCTTGTCACCCCAGCCCTTTGTTATGTCTGCCGCTCTCCTATTAATGAATGCTGCAGCCACCCTGGGTCATTTAACTACTGGGAAGTGCCCGACTAGCTTTCCACAAAATGAGAACACACTGGGTCGGGTAACAACACATGGCACGCTCGGAACCTCGTTCCCATATCAGCATATTGCCCTTTTCCCGAACTGTCAAGCCGAGCACTCGCGTCCCGTTCTGCAGTCGCTCTAGTTCTTTGCTCGCCAGTCCAAAGTTAGCCAAATGTTGCCTCACCCTGGTTGCAGAAGCTATGTCTTCGTTGACAAAAACATCGTCAATGTATGTCGAAGTTACTTGCCGGATAGCGTCATCTTTCGTAAGTGTGGCCTCAACGATAGATCGCATGATAGATGGTGCCGCATTGAGTCCAAAACACATGCGCGATAGGCAGTACCTTTTTCCTTCGAAGATAACAGTCTGGTACGGCCACAAGGATTTGAGCACACGCACTTGTAAATAAGCCCTTCGGAGATCAAGCAACAAAACGTTGGAGCCTTTCTTTCTCCACTCTCTTAACTTTTGGGCACAGGGGTCGGCATTTGCCGTGTAGGCGTCGACGTACCCATTCAATTCTCGAAAGTCTAACACCGGGCGCACCTTAGACTTATTCTGTTGAAAGACGGCCATTAATGGAGTTTGGCCTTTTGGGGGACCAAGTTCCTCCTCAGAATAGGGAAGCAGCCATCCATTGCTTAGCCACGTTTCCAGCTCATGGTACTCCTGTCGAACTTGAGCGGAAATAGGATATTCTGCACCTTATTCGTAAGTCCATTGGGTGGCTGGTTGCCTGACCATTTCCATGACGCTGTCCAAGCCCTGGTCTGCTCATCGAACTCGGCGCTGAAGTCTGGTTCCTCTATTCTAATCACGGCACAGGCACTCGGCTCCATCCTTGAAAAGATAGCATCACCGGACTGGTTTATCCGAACTCCACCCAGCATCTTGATGATATCCATTCCAATCAGCATGTCGAAGCCTAACAGCAGACTGTTCACGACCAGAACATTAGCTTCCACGGGACTTACGTTATTTACTGTCAGTGTGATAGTCCCGACGCCATTACCGCTGAGAATTTCACCATTGACTGTTAGGACGTCTGTTGCCTGTCGACTCCAGGGATTGCACACTGATCCGGTCACGAGGGACCGGGAACATCCAGAGTCTACTATAACTAGGCGCTTCTTGCCATTAACAACAGCTTCAATCACGGAGAGTGCCTCTTTTAATTTGACTGGGGAGAGAGTGGTGCCCTTGTTTCCGTTTCCCGGACAGTTTTTCACTAGGTGCCCTGTTTTGTTGCAGAGATAACAACGCAAGGCCGATCTTTCTCCCTGGTTTCTGACACTGCCGTATTGCATGCAATCTCTAGCCAGATGGTTCAGGCCCCCGCATCTAAAACAGTTGAAGTCACTCTGACTAGTTTCGCGAAGATTTGCTGTATGCGAGGCCTGCTTAGGTCGCACTGCAGCAGCTAAATGTTCGTCCCTGGTGTCCACCAACACGGCGCGAGCTCTCTCAAGTAGCTCTCTCAAAGTCAGGGTCTCCATCCTGGTTGACGACCGGAGGAGTCCCTTTACATGGCTCGGTAGCCCATTGACAAAGGCGCTCTTCATCCAACATTCTGGCGGCATTTCGTGCCAACCATTGCAAATCGGTTAGGAATTCGTCTATAGTCTCTCCTGGGCGAAGGCGGTGCGTGCTGAATTGTTCGAACGCCACGAACGAATCCGTTCCGTAGGCTTTTAGAAGACCGCGTTTGATCTCCTCAACATCATCTCGTTGCTCTTTCAATAGCTGCCGATATGTTTCTCGGGCCGCGCCTTTTAACCGTAGTGGCAGAACCCGCTCTATCTGGGTTATCTAGCAAAGGTCGCAAGTTAACTCTAAGTCTTCCAACCATTCCAGTATCGGTGCATCCGTTGCCGCGCCGCTGAACTCGGGGAGAAGCTGAATGTCAAATTGTCTAGATGCTATGGTTCCAATAGCGCCGAAATAGTTTCTTTTGAATGGTCTAAAAATTTAAAATAATACTATTTTTTTGCAAGTTTCCCTAGCAATGTACATTCCTTTCGCCGTCAGTACAGTCTATACCAACTGAGCACGTTACTCTCATTTCCTGACACCCCAAATACAGCAGTCGTCCAAAAACACTTGTTTTCTTCCTCACTCACAGTATCAGCGACTGTCCGTTTTATTTATGCTCGCTCGGCTACGCTTATGCAAATTCCGACATACATCATCCGGGTTTCTGCCAACAGCATTTCAGCTACGAGGAGGTAGCGAGTTTAAACATCCGTGGCCACTCGCCACAATCCTTCCCTGACACGCTTTGTTTGTAGAGGCTGCAGCCCTGCCATTCAATTTCGCCAGTCTTGCTATTAAAATCATGTGCCGTCAAACTGCTCTTCTTCGAAGGCTTTCTGCAGTTCTGTCGCACATGCCAGTCCCGAAGTCTGGAAACATCGAGGCTTTTAGGGACTTCTACCCCCTAAGCGCGGGACTTGTGCATGACATGGAGTTTTAGTTTACCACACACAAGTTTGTGATCCGAGCCACACTCTACACTCCGTATGACCCTCACAGTGCACACATCCTAGAGGCCCCGTTTGCGGGTTATGACGTAATCAAGCATGTGCCCATTCCCGGATCGCGGATGAGTCCAGGTTGCCTTATAAGCTAGCTTCCGATGCGAGAATGTGTTGCAGATAACGAGTTCAGTACGAGCAGGTGAAGTCCATTTTTATTCATGCCTCCCAATCCATACTTACCCAGCTGAATCGGAATTCTGAAAGGGCCTCGATGTCTACCCCGTATAGAGACAGTTCCTTTGCCACAATAACAGTTCGTCGCTCGGGGCTTCGATTGAGAAGAGTCCGAACATTCCAGATGGCTATTGTTAGCCTAGGTTTTTTGTTGTTGTAGTATCTTGTTTTCGTACTGCTGATGTTAACAGCCGCCAACCTTAGGCTGCTGGCCAGCTTGATAAATAAACAGGCATTTGTTTAAGTCACCTTTTCTAGACCCTTCCCAGATGTCTGGTGAGCAGTGCTATCCAAGGGGCTGCTCAGTCACTCACGAACTCGCCGAAGCACGTTGCTGATAGTTCAACAATGCAACGACGTTAGATGGGTCAAGAGCCGTGCCACGTGTAGATTCATAGCTGTATGCTTCCAGCCTGTTAAGCCTGCACACGTCACCACTCCCCCAACGCCGTGGGACTTGTAGAAATATCTGCACGTGTTTACATGTTTTGCACTTGTGCGACATTCACCACATGCCCTCCTTTTCCCAGAGTCTAGTATCAGTGACAAACTGTGGTAAGATAACTGAAAGGGTCTGGAGAACGCAGGTTTTACATCAGAGTTTCCTTCTCCTTGATCATTGATGGATAATCTGACAAGAACTACTGGTTCATCTCTCCGAAAAAAAAAGGGAGTTCTATAAAATTAAATTTTTACTTAGTATAAGTCCACTTGTTCCCTCCCATTTAGACACAAAGAAAACCACCGACAGTATATATATATATATATATATATATATATATATATATATATATATAAAGTAAGCCTAATGAATCAGAGAATATCTACCTAAGTTTCTCCTAACTGATCATCAGGATAATTCTGACTTATTATTGGATCTATTTATTGTATTGAGAACTTGGACAACTCTTGCAGTATTTTATTTCTTTTTGGCATTTTAATAGTATCAACTAAAGGTGCATATGATTTGCTCTCTCTCTCTCTCTCTCATTCACTCTCTCTCTCTTTCTCCCCCCTCTCTCTCACTATATATATATATATATATATATATAGTGAGATAAAGTCAAGGAGCCCATTCTATCAGTACCACTTGATAATGATGATGATGACGATGATGATGATTTCTATAAATAACGTATATATATATATACTAGGAACCACAAGTTTCCCAGTTCAATACTGGTCCTCGCTAACTCAGCGTATGAGTTGCACGGGGATCTGTATGGTAAAGTAAGGAGCTGATGGTAGATATGGCGCCCATCTCAGACGCAAAAACAATCTCCTTGGTCTAGCGCTAGTGAAAAGGGGATAGACTACCTCGCTGTCTTGCAGATACCGACTTTAGACCACCCCGACGACTTTACTTTTTTATATCATTTGTATCATTTCAAAAACTTCTCCATTAATTATTATATCAGACTACTAAACTAAGCTCATCATTAAATAAATATTTATTTTTAGAATATCACAATCTGAATTTTAAAACTTTAAATTATGGGCATTAAATTTTGAATTAATTCTATCTATCAATATAAAATACTGATTTATTAACTTTGAATATAATGTACACAATTTCAAATTTTAAAATTCTTATTTTTAGATTCTAAAAACAAATATCATTTTAATTCATTTTTCTAAGAGCATCAACTTAAACAATTATGTCCGCGTTAAACGTCAGGTTTTGACTGAACAAAGTTTTAAGATGTGTTAAATATTATAAAGTAAAGGGAATGCAGTTGGGTTCCATACTTTTAGTAACCGAGTAAATTTTGTTTATTGTTAAGGGGACGTTTATATCTGGTAACGGTGGTGAATATAACGGTGGTGAATATAACGGTGGTGAATATATAATGTGAATATCTTGGAGGTGATAGAAAGATCGGCTGAACTTACACAAGGGTGGGAGAATTAAAACGGAAAGGTTCTTGGTGGTCCCCCATGACAGTCTATGAATTAACTTTTTGCGAATTGGGTTACGGTTTGGGAATTAAGGTTGTGTTGTAGCTTACTTATCGAAATAAATAACACAAGTACTCCAGCTGACGTTAACCAACGAGAAGTAATCACTTCCGCCTTTTATTCACAATAACAAAAGATGGCCGAAACGGTGCTTCCGTTTCTTAACAAAACAATGACAGAAACGGTGCTTCCGTTTCTTATTAACCAATATACCACATCCCTCCCCACTTATCTTAAAACTGCACATACATTTTTAACGACACCAAGAAACATCCAAGGTCCTTCCCCGGAATTCCGGCAAGAACTCTCATTACTTGTAGGAAGCGTTGTCCGACTCTCGGACATAGTCACATCATCATCCTCTGTAGCCTCTGGAGATTCCTGAACAGCAATTTCCCCAGTTAAGGGTCTGACACTGGGTCGTTTGCCTTTTGTGTCTGGTTTCATGTTGGTGCGCTGTCTTTTGGCTTTATTCTCTGCATTGATCCTTCTTACCTCTTCTGAAAACGTGTTCTCATGCGGATTCTGGGATGTTCATCTCCCAAGCTGTCACCGGTTGTTGAGAGGCTGATATCTCTGTAGGGTGCAGGAAGCTGTGCAACAGATGTTGAGTGCCCAGTAACTGTTTGTCCCCGACTCCCCAGAGGCTGCCTGGATTCCTCTGGACTTCTCACAACATGTTCTGTTGGAATATTCACGCGAATATGATCCACATGTCTTTTCCATAATCGACCATCCTCTAACCGCACTCAGTGGACCAAGCTGCTCCTCTAAAACTCCGGACAGTCATTTTGGCCTCCCTTGAAAATTCACCACACTAACATTATCTCCAATATGGAACATTATTTCACTGCGATTCTTATCCGTCGTTCTTTTAGTATCATCTATTTTTGTGGTGACTTGGGTAGATAAATCTGGATACACAAGGTCTAGACGAGATCGAGACTGACGGCCCATTAATAGCATTGCTGGTGATTGACCCGTTGTTTAATGCGGGAATAAACGGTATCGGGCTAATACACGCAATAATCGCTTTTCCAAATCCCAGTAACTTTTTAAGACCACTCTTAATGGTTTGCACTGCATGTTCAGCCTGTCCATTCGAGGAGGAGTGATACGGTGCACATCTAACATGCTTAATGCCATTCAGGGTAAAGAACCATGGAAAATTCCTTACTAGTAAAACTGCTAGCATCGCCAGATACGATCACATGTGGACTCCCACGTGTGGCAAATGTGCGTCTCAACATCCTTTCTGTTTCTGAAGAAGATAGTGATGACACACGTACATCTATATATTTACTGTGGGCGTCGACAATCACTAGAACCCCTTTGATTGCTTGAAGGCAAATGCTTCATCTGATCCCCATTTCCAGGGAACTCCTTTTTGTAATAGTTTGTACAATGGAGCTAAAACCGTGATGATATTGTTTAAATACCGGCGATAGTAATTAACAAAAGCTAAAAAGCTACGCAATTCAGACACATTCTTTGGGGTGGGTGCTTTACGAATTGCATTGACCTTATCTTACGTTGTGTGGATTCCTTCAGAATCAATCCTATGACCCAGGTATGAGATTGACGACTTTTTGAATTCACATTTATCCCCTTTAAGGCGGAGACCAGAATCTCGTAATCTCTTTAATACTGCACGCACGTTCCTATCATGCTCTTCCATAGTTTGTCTGGCGAAGAAGAAATACCAAAACACAACAGATTATACATAAAAAGACCATTATGTGTATTTATCGTCGTTAGTTTTTGTGACTCTTCGTCCAAATCCAGTCTCGTAAAAATACTGTCCATTCGAGACTTTAGAATACATGTCGTCTATATTCGGAATGGGATATTTGCAAAACAGGATTGACGGTCTGTTTAAAATACCCACAAATCAAAACTTGACCATTTCTCTTTAAAACGGCGACGATAGGGGGAGCCCATTCTGCAAAACAGACTGGCTTGATAACAGGGGTAGCAACCATTCGATCAAGTTCAGCTTAACTTTTTTCTCTAATTGTTAAGGGTACGGGTCTAGCTTTCATAAAACGAGGTGTGCTATTTTCTTTAATGTACAATTTTGCTTTTCCGATTTTCAATGTACCCAAGCCTGATTTAAAAAGTTCTGCAAATTCTTGATTAAAATCGGTCCTTTCAATTTGTTTGCAGGTAGCAGAGATATTAATAGGTAATTTTTCCAGCCAATCTCTTCCAAGAAGACTTGGTCCCGATCCGGGTACAACTAACACTTTTAAATAATACATTTTGCCCTGGTGTTTGATCCTCAGGTTAGCCACTCCATTCGGTATAATGACTTCACCTGAATAGGTCCGTAACCTCTGTGTTGTCCCCTTTTTAGAGAGTCTCGCGTACGGTAGTAAGTCGAACTGTTTTTGGCTTTTCAAAGTAGAAGGTCAATTTCCATTTCACATCGGAAAGTTACTTTAATATATACGGTTTACAGTTTCTCGATCTCGTAAAAAATAAGGGTTGTGGAAATTTAAAAGGATATATGTCCGTCCTTTTACTCCTGTAGAAAAATAAAAGGAAAGGAGACAATAATTCTAATTCAAAATTTATTAGGGAATAAAAAAAGGGCAGCTATGACTTGCATTTTTCAGAGATTAAACTCGAAAACTGTTTCTGCAGAATTCGGATGAAATGGTCATTAAAAAGAAGGAGGTTCCTTTTCGTCGTTTAACAAGTGAATGGGTGTGGGTGTGCGTTTGTATGTTTGTGTAGGTGTAGTCCAGACAGTAATCCGGACAAACCGAAAAACATAGAGTGGAAAAGAAAGCTATTCAATTTTAATAAGTTAAGTGACCGTAACGAACTTGTAGTGCGACATTTAATTTTTCACATCGAAATCTAGTGCTCTTTAAAGATTGAACTCGGAAACGTTTTCTGCAGAATTTTAACCCGACATTTTAGCTACACGAATGGGGACTAAATTAATCTCTTCCCTGGGAGTGATGGAAAGATATAATGGTGACGAGACAAAAAGGGGTTATATATAGAGACAGGGCGCCATAGAAGCAATTAATAAAGAAACCGTTTGATTGACACTTTATCTATCTATCTATCTATCCATAAAGGGTTGTTTGTATATCTGGATGAAATGGTCATTAAAGAAGGGATTAACGCCCAGGTTCCTTTTCGTCGTTTAACAAGTGAATGGGTGTGGGTGTGCGTTTGTATGTTTGTGTAGGTGTAGTCCAGACAGTAATCCGGACAAACCGAAAAACATAGAGTGGAAAAGAAAGCTATTCAATTTTAATAAGTTAAGTGACCGTAACGAACTTGATGAAACGTAAACAGAACGCATGTGTTAGGTGGGGACAATTTAAAGAAAGAAAAACTGAAAATGAAAAATAAAGAATGGAAATGAGAGCGAATCTGTCGGTGAAAAGAAAAGATGGACATACACGCATATACAAGATGTACAAAAAAAGTAGCGAGTTTTTTTGGTACTTTTTGACACACCTTGAAAAAAATAACGTTCCATTCATTAATTTATTTCAGAATACAATATGTATCAAAAAGTACCAAGCTTAAAGCTGTATTTACCATGATAGAAAAGAAGAATGAATGGAACGTCTTAAGTCTACTGTGGAATATATATATATATATATATATATATATATATATATATATTAATAAGTATTTATTTGTGTTGGCAATGTTTAGAATGCAGAAGCATCGATCGATTGAAATTCTTTAAAAACGATCAATTAAGATAAAATAAATAAATAAATGAAACAAAATCACTCAGTTGAAGGCCACCTTTTAGTCACACAAATACTCTCTATACTTCTAAATTCACCCCAAATCTACAGCTATTTCTGAGATTACATTTGGAAGCTGTTTCTGTAGAATTTTAACCCGAGCTTTTAGCTAGACAAATCTTTACTAGACACACTTTACTGCTTAATTCACCCCAAATCTAGTGCTCTTTAAAGATTGAACTTGGAAATTGTTTCTGTAGAATTTTAACCGGACGTTTTCACAACACATATATCCACTTTAGTGCTAAGTTCACCCCAAATCTATCGCTTTTTCGGAGATTGTCGTCGAAAACTGGTTCTGCCGAATTTTAACCCGACCGTTTAGCAACACAAATCTCCACTTTAGTTCTAAGTTCACCTCATATCTATCGCTTTTTCAGAGATTGAACTCGAAAACTGTTTCTGCAGAATTCTAACCCAATCTGTTAGCAACACAAATCTCCACTTTAGTGTTAGCACTAAATGTTCACCCCAAATCCAGTGCTCTTTAAAGATTGAACTTGGAAATTGTTTCTGCAGAATTTTTACCCGACAACAGAAATCTCCACTTTAGTGCTAAATTCACCCCAAATCTATCGCTTTTTCAGAGATTGAACTTGGAAACTGTTTCTGCAGAATTTTAACCCGACCTTTTAACAAAACAAATCTCCACTTTAGTGCTGTAGCAGCCGGAAGTTATCGCTTCAACAGACAGAAGTCGAATGACAAAA
Source organism: Doryteuthis pealeii (assembly GCA_023376005.1). Lineage (NCBI taxonomy): Eukaryota > Metazoa > Mollusca > Cephalopoda > Myopsida > Loliginidae > Doryteuthis > Doryteuthis pealeii. Next base: position 50,849,211 of record CM042173.1, read on the forward strand.
ATAAGTAGTTTGCGCATGTGGACTGCGCAACCTAGTAAAAATAAAATTTTAAATAAAATTCGTAAAATTCAACCAATCAGAGGCGTTCCCGCCTAATAAGAAAATTTATCAAATAGAGCCCTTTTGGAGCCTATGCTGGACTATAAAAAAGCCAGCCTTTCGGATCCTAATCAGAAAGATCTCATTTGCCTAAGGGAATTCACGTCACCCTTTTTAAGAACATTTCGCTTACATGCTGAAGGTATCTATCTCTCTCTCTCTTTGAATAACCTATGCTTTCGGAGATAAACCCTTATATTCATTCAACTTATGCCTGACTGCTTTTGAGTTGACTTTAAATTTTCACCTTTTCTTTCTCACTTTTGATTGTGAAATACCAGCTTACATTTTACATTTGAACTTTAAAAAAAGAACTTTTGGCGGAACCTTGCCCAGTATTCAATGCTATCTTTTTGTATACATTTTGTTAATACAATTTTGTTTGTTTAATCCAGAGTTTTGTCTTCTATGCCATTGTGCTTGATTTATTTATGGTCTTTAAATGTTTGAACACTTTTATTGAATACTGACACCAAACTGCCCTACCTATCACCATAGTGCTAAATTCACCGCAAATATAGTGCTCTTTAAAAATTGAACTTGGAAACAGTTTCTGCAGAATTTTAACCCGACAACAGAAATCTCCACTTTAGTGCTAAATTCACCCCAAATCTAGTGCTCTTTAAAGATTGAACTCGAAAACTGTTTCTAAAGAATTTTAACCCGATCTTTTAGAAACACAAATTTCCACTTTAGTGTTTAATTCACCCCAAATCTATCGCTTTTTCAGAGATTGAACTCGGAAACTGGTTCTACAGAATTTTAACACGAACTTTTAGCAACACAAATCTCCTCTTTAGTGCTAAATTCACCCCAAATCTAAAGCTTTTTCAGAGACTGAACTCGGAAAAAAAATTCAAACCGACATTTTAGCTACACACATCTACACTTTACTGCTAAATTCACCCCAAATCCATAGGTCTTTCAGAGATTGAACTTGGAAAAATCTTTTGCAGAATTTTAACCCGACCGTTTAGCAACACAAATTGGGATTAATATAATGTCTTCCCTGGGACGATTGAAAGATCTAATGGTGGTGCGACAAAAAGGGGTGGTGCGTATGGACAGGATGGCAATAGAAGTAATTAATAAAGAAACCGTTTTAGTGACACACTATCAAACTATATATCTCATAAAGTACAGTTGGGTATAAATATATATACGCATTCGCTATCAACATCGGTTTTGCGTGAAAATAAGTCAAGAGAAAGTCGTTACCTGGGTAACTGTTTTTAGTATAGGATAAAATGGGATAAAATGGGAAGGCCCACCAGATAAACTGGTGCCATTGCCACCGGTGTTGAACTGACACCAGGAAGTGGGGGAAGTGGTGTAAATCAGAGTTCATTAGCAGAAGGATAGTAATCTTTAGAGCCCAGTAGTCCCTATTCATTCTGATATAGAGGAAGAAATTTCATTATTATATAATATATATATATATATATATATATATATATATATATATATATATATATATTTTTATTTTTAAAAAGTTTTTCATGTGTACATTATATTTAATGTCTCCTTATATATAAGTTATTTGAACCTCTCACGTCAGCATTCAACAACAACAACAACAACAAAAAAAAAAAAAAAAAAAAAAAAGAGAAAGAAAGAAAGAAGTGCTCTGAAGAAGACTAATGTTTTTACAATGTCTTCTACTATTGTTTTTATTTTATTTTTTAAAATAATTTCATTTGGATTATAACCATTATTATTATGATTATTCATGATTATAAACATTATAAAGTCGAAAGAGGCGCTTGTTAGTACAATTTTGGGTATGATGTTTAATACTATCTGATGGTGAAGTTTCAATTCTGTAGCTCTGGAGAATGTGGAGTACCCCATGAATCATCATTACTCACAGGTCTACTCTGACCCAGAGTGGACTGTTAGGGTTCCATCTATCGTTTAAATAGAACACAATGAGTTCTAAAAACAAAAAAAAAGATTGAGTAGTCATCAAGAATGAATAAAACAAATTGGCATAAAATAACCCAACAAGAGTAGAAATGCTGTAAAATCCAACCAACCAAACAACTATTTGTCTACATATCATACATACACATGGTGTAATGCTTAGAATCGTATGAAATGGACTAGTCGATGCAAGTTCAAATCCTGGATATGGCTGTTTATATTTCACATAGCGCTAATACCCTATGAATCCAACTATTCTCCCTCCAGCTATGGGTAAATAGTAGGGCGGACTGGACTCTTTAACCTTTGTTAGGCAAACAGTCTAAGAGAAGGGAAACTCCGAATTCAAACATGTTAAACTCCATTTAGAATTTGAACTTGTGTCACATAAAATTCGTTTAAAATATGAAACGCCTAATTTTAAGTTTCAAATTTCATATTTTTAGATTCTAAAAACATTAATTTAATAACTTGTCTACTTTATTTGTTATTTAATAATTTTTGGAGAAAAAAGTTAGGCCTCCCTGTCTTAAAAAGAACAAATATCGATGTATAATTTTAAACACTGCTTGATAGTGTCGCACTCTGCTTGTGAGGAGGGGTTGATAAATATGTATCATACATACCCCTCAAGACTTGGCATTAGATTACCCACAACGGTTCATGCGCCATAAAACCAAAACATCAGCAACATTGATTGATTGGTTGGTTTTAACGGCGGTTAAAGTTGATATTGGTTACTTATTACCCAACCCAAACAGAGGTAAACAATCTTTATGATACTTTCGTTACAGGTAAATTAACAAAGAGGAGATAATAGACGGAGTTATCTAACTTTGTTAAATATTTCTCAACAACTGCATTTCAACTCATGTGAGGTTATTTTATACCAAGATACAAATTGTGAGATTTAATGTCATATATATATATATATATATATATATATATATATATATATATATATATATAAAATATCACCAGTTCTTAATTTTTGTGCAAAATTATAAAAATTTGATTTATATTCGAAGATATCAAAAAAATTAAAATATACATAGAAATAGCATTGAAATTCTACTTAAAAATTTCCAGCATTTGTAAATCTCAGAAGTAAACAAATCAATACACCAGGTTTTCCCCACCTCTACCCAGGCGTCACTGGGTTACAGCTTCTAGTACATATATAAAGGTCAGTTGTGTGTATGTATGTATGCGTGTGTATGTCCGGAGGAGACAACGAAAATAAGATAATTAACGACAATATATATATATATATATATATATATATATATATATATATATATATATATTCATTATCACAAGATTTTGTGAATATTTTCTTTATATCTGAAAAAAAATTTAGAAATTAGGATTTGAATAGTAGGGAATGTGAAAATCATTGTTTTGCATTTGTGATTAAAATATAAATCAATTATGTAAGACCAAAACAATCAATGGATCTGCAAGGCTCTTTTTTTAATAGCCCCTCTACCCAGGCAACGCCGGGTAGCTGATTCTAGTACCCACATAAAGTAAAGTTGGTGGAGTGGCCAATTGTCAGTTAGACAATGTCAGCCAGACAACGAGGGAGTCTATCCCCTTTTTGCTAGCACTAAACCTGGGAGATTGTTTTTGCTGAGGTAGAGCGCCACACCTACCATTAGCTCCCTAATTTACCGCACAGATCAGACTATGCTACTACTCATGTGCTGAGTTGGTGGGGACCGCTAGTGAACCAGGAACCTTGCCGGGTGCTCTACTGATTTAGCTAAATCGCAGAAAATGATGTCAATATACGCATAGGAAAGGCATGTAGACAGATTATTGATCATATGATAAAAATGGGAATTCTTCCAAGTTGTAGCTGGATCAGTGCTACTGTATGGCTGTACCACTTGGATATTAATGGAATGCTTGGACTATCCAAATAAGATGATCAAGACAAGCTTGGAGAAGTAAGGATGAAATGATGTTCTCCTGTGGACACCTACACATGGACACACCAGAGTGGGACTAACAGCAAAAACTTACATTGATCAGCTCTGTACGGATACTGGATGTCATAAGGAGGACTTGCCAAGAGTGATGACCAATATGGAAGAGTAGCAAGAGAAAGTCAGTTTCTTGCTTATACACTTGGTCTGAAGATCGCATAGGTGAGAAACTGTAGTAACCAGGCACCGTTGACTCCCTACCCATGCTACCTTAACCTACATATAAATGCTCTATCAATGACATTGAGCACTGTTTACTTATAAATATAGCACTCACATTATCTACATAATAGTTCAGTCGGCAGAGCACTCGTCTCAGAATTGCAAGGTTCTGGTCTTGATAACTCAATGCATGAGTAGCACAGATTGGGTAATCTGATCTGTGCGGCAAAATAGGGAGCTGATGGTAGGTGTTGCATTCCACTTCAGCAAAAAATCAGTCTCCTTCATCTAGCGCTAACGAAAAGGGAATAGACTCCCTAGCTGATACTGACTGACAAAAGGCCACTCTGACAACAATCTATATGTATATATATTAGGTACTACCAAAATAGGTCACGTGATCAATTTAGGCCTTATTGAATGTAGAAACGTAAATATTTTTTAACTTTTTCTTTTAAGGTCTCGCAAAAAAAAATAACAAACATAAAGAGTTGCTACAAATAAAAACAGTTAATTCAAATATCCAATTATCCGATTGGGGAAAAATTACTCACCGTTATCTTGAAAAATAAATAAAACTGTCCGTTTTTTTACAACATGGTCAATTTCTTTATTGATATTCTGTAGTCATGTTTCTTTTACTAAAAAAGCTCTCGCATTGAAACGTATAAAAATCTACTGATATAATTATTCAGACTCATCTTTATAGAAAAAAAGTAAAAATTCATTTTTTCATATTTCGTAAAATAAAATAGGTGGGAGGTGACCTCGTAAAAAAAATTTCCCGTTATATATTTTAGGGAAAAAAAATATTTCAAACATATTTTCATCAAAGGGTAAGCAATATTGGAAATTTTCGTGAAAATTAGACCATTAATTAATTTTTCATAGAATTAAAAAAAAAAGGCTCTAGTCATATCTCGTTTTTTGCTACGTTAAAATTTTAATTGATTTGATGGTACAAAAATGTAAACATTGTTTTTCGTTCATAATTTTCATTATTTCCGTAAGTTGAAAATAATTAAACAAATTTCAGTTCTTTGTTTAATGTTTCTTCTTTTGAATGGACAGAAAAATTTCAAGATAATATTAACCTTTATGCAAGTTTCATTGTGTTAAATATTGTGCTAAATATTGTGTTAAATATTGTGTTAAATATAGGCTGTGTCATCTGTGGATGACATTAATATCTATATCTATATATATGTATATAGGCATGGAAGAGTATGTCTCTACAGGGCTGGCCTGGTGAGTCATCTGAGAAAAAACAAATATACAGTGTCAAATGCTACTGGCACCCAACTTTGAGAAAAAAACAAAAACAAAAAATAAAACAAACAGGAAATAGTCTTACTGGAACAAGAGTTAACAGCCAACAACATATATAGGCAGCAGATTCTCTTGTATATTTTATTGAAAATGATAAACCAGGATTGAATAAAAAAAAAAGGAAGGAAAAGAAAGAGAAGAAAAGAAAAAAGAAAATAATACCCCCCCCCAAAAAACGGGTTATAATAATAAAAAAAAGGTTTTAAAAAAATAAATATTAAAAAGGAATAATAAAACAGTTCTTTTGTAATCTTTTTAATAACTAGCAAATATATACTCCCTCTGGGTGCAAGTATTTAAGTTTTAATGTAATAAAATATTAAATTAGAAAGGCTAATGAAACTAGATAAGAATGTAGATAAAAAGTTGAAACATAGCGCGCGTGGGGTGGGGTATAATTGAAAAATAGATCACCTGAATCTTACTCTTCCATCACCCCTGTTTTTCATTGATAAATTTTCCTAATTCAACTATTTAGTTAAAATAGGAAGTAAAGAATAAAATTAGTTATTTTTTCTTGTTAATGGATTTCTTTTAAGATTAACTGCCGAGATTTTTCCTGATATTTATTAACATAAACAAAACAATTAGAAATCAAGAAAATATTTATCAAAATCAAATTTTTAATATCAATAGGTAATCAGCCTTCTAATATGGTAAATCAGACCGTTGATCTAATTAACGCATTTGTTGCACCCGCCACCCATGAGTCACGGCTTGGGGGTGGTCCTACATTAATAGGGCCTTGTACCTGACCCGTACACGTGGGGTACGTGGTAAATACCAGATATGGTCAACAGTATTAATAATGTTATACAACTTTATTAAAAATTGAGGTTTAAATAAAATAAAATGATGGAGAATGTGACGTAAATAACTAATGGAATTGTGACTTAAGTAGTAATATAATTTCGGTTACACAAAGACAAAGACATTCTCCATTATAATAAGATTCTTTTTGCCTAAGCAAAATGTGCAAGGTAGATAACTCTGTCAGGATATTATAGTTATTGTTGATATATACAGAAAGTGACTTTCCTTTTTATTTGTGGCTAAGATAATTGGTTGTTTTGGCAACATAAATTACACTCAAACATAAACTTTATACAGATTTAATTACATTAAAATCATTTCATATAAATTCAATATAATTTTTGAAATAATGGTGGTCTCAATATCATTTTACACTGAACAAATAAAAACTATATTTAATAAACCCCTCCGATAAATCAGCTGGTCATGTTAAGTCCTAGCAACTAAATGATTGTCCTAACCCTATTGCCCTTATGGCAAGTCCTAATCCTTTTTATCATAAATGTGCCAGAAGGCAGTTACTGAGGGTCTTCATGTCCTGGGAATGACGTTGGTGAGGTTCCAGTTCATCACCATTGCTTCCAGGTCCACTTAGACCCCGGAGTGGTAGTAACTGCTACGGTCCTATCTATGAGTTAAATAGAAAAAATTGTTTATAAAAAAGATTTGAATGTCCATTAGGAATGTATTTATGAGGGTGAGTCAAAAAGTAATGCCATTTTGTTTAGGACAGGTATAATTACCAACACTTTACTTCATTAGCCATAATCTTCTTCAGGGCTGATTCTTACTCAAGTGGACTCTGCTGATGAACTTTCTTCTGGGGTTGATTCATTCTCTGTTTGACTGGGTGTTATGCATTTCTTATGGATTGATTAATATACAAAACGTTATTGTTTTCTTTATAGATTTTATTAAAACAACCCCAGCCCAAAACCGTGTGGTGAGAAGCAACATATTTGAGAGAACTGTTGCAACTAACCTAAACTAAAAATGCTGGGTGCTTGCTTTTATAACTATCTCCACATGGTCTTAATGGGCTGCTGCTAGCCAATGAAGCCAGATAGCTCTCTTGTCACATTAACGTCAATAAAAATGCCTTCAAACTGCTATACAGATCATAACTAGCATGGTCACTTTTTCAGCCAGCACTGCTTAATGTAATTTAGGGCTTAAGGCCAGGACCACAGCATCTGAAAATTACCGATAATTGCTTGAAAAAGACTGACTTTAACATTAGATAACACAAAAAAGTTGACTTGCTGTAAAAACCAACCAGCCAGCCAACCACTCCTGTTTGTGGATTTGTTTATTCAAAACATTGAAAATTCTAAGTATTATAATATCTGATTTCAGTTTAAAGGAAATCCTTTTCTGTTGGGATCTCCATTACAATTAATACGTCTTTATTCTTCCTGTTATAAAGAATATAATATTACTCATGTTCCTTAATTGTATGACCATTATCATCTTGCTACATCCTCTGGTTAAAAAGAAGATAGTCAAAATCATCCAAGATGAAATGCAAAAATTGTAAATCCTGATTATCTGGTATTGCTTATTCACCAAATTCTTATTTCTTATGAGTGTTGTCACCTCAGATAAATAATGGACTATTCTACTTTTATTAGAAAGAAAGAAAGGGAAGAAAAAGGACATGCTACACAGAAAAAATAAAATAAGAAAGAAAGAAAGATAGTAAGGGAAAGATAGTGAGAGAGGGTGATTAAGTGGAGTGATAATGCTAATCTGTTTCAATTTGAACATAATGAAAAGATAAAAAGAAGGAAAGAAAGAAAAAAGAGTGAGAGAGAGTTAAATAAAGATTATTATACTTTTTACATATTGAACTATTTAGTAATAGCTCTTAAGTAAAATACCAGATGTTGTAATAATTAAATTATCATACTAGATTATATCCACAGGTCCTCCTAGTATATATAAAGAGTGTACTTATTTCTAAAAGAGAGGGAAAGAATGAGAGAGAGAGAGAGAGAGAGAGAGAGAGAGAGAGAGAGAGAGAGAGAGAGAGAGAGAGAGAGAGAGAGAGTTAAATCAAGATTATTATACTTTTTACATATTGAACTATTTGCAATAGCTCTTAAGTAAACATATCAAATGTTGTAATAATTAAATCACCATACTGTGGTATATTCACAGGTTCAATTAGTAAAGAATTGTTGTTTTTATTTATAGCAAAGTCCATGACACAGGGTGTAGTGGATATAGGTGTTGAGTTAATACAGTCCTGAATGACAGTTATCTCTAGGCTGCAGGTTCAATCCTGGTCAAGGGTGACGGTAACATAGAATAATAATTAACACAGCTTAAAACTTGTAACCAGATTTGGTTAGCGGAATGAGAACAGGATACCCATGTAGATTGAATAAAGGGTTGGGTTCAATGTTCTGTGAAGGCTCCTGATTACGACAAGAAGGTTCCTGAGTTTGAAAAGAAAGTTCTCGAGTTCAAGAAGGCTCTTGAGCCTGACAAGAAATACCTGAAGAAGACCGGATGGCACATTGGCCAAAACATTGTACAGATAACAATAAAGATAAGGACAATAGTTTGAATAATCCAAATAATCCCAAATCCTTGGTGTTCCTGTTGAAATGCTGCAATATATATGCAAATGAGGAGATTGACCTCTTAAACCAATCCTTCTTCTTCTCTCTATTTAAGTGAAATTTATTTATAAAGGAAATGGTTACTATGAACATCAAGACTCACAGTGATAATACCTTTCTTTAATTCTTTCTACGCTTTTTTATTTAGTTGATTTGTGATGATTTAGCAACACACATTTTATATATAAATGAAGTTTTCTAACAATGTGACTTTAATATAAAATAAAGAGATGCCTTGCCTTACGAGTGCCCTGACTTACAAGTTTTCTGACCTGTCACTCGGTCAATTTTTTGCTTTGGGTTTTGAGCTAAACTCTTAGGTATGAGCGAGCTTCAGATACACTTATGTTGATAAGTTCACTAAAAACATTTGAGTTTCTAAATTCATTATGCCAAAGAAAAATATCATTTATAAAAAAGATAAACTTAAAACGTATTACAGCACATAATTTATTACATTGTATTTCATTATAAGAGTATTTTATAATTTGCTTGAAGCATCGTGTTTATATTGGTTTGGTGGTTGGTTTTAAAGGCTATCACAATGCAAGTGTCAAGAAAAATGAAGTAACTATGATGTTGTTTGTTTACCTTTGATTTATTCTTAATATTTTGAGATAAAGATCTCTTCAAAACAGAATGGACAATTCCTAGTAACAGTTCCAGACTTGCAGAAATCTTCTGACAAAGAGATATTTATCTCGAAATATTAAGAATAAATCAAAGGTAAACAAACAACGTCATAATTAGCCTTGTTTTTCTTTACACTTGCATTGTGATAGCCTTCAATAACAACCACCAAACCAATATTTTATTATGTTTTATACAATAAAATGCTATTTTTCTTATTTAAAAATTGTAACAACAATAATTAGAATGATTTTTGGGGGGAAGTGGGGGGTGGAATGGATTAATGGCATTTCAGTTAATTTCAATTTGTTTGTTTTGTTTTGTAGCATATCAATCTCTGTGAGTCATTTAATGCCAGCAAAATTTTGAAATAAATTCATTCTTAATGGATACTCAATTTTTTTTATAAACACATTTTTCAATTTAACCCATAGATAGGACCATAACAGGTACTATATATATATATATATATATATATATATATATATATATATATATATATTATGGACTCTCTCGTCTCGATTTTTTTTTGGCACAGTCGATAGGAAAGAATTGGTACATCAAGAGTTGCCACAAACCCAATCAACGACCGACCTCAGGAATTTTGAATTCAGAGTTATCACTCTCTAGACTGGTTACCTACCCAAGGCTGAAGAGCCCAGTCTGCCCTACTATTTAACCCATAGCTGGAGGGAGAATATATGGATTCATACCTTTCCCAAGGGTATTAGCGCTATGTGAAATGCCAACAGCTTTGTCTAGGAATTGAACTCGAATAAACGATTCCATTTTCCACGACTCTAACCACTAGACCACGTGCCTATATATATATATATATATATATATATATATATATATAAAGTGTTGTTAATGGGTCCATATATATATATATATATATAGTACCCGAAGTGTTGTTAATGGTTCAACATAACAGGTATATATATATATATATATATATATATATATATATATAAAGTGTTGTTAATGGGTCCAACGTGAGAAAATTTAATATTTTATAAAAAGAAGGTCTGCAAATTTTTAAAAAAATTTCTAATTATTATTTTACATTAGCGACATGTTTCAGATCTTCTGATATCTTCTTCAGGTGTTAATTAACCCACACACACACACACACACACAAATATATATATATATATATATATTTGTGTGTGTGTGTGTGGTTAATTAACCAACTGAAAAAACCTTAACGGCCCAGCGTCCTGATATTGTCATTTGGTCTGTTAATCAAATGAAAGTTTTTTATCGTTGAATTGACAGTTCCATTTGAAGAAAATCTTGATTGGGCCCATCAGCGGAAGTTGGAAAAATATGAAGACCTACGTGAACAATGCGTCAGAAACGGATGGATTACAGATGTATTTCCCATTGAGTCGGATGTCGGGAATTTATTACCAACTCAACCTCAGCATTTTTGTCTAAACTTGGACTTTCTCCACCAGACAAGAGGAAATACTTAAAAAAGATTCAGGAGAAAGCTCTAACCGCATCAGCATGGATATGGCAGTCCTATATTGTGACATCAAACCGACAAAGTCTGGTGGTATTGTGAGATACTGCTGGGGCACTTTGGGTTAATGGTAATGATGCTTCGGCCCCGAAACCATGCCTGAACCCAGAGTCATTATCTGAGGAAGGCTTTGTTGGTTGCAATGCTACTGTGTAAATAGCAGTCATTGTATGAAGATTATTGATTATATATAGTAATTGTGTATCAGTTGTCAGTGTATGTAAATAAGTAAAGAAAGTGACAAGAGAATATGAAAACTTGGTTCCATTTCTAATCCTCACTTCATATTATGTTATGTGTCATCTCATTAGCAAAAAAAAAAGGGATGGTCAGTGACATTTGATAAATTATCTTGTGGTTATCCTGACCCAAAAAAACACCATTTTTCTTGATATACGTCATTCAAATTCACAGAGATAGACATCCGGGACCAACTTGATATTGTTCATGCCAAAGACACAATTAACCATGTCTGCCACAAGAATCAAATCATCATTGACAAAATAAACAAACCTTGCTTTATCTTCATCACAGAGCAAGGGTAACAGGTTCACTGTTTCTGAAGAGAGAGAGAGAGAATTTAATTGTTTTGTTTTATGGTATATCAACTCTCTTCAGATCATTTAATGCTGAATCAAATCATTTTGATAAACAAAGGACTCAGGTTACTTACAGTACCTGCTGTTGCTTAAGTAGTCACCCAATTAAATATTGAATAGGCTCATTGTTGCTTAACTTTGGTGATCTAGTTGGAACCAGTACTTTCAAAATGACTTGACTGTAATTTTTTTTATTTAAAAAAAATCTTACAATGCTTTTTAAAAATCATTTATCGGAGTTTAAAATTCCAAATTTTAATCTCTGACAAACATTCTTAATTCTTTACATACTTTAAACCGCTCACAGCAACTCTCCCACCATTTTGATCCTACCCTAATCCACTGGCAGTGGCTCTCAGATGTGTAATTTATTCACACTGAAAAATCACTACATGAACACCCCTGCCATTTTTTGTTTTGTCTGTGAACCAACCCTGAGACTGGTATTTGATACTTTTGCAGTAGGGAATCATTTGCAGTAGAGAATCAGTTGAATGCAAAATTTGGTACAGCCGTGCGAGAAATTTGGTAAGCAAAGAGTTAACAGTTTTTTCATTGAATGTATCTCTACAAAAAATCCTCAAAAAAAAAAAAATAACAACAACAACATAGTTTAATGTTGCACTTATATTTATTGTTGTAAAAAAAACAACAAAAAAAAAAGGACGGATAGATTTATATCAGTTTGCATTAAAAAAATATTTTCTTTAAAAAAATTTATGAGTTCTTAGAGTCTGGGTTAAATGTGTGGTGAGGGTAATAATTGGGTGAATGAAAAAAGTTTTGATAAATGGGCAAGCCTTGGGCCAGTTTACCAAAACCTTTCAAATTCCCCAATGATACCTGCATAAGAAAAATACGGTCTAAAAAAGTTTGGCTTTTAACCTGGACTATTATGTATAATTTTCAAATTGTCCTTTGTATCAAAACCTTCTAATCAGGGACAATAGTTAATAAATGGAATAACTGTTGACAAGACATTCCTCACACAACTCAGATATTTCACTTTTACACTCCATAAAAAAGAATAAAAATTGATTTTTTTTTTTTACTATTGATCTCTTTGTAAAAGAAATATAAAACCACAACCTTTCAGCCTTTGTACTCTCCAACCTTCTTCCGTTGTTCCTTTTATATCTGAGCATAGCAATGATTCAAATTGGGAAATCATTTAGAATAGTTTGACTGTTGAGCAAACAAGGCCTTGTGATTTTATATTTCACAATAAAATTCAAAAAAAAAAATTGAATCTTAATGTGTTTCCATAATATCAAGAATAAATTATTGACTTTTCACAGGGAAGATCCATTGAGGTGTGATTCAATAAATACATAATTTTAATTGGATATTTTTTTTGTCATAGAACGTGTAATAAATGCCATGTGCAATACCCTGTCCTCATAAGCCGCTAACTAGGTGTGATAACACAGTTTCAGTGGCTAAAAGCCGGACTGCCACACCAAGTGCCACCAAGCAGCCTTTTGTCCACTGGACAAGGTATTCAAAAAAAAAATTATAAAATAAATAAATAGATGAATAAGTAAATAATGTCTGTTCATCTTAGTAGTTTCAAGTTGAATGTATTTTGTGATTTTCTTAACAACACATTTTCTAAGAAAACATATGTATTAATTTAGGATATTATTTTTTGAAGAGGTCTATTAAATTTAAATTTTAAAAAGTTCATTAAAAATTTTTTAAGAGAAAAAGGTATCATATATTAAAGATGTCTGTTAAATTTAAATTTCAAAACTCTATCTCCATTTAAGACATTATACATTAAGATATTGGGACCATATTACCTTTAGGCACCCCTTTTTGATCTCGATTAAGAAAGGACATGTTTTTCATTTACACTGTCAATATCCGGTTGTTTTGACAGACGATTTTTAGATTTTAAAAAAGAAATTATAAAACTAACCCCTAACAAACAACCAGACATTGACAGTGTAAATAAAAAAAAACATGTCCTTTCTTAATCGAGATCAGAAAGGGGTGCCTAAAGGTAATATGGTCCAGATATTGTATATTCCATTTTCTAAGAAAATATATTAATTTAGGAAATTATTTAATAAAAAATTGAATTTCAAAACTCTATATTCCATTTGTTAAGAAATAATAAAAAAATTGAATTTCAAAACTCTATATTTCATTTGTAAAGAAATAAAAAAAAATTGAATTTCAAAACTCTATATTTCATTTGTTAAGAAATAATAAAAAAATTGAATTTCAAAACTCTATATTTCATTTGTAAAGAAATAATAAAAAAATTGAATTTCAAAACTCTATATTCCATTTGTAAAGAAATAATAAAAAAATTGAATTTCAAAACTCTATATTTCATTTGTAAAGAAATAATAAAAAAATTGAATTTCAAAACTCTATATTCCATTTAAGAAATAATAAATTTCAAAACTTTATATTTCATTTTTTAAGAAAACACATTTATTAATTTAGGATACTATTTCTTGAAGATATCTGTTAAATTTGAATTTCCTAATTTTTGTTCCTTTTGACGATAACTTTGTTTGATATTATGGACTTGTTTTAGGTTGCGAGGTTTAGATATGGAATCCTTAGCAACTTCTTCAAGATAAACAGTTTTACAATTTACACTCTTTACTTTTTCACGCATTTGGTCAATTAACTGTGGATCAGTTCTTGTATATTCGGAATTAACCTTCAAACTGTTTCCATGAGGTGCAACATGGGAAGGAAAAATTCCAATATATTCAGTCACCATGATTGTTTCGTTGGCTTGAATTATATTCCCCTGAATATTTTCAACTCTAATTATCTTTTTCTTGAAACTTTCTTCCCTTTTCAAAGTTGCATAATAACAATTTAATGTGATGATGTTTTCTGGCTGTAAGCTTAAGAATTCTTTGCGTCGTAAAAAATATTTTCCATCTTTTTTCTCAACACTTTTAAAGATGGAATCAATTTCAGCATAGATGTATTTTTTGTTGCTGCCATTAGACCATTGTCCACAGTCATCAAAGAACCGGCACTTTTCACCTCTTTTGATTCTAGAAATATTTTCAGGGCTTTCAATAATAAATGACAAGTTATTTTTTGGTCCAAGTGGAACAGCTTTTAATCCATTTGCGATTGCAAAAGCAAAGGTAAAATATGCGTTAATTCAGAAAAGTGACCATTGTTACAAAAAGAAAAACTGTTTTCAATCTTAATCTCTCCAACAATTGTATTTGTCGTTTGAAAGTCTTGGACATTTTGTTCAGAAACATTTAATGGAAGAATCTGGTTGTCATTGACAGAATCTTCAATTGCTGGAGGAACTTTATTTTGATTTTTGTCGACATCATTCTCTCCAAATGAAACCTGGAATTGTTCTGGTCTGGTATATTCTGAACTAAATTTCAAACTGTTTTCATGAGGTGCAACATCAGATGGAAAAATCCCTATGTATTCATTTACCATGATTGCTTCATTTGCTTGCGCTAAATTACCCTGAACATTTTCTATTCTTATTATCTTACGTTTGACACTTTCATCCCTCTTCAGAGATGCATAATAACAATTTAATATGATAATGTTTTCCGGTTGTGGGTTTAAGATGTTGTTACCTTTTAAGATATATTTTCCATCCTTTTTTTCAACAATCTTAAATATGGAATTTATTTCAGCATAGATGTATCTTTTGTTGCTACCATTTGACCACTGTCCACAGTCGTCAAAGTATCGGCATTTTTCACCTCTTCTGATTCTAACCAAGTTATCATGATTTTCTATTATGAAAGATAAATTATTTTTAATTCCAGATGGAATAGATTTTAATCCATGTTGTGAGTGCAGGAGCAAAGGCAAAATATGTGTCAGTTTAGAAAAACGTCCAGTGTTGCAAAATGAAAAACTATTTTCACTCTCCGCAAGGTTTGAATTTGACATTTGAAAATAATGGTTATTTGATTCAGGAACACTTAGCGCCACCATCGGCTGATCATCAGCGGAATTTTCAATTTTTGAAGGAAGTTTGTTTTCAGTTTGATCAGGATCTGTAAATGAAACCTGGAACTGATCCGATTCATTGCCTGTGAACAAGTTCAAAGAATCAAAGTTATCACCCATCTTGATATCTTCTGGTTTTTGAATTTCCGGATCAAACTTACATAACTTTGCAGGAGGCTCATAAACTGATGATGATGATGCATTATCATAGCTTTGAGCAAGGGACACTTTGTTTGGCTCATTCCAGGTGAACGAAGTGAAAGATGAATTGCATTGTATAACCTGCATGGAAGATTTTGAGTCGTTTAAAACCAGAGGCACAAAATGATTCGGAGTCCAATATTTGTTTCTGCTATGTGTATGAGTCCACATTATATGAACCGTAACTTTCGGTTCGGATACCAAAGAGAACAATCCATTAAAAATAATAAATGCCTTATCTGTGAGTCCGTTTACAGGTGGATAGATAGAATAAATGCCAATTTTTAAAGCAGACGATAGAGCCATTATTGTAAACGCATCAGAAAAGCCAGAACTAGAAGCACACTCCAAGACTGTTTCCTGATAATCTCTTGTAACCTTCCATGCATCGTCTGGTAATCGAGATTGGATTTCAGGTTCATTGAGGACAAGTTCAATCAGTGCTTTGACACGTAGCTCTTTAGAATGAATCTCAGAACCATATAGTGCCAGAGACAATGCATTGAAAAGACAGCTACCATCTTTGGATGAATGGAAGGCAATAAATTCAGATTCCCCGTAACTTTGGAGAAGATTCATTTGAAAAGTCATCAATTGAGGAATTGATATTTGAACTGGTGATATTTTTCATTTCGGGTTCCACAAGAAAAGAAATACAAATCTTTTCCATTTCAGACGTACGGGTAAGAAGTTCCCAGTCCTGACCCAGAGCAATATTAAGGCGCTGAAGGGCCCCATCGAAGCTGAAGCAATCCGGACAGGAGAATAAAACATTGTTATCATTTTCAATCACTTTTTGATCGAGATCTGCTCTAAGACAAGACAAATGATATCGATTTTGACAAAAGTCACAACATACACAATCAACTTTACATTCTAAACGACATTTACCGCAAGGGTTGTATGTCATCATGGGGTAACTCAAATGGCTTTAAATAGATAAATAAATAAATAAAAATAAAGATAAATTACCGGGAATAAGAGTGAAAATATCGAAGAAGAATGTCGAGAAGAAAACTGAATGGACGCCAGCAGAACTGAAGAACCAAATTAATCAATTAATCATTAAATTTCCTTTAAATTATTACGGACACATTGTTTACGAAGCTTTGTTTTTTAATATACAAGGTACGAGTGGTTATCGAGCAGTCGGGCGTTATCGGGCATTGTCGGGCGTTATCGGATGTTATCGGGCGTTGTCGGGCAGTAATTAGGATTACCGACCTTCCCACTCACCAACTATACCCTAAACTTTATCCCTAGTTTCACATTGGTAGCCTCGGTACTAAAATAAAACATTAAATTATTGACAATTATTAATTGTCAATTAACGTCGATTTTAAGAACAGTTGATTGACTGTTTGATTAAAGCTGTTATTTTTAACCATTATTTTTTGTCATTGGTTTTATGAAAAAAAATGCAAATTTCTGAGCATCGATGATGTAGAAAAATCAATTTAATATTTCATGACGATAATGATATGTTGAACATTTGGTTGTAGAAGAAAAGATTATAAAAATTAGTACGTGGCAGTTATCTCCCTTGAAATTTTGTTGACGTTCTCCACTTGGTGTCGCTGCAGTTAATGTAAATATATATATCTATTGCTATTTCAATGTTTATTGAGTGTATTTTGTCGCTGTAGTAGTTTGGATCATTCTACAACAGCTTTCAGTTCTTCATTTAAAGCCGCTGTCATTTCCTTTGCGAGGGTCCTTACCTCCCTCAACCACTTGATAGATTCTTAGGGCACCCAGTCCTGAATTTTTGCGTGAAGCAACATACCAAGCAAGTTTGGGTACTGTTTAATCGCAAAGGTAAATGACGCTCTTCTTTTTTCTTTAAAAAACAAAAAAAAATCTTTTTTTCTTTCTTTTATTTTAACAGGAACTTTTCTTTTAAAATATTATTCGAAGGCTTTAAAAAAAAGATTTGTCTAATTCTAAAATTGTGGTCGTTTTTCTTCTTTCTTTCCAGTTTGTCACAATCCTTTCTTGCGTAATTCAATGTTTTGTTGTGTGTGTGTGTGTATAATATAGTAATATTTATGAACAAAACATTGAAGTTGGCAACAAATGATTGTGACAAACGGAGAAAGAAAGAAGAAAAACTACCAAAATTGCAAATAAATATATAAGACTGGTGCGAGTTTAAAAAACAAACAAACAAAAACACAAAAAACAAAAACAAAAAACAAACAAGTATTTATAATTCATAAATACAGCAAATACTTTAAAAATTGCGATTATTTGATAATACACTGTATTATTAAATAATCGCAATTTTATTTATTTATTTCTCTTTATCAATTAAAAATCATGGAAATCCGAAAAGAAAGAATGATAAGAATTTTGGGCTGCATAGTCACAACAATTGTCAATTTTGTTTATATAAATAGTCATTTCGTCATCACACACACACACACACACACACACACATATAAAGGAAAGAAAAAAAATGGAAATACTTTTGACTATTTTGAGTCTGGATATAAAAATTTCATATATAAATTAAACGGTCTAAAAATGACCTGCTATGACTAAACGAAAAAGCACGATGTCTTCTCTACACCTACATTGTAATTTTTAGCAAAACGTTAATGAATGATGAATGAAGATTAAACACATTTTTCTAGTTTATGGAGTTTTTTTTTAACTTCCCGATTGCCATACATCGTCATGGAATCAATGATAAATTTATAAATATATATATATATATATATATATATATATATATATAACCAAAATTACATTTAAACGTTGCTCGTTTAAGATAAATGAATAAAGAAGAGTAATTGTGTCGTCTAAAGATTTAAATAAAAACTTATTTGTTGTTGAGATTATTTGAACGTCAATGAACGAATATCCAAATTTCATATGTAAATTAGTTGATATATTGCAAAGGTTACTATCTCACTAGGTGAGTTAGTTGTGGGCTTAGATCTTGCGGTATTATTAGAGGAGTGCTCAATATCAATGATAGAGCTATTATACAAGAATAAATATATATTAGTTTATAAATCAAATAAATAAATACATAAACTTTATGTATTGATTTATTTGATTTACTGTAGCCTTGTTGACTATACCTGATGAATGCCATGAAACCCAAGGATGCCAGTAAAACATCCATGCAAACAAACATACACAAATAATAGATATTTATTTTATATACCTAAAAGAAAGAATGTTGATGACGATGTTATCTTTTTGCTTGCCTACTGTGCATTTTACGACAAAAACTGAATGAATGAAGACTGATCGCATCTTCGTTTTCTAGTTTGTCGAGTGTTTTTTTTTACTTTTTTTTTTTTTTTTTTTCCAAATGTACCTGATCGTCGTAGTCAATGATAATGATTTAAAAAATGCTATCAAAGTTTCATGTGTGTGTGTGTGTGTGTGTGTGTACTTAATGTGTATGCCCAAAGTCACAAAGAAAGTCGGCGGAATATCCACTTTTCCCTAGCGCCAGACTTGGGAGATTGTTTTTGCATCTGATATAAAGCGCCACACCTACCATGAACTCCCCACTTTACCGCTCAGATCTAAGCTGTGCTACTCATGCGCTAAGCTGGCAATGGTATCGAATCCGGAACCTTGTGGTTCTTAGACGTTTCTTGCTTACTCCATAATTCTGGCCTTGTGCCACTACTAACCTTAGTATATGACTATATTAACTTAAATTAATAAATTGTTTTTTTTATTTATCATTGTTTGTGGCTCCGTATATTTATCGAATTGATGGAGGCGCGTTTGTGTAATGGTTACAGTCGTAGGAAATGGACTCATCAACCCTACTTCAAATTCTGGACAAGATCGTTTGCATTTCACTTTGCGCTAATACCATTGGGAAAGGTTTTCATCCAACTTTCCCTTCTAGCTATAAGTAAATAGTTAGGCAAACTAGGTTCTTTTAACTTTGACTTGGTAACAAATTAAGAAGGAAAACTCTGAATTCAAACCTGTTAAACTACGCTTAATTGACATTGTGTAACATCCTGCTCGCGCAGAGGGTTGGTAAATAATATTTATCGAATTCTTAACTGTCGTTTTTAACCCCTATGAGTGAATGATTTAAAAAAAAAATGTTTTTTTTCTTTTTTTTTCTTTTTAAAAAAATGGAGACGAAAGGAAATTTCTGTTCTTAATTTCATTATGACTACTGTTGTTTGTATTGAATACTTTATACACGTAAAAACCAACAAAAATACAAAAGAAAAACAACAACGCAAAAACAACTTATGTGCTTATTTGATTGTGTAACAAATTGGGAATGTTCATTTCCTACTTATATTGTTTGCTGTATCGTTTCATACGAAATAATTTTTTTGACCGTTCAAGAAATGTCACTAAACTGTGATTTTTAAAACAGTGATACATTTTTATAGAAACGCACATCTGCTTGGTGACGCTTTAAAAGAAATTCTCAAAATGGAATAATTATCGGATTTTGATATACAATTTCGGTATTTGAGCAATGAAATACTTAACTGGACTAGGAACCTCGGTTGATGAGGTAAAATAGTCTGCGTGGCCCCAGGCAACACTTGCCTCATCGCCTAAAAGGAGCAAGGACTGGTTTATTGCCCGGTGCCTGAAGCACCCTAAAAGGGGTATGCCGACGGGACCGCACGTTTTTTTTGCACTGATCAAGCGCATGAGCTTTGGTTTATGCGTGTCTTTCCACGTTAAAAAGTCCTTGTGTTAATGTATCAGAAGATTTCTTTGAAAAAAAAATTTCTTGGCAATTTAATTAAAAAAGCAAATAAAACTTTGACAATAATATTATGATTTTTCAGCAGAATTCAGAATTTTTTTTACTAAAGTAAATCAAATCACGTATAGGAACTTATAAAAAAATTCTGATATAATTATTATACTCTTATCTTTATAGAAAAAATTGTAAAATCGTTTTTTATCGCTTCATTTTTTTTTTTTCAGATTTCACAAAATGAAATAGGGGTGGGTGGGAGACCTCGTAAAAATATTTCCCTTAATATATTTTAGAAAAAAACTATTTTATAATTTCATCAACAGGTGAATAAGTATAGAAATTTTCGTGAAAATTTGACTCTTAATTGATTTTTCATAGAATTTTAAAAAAATCCTCTAGTCGTAACTTGTTTTTGGCTACGTTAAATTTTAATTGATTTAATGGTGTGAAAATGTAAACATTGTTTTGGTTCATAGTTTTCATTATTTTCGTAAGCTGAAAATTAAAAAAAAAAATAATTTTTTTTAATTTTGAAGATAATATTAACCTTTATTCAAGTTTTATTGTGTTAAATATAGGGTGTCTGTGTTGACACGGCACATTGGACGTCTCTAGTAGCTATCCTCCATACTCGCGGCTGTGTACCAAATTTAAACTACGCTTAAAAAAAACCAAAAACTATATACATATCATTGTCTGTCTTTCTCGTATGTGTGTACGAGCGATCCGAGATAGAATATTGAAAAACGATATTCAGATGATTTTATTATAGTTGGTATTAGCCAAAATGTTGTTATGGAAATCTTTGTTTAGAATTGTTTAAAAATCTAAATGAGTAATTTTTGTGGTTAATTTAATTTGTTTTGCTTCTCGTGATTCATTAACTTTATTTGTTTTTTTCTCTTTTTCTCGTAATGTGATTTATTTATAGAAGAGAGAAGGGTGGTTGTTTAGACTGGTTGTTACGCTTTTCATTTTGAGAACAAATAGGAAGTATTTACTATTTCTCCTTATTACTCTTTATTTACAAATTTTCATTGTTATTTTTTTCTCTTTTTTTACATACGCATAACACACACACATATTTATTTATTGTGTGTATAACCTTTTCATATTATAAACAGAATTTAATGAATATGTATTTCTATACTTTTATTTATTTCTATCATATCATATGAACATAATTTAATGAATATACAAGGTGTTTCTAAAAATGTAATATCATTTGAGATGTACTGGGTGTTTCAGAAAAACTGATATAATTTTGTAATCTAATAATGTTACGATTGGTGTGGCCATTTAAGGGCTGTAGTTGAAAGTAGTTTTACAGTGGAGATCTCTTGTGGCATAAAGTTTGATCCTTTCTTGAAGTAGAAAGATGTAGTATCAGTTTTAATCCTGTCTTGAAGTATAAAGTTGTATAATCCTTGTTTGTTGATCTGTCCTTCTTTTAGCAGTCCTTCCGGCGAGTAATTTTAGGACAATTTATCAACACCTTTAAATAGTAAATTAAATACATGTTTGAACGTTTTTGATTAGCTGATTCAGCTACCGCTGTTTTTGGAACAGTCTATAAATATAAGTTGCGGTCTTTAGCACGCCTTATACACCAACAATACTCCAACAAATAACTTGACAAATTCTTGTCAAATGATCTCAAATTCTAACAGCATGAAATAACTAAAAATTCTCTTTAATATTTAAACGTCTTTTCTTTTCCAGTGAATGCAATTTCAATACCTGAAAAGAAAAACCTAAAACATTGAATTCTGTGTTTTTTTTTTACACATGCTGTGATCATTTACATGAGAATATTTCAAATTATTAGATTACAAAATCCTATCTATTTTTCTGAAGCCCATTTCTATATCAACACCTGTCAGCTGTGGCTTTAGAATATACACTGACTGTACCTCTGCATAGTCAATGTATTCTAAAGTTGGCCGTGGGCATCAACCCGTGATGCTTAAGGATGGAACCCTGGTGGCCAAGCAGTCCATGACATGCAACACTCAACGTTGGTCCTTATTTAGGCTAGACGGGTAGTCAGAGGCACCCTCCTATCAGTCGGCTGGTCACGTCAAGCCCTAGCACCTATATGATTGCCCTGGCCCTATTGCACTTATAGCAAGCCCCAACGCTTTTTATCATATATGTGTTAGAAGGCGGTGGCTGAGGATCTTCAATAACGTTAAACTCTATCTGATGGCGAGGTTCCAGTTCTGGAGGTCTGGGGAATGTGGAGCACCCCTTCATCGCCATTGCTCCCTGGTCCACTCTGACTTGGAGTGGTAGTACCTGTTAGTGTCCCATCTATGGGTTTAATAGAAAGAAAACAAAGTAAAACAAAAGCAAACAAACCACTGCACTAGTAACTATTGGTATCGAAATTGACTGCATTACTAATAAACAACAGCTTTATGGAGTACCTCTTCATGGGTATTACTCCCATGTCCACTCTGACCTAAAATCATAGTACCCGTTAGGGTTTCGTCTATGGGTTAAATAGATCTTTTTTTTTTCTGCTGAAAAATTGACTTTGTGTCACATCCTGCTTGTGCAGAGGAATTGGTAAATACATACAGTCAGCACACCTTAATGGTGAGAATGCTGGAGTTATGAAGTCCATCCCACAGAAGTGTAAACCAGTTTGGCTTTCCCGTAAATTTTCAAAGAGGTTAGCACCGTGCACATAAAGGATCACACCATATTTCTAATAATTCTTTATTTTCCATACAGTGTATGCCATGAAAACTGCGAATTAAACAAAAAGAATTTGTGTAAGTTACAAAAATCACACAAAATACATTAAATTTACAGAACAATAAAACAAACAAATTTCACACAAAGTTATAGCAAAAATTACGGGAAAGGTTTACATCTCATAGTTTACCAAAATTTCTAAATCAAAAAACATTTAAGCATAACTAAATGACATACAAAAGGGGGTTTGGGGTATTTTATCATAATTGCCTCAACAGGCACAAACAGTTAACCAGGGTAAAAGGATAATTTACCATTTAAGAGAAATTATAAATTTAACAAGAAAATAACACATTAATTTTTAAATGCAGTTTTAAAGAAGGGAATTGAAAAATAGTTTACCTTTGTTGGCACGTAGGGACTTGGACTTGAAGGTACCAAATCTTAGTAATTCTATACTAAGAGTGCGGTGTCTAAATTTACCGCTCAAAAGAATTGCTCTACATCAGAGAGCCCAAAAGTTGTGACTACACCATAAAGTCACCTCAAAGGGAAAGAAAGATTCTTGCTGGGAATCCCTTAACCTGACTATTTACAAAATCACTATGCCAAATCCAAAACCCTACAAACTTTCACTTTTTACTAAAAACCTTTTGCAATTACCACCTAAGGCAGTGTTCTCTTTTACATAGCTACACAAAGGCAAACAAGTATTCCAACAATCTCAAAAAATGCATTTACACATATTTAGGGGTTTTTAAAACCAAGGAACCATTTTCTCTAAGGGAACATTCTTACAAGTGGGATGACCAGGTCACAGGGTGTTTTTTTTTTTTTTACAGTTGAGTGACCAGGTCACAGGGTACTCAAAGAGTAAAGGGGAAGGGGTAGGAGGAAGGGCGTAAAACAGGCCTGATGACCACAACAAGAAATACTACTACAGGCTGCCTACGGTGGCAGCCACAGGAGTCTTGAAGAGACTTGCTGTCACTTGATCTACAGTTTTAGTCACCATTGCATTAGTAACTATTGATATGGAAATTGACTGCATTTGTAATAAACAACAGCTTTATTGTTATTCACTTGACACATTTAAATTGCTGAAAAACAAAAAGGAGTGCTAAGAAAACTTTTCAATTTCCTTTTTCAAACCGGATTCTTTCAAATTCAATTAGTCAGTTTAGTACAAAACTACCCCCCCCCCACATATATACATGAATATCAGTCTAATATTATAGTCACTTCTACCACAAGCTATTCTCCTTTTTGCTTGCTTCAATCATAAAAGACTATCAAGATTTATGATTTTAACTTTTTGCCTACCAAATCTCCCACATAGCTGTACCAAATTTTCATGGTATTTTTTATTTATGGTGGGATATTTCGAAGTTCACAATCCATTCACTTTAGAACTTCTACTATTAAAATAAACTTCTATTATTATTGTAATCTGAGGCCTTCTGATCAATTATAATGCACTAACCATCAATTTTTATACTTTGAGCCACTGTGAGCAGTTTAAAGTAGGCAAAGAATATAATATTGAAAAGGAAAAAAGAATCTTGCTTGTATATGTATACTTTTCATCTCATAACCTGGTTTAATCATAGGGGATGCTCTATACATATGTAGTGTGTCTTTTGTAAGTAATAGCCTAGCAGAGTCAATCCCTCTTGATGGTTGGGTTTAAATTCAGTTTTCCTTCTCCTAGAGCAGATGTCATCCCAAAGTCATCTCACAAACCAAGTAAGATGAAGAAGACATACGAGGATAGAGAAGCAGGGACAAACTCATAAGTGAAGTTCTCCTGTGGACTCCTACACATGCACACACCAGTGTTAGCTGACCAGCAAAAACTTATATTCATCAGCTCTGTGTGGACATTGGATGCCGTGTAGAGGACTTGCCAAGAGCAATGGCCAATAGGGATTCATGGTAAGAGAGACAAGGGAATCCATGCTGAATACTGGAATATGAATAAGAAACTTGCTATTGCTTGACCTTCAGTGAAAGTTACTACTCTGACTAATTACTGATGTATAAAATCAATGACTTTACAAATAATAAAGTACAGCTTTATTATTCACTTGGCATGTCAGCCTTGTTGACTGGGGCTTTATAATACACTGACTGCAACTCTGCAGAGGGGTAAGAACCCCTCTTTGTGGCCACCTTTTAGTGACCCGTGATGTTTAAGGATGGAATCCTGGTGGTTGAGCAGTCCAAGACATACTCCACTTAGCCCTTACTTAGGCTAGACAGGCGATTGGAGACCCCCACCATCCCTATTGCCTTTATGGCAAGCCCCGATACTTTTTATCATATGTGTACTTGAAGGTGGTGGCTAAAAGTATTAGTGTCCTGGGTATGACGTTAAATTCTATCTTATGATGAAGTTCCATTTCTGGAGCTCAGGGAATGTAAAATACCCCTACATCACCATTACTCCTGGTCCACTCTGACCCGGAGTGGCAGTACCTGTTAGGGTCCCATCTATGTGTTAGATAGAAAATGTTTATAAAAAAAATTGGAGTACCCTTCAAGAATTAATTCATTTAAAAATTTTGTTGGCATTAAATGACCCACTGTGGTTGATATGCCATAAAAAAAAGAAAGAAACAAACAAACACTTGACACATTTGACCCACAGAAAAAAGGAGTGTTGAGGAATGTGCAAATGTATTGTTTTCTTTTGAGGGCAGATTTTTTTTTTCAAATTCAAAATACCAGTTAATGTTTTAGTCACTGCAACTTCAAAAGGTTGTGTCCTGGTTTTGACATTAAACTGCATCTAGTGGTGAGGTTTCAATTCTCAAGATTAGGGAAGTGACCCGTCATTGCCATTACTCTCAGGTCCACTCTGACCTGGTGTGGTAGTATTTGTTAGGGTGCTCTCTCTGAGTTAAATAAGTAAAAAAAAATGAATTTGATAAAATGTGTTTTCAAAAAAAATTGTATACCCAACAAGAATGTTTTTGGCATAAACGTTTTTGGCATAAAATAACCCAACAAGGGTTGACGTACCGTAAAATCCAACCATCCAACTCAAAATGCCATAACAAATACAGACTAGGTGTCATTGTGTTATATAATTGATAGGTTGCCTATAAATTATGTGTAGAATTTAAAATGTAACTGGTAAATTCTGAATCCTGGAAAATACCTGTAAGATGATTGACAAGGCGTTCCCTTTTTACTGACCTTGTAACTGTTCTCTGATTGATCATCCAATCTTGAGAACAGGAAAAATAGAGATTTCAGATTTAGCAGGGTGTCTTGAAAACAGATGCAAATGGTGTCTCTCCAGAGATGGCTATTCTCACTCCACATGTGTTGGTTAACTTGGGAACTCTAATAAAGATATCTAAAAAATATTGTGTTGGTTAATAAGAACAACAATGGACAGAAAGGTGGAAAAATCCCAAGAAAGATGATTGTTATATACCCACTTAATCTGCTGGGTATATAATTGGCAAAAGAGAGAGAGAGAGAGAGAGAGATGATGGGTTCTTATTTGTTTGGTGGCCATTTTCCTTTGGTCTTTCTTCTGTGGGTTGATTTCTTCTCTGTTCGGGTTGGGTGTTGGCTCATCTCTTGTGGATTAATTAACAAAAACTTGTTTTTCTATTTTCTTTATTAAAACAATCCCAGCCCAAGTGTTCTCAAAACCACACAGTGAGAAGTGACATATTGAGAGAATGTCTTTTCTCAGTGACTGACTGGCCGCAACTAACTAAAACTGTTCATATGCTTCTATTTGCGCATAGTCGAAGGGGACAAGTAGAGGTTACCATCTATCAGTCATAACGGTCGGCAATAACTTTTCACTCAACTCTCCAATTTGAATTTTCTAACGAACTCAATTCAAATTCAAATTCTATCTACACTACTTGCACAATTCGTAAGCTACCCACGAATTATGTAACATGATCAAAGAACCAAGACACCAGCCCAAATAACAAAATAGATGGTTCGGCCTGATAAGACAAATGAGTATACATATTTACTAACAGTAGAATGCAATACAAGGTCAATTTCTTAAGTAGAGTTGTAGCAGGTGGCTACAGAGATTGAACTCACTACATTCTGATTGTGAATGGGGATTCGTAAGATTCTTGTCATCCCTGTTGGCTGGATTGGTTTAGCTGCAGAAAGGCATAAATGCCGAAGTGGTTTCTCTCGAGGAGGAAGAATGACTGTTTTCAGTTGAGAGAACCGGCTGTCTGTACTAGTCTGACGACAACGCCTGCAATGTGTGATGACATAAATAACCTATTTCTAAATTACCTTTAGGAGTTTAACAGGTTTTGGATTTAGTGTTTTCATTCACCTAGACTGGTTACCTAAACAAGGTTAAAGAGTCAAGTCTGCCCTACTATTTACCCATAGTTGGAGGGAGAATAATTGGATTCATACTTTTCCCAAGGGTTTTAGTGCTATGGTAAATGCAAACAGCCCCATCCAGAATTTGAACTCGTTTCATATCTATTTCCTGAGTGTCTCAGATATATGATAAAAATAAGACGAAGAAGTTAAAAGTTATGCAACAATTGAAGTGGCCAGTTTTACCTTGATCAGTTTGCTTAAAATTCAATCTGAAAGAAAGGACATTTGAATTTTATACGTTTGAATGAATTAATACAAAAGATTGGATTTTAATATAAACAGTTCAGTTCTATTTAGTCACAAAAGATCAATAGGTGGGCGGAAGCTGTATGGTGTGTTGGATTGTTTGTCCAGATAAAAGCCACCATTTTGAATATTTATATTTGTGGCAAGCAGAGTATTTTTATTTTGAAAGACTGACACAACATAATCTTTTTATTTGAGCACACCCCGCACTCACCCCTCATTTGACTTTGTATTGAATGAAGCTTGGCTTTGTGAAAATAAGAAAAGAATGTTTGCTAGGGGAGAAGAGTCACCTCAAAAAAATTATATCTACAAGCAAGAATATGCACATTCTGGATGTAAGTATTTCAGTTTTAATGTAATAAAATACATTAAATTAGACTTATGAAATTAAATAAGAACATATATATTACTTTGATTTTGAATTGATTTTCTTTCTGAGACTTTTTCATCTTTGTGCCCGTTCTTGTTCTTATGAACAAATACAAGACTTAGCTTATTTTTGACATCTTTATTCAAGTTCCCAAAAGTAACCAGCATGGGAGAAAAGGTTTACTGGTGAGATGCCATTTTGTGTCCATTCTCTTCGGTCACCCAATCTCTAACACATTCTCACAATTGGACTGACCAATCAGAGAACAGCTACAAGGTCAGCAAAAAAGGTGAAACCTTGTCTATTATTTTAGGGGTATTTTCATGTCTCTTTTTTTCCTACATAATTACCAGTTATGTTTTGAATTCTACACTACCATACATAACCAATAGGCCACCGATTGATTATGTAACACAATGTATGCAATTCCCTAACTTCTAGAAATAAAATGACTCCAGAGATGCTGTTAAAATCAATCAGAACAATTGATAAGGCACTTATATATAGTTACTAGCATCTCTGTAGGAGTAGGATGTGACCCACGGTCACTTTCTTAAACGGAGTTTAACAGATTTGAATTCAGAATTTTCGTTCTCATAGACTGGTTGCCTAGACAAAAACTCAATCTGCCCCACTATCTATCCATAGCTTGGAGGGAGAATAGTTGGATTCATACTTTTCCCAAGGATATTAGTGCTATGTGAAATGCAAACAGTGCTTCCATGACAAACCATTAATATGTCAAAGAAACTAAACCAGAGTTAAAGAGCCCAGTCTGTCCTACTATTTTACCCATAGCTGGAGAGAAAATAGCTGGTTCATACGTTTCCCAATGGTTTTAGTGCTTCTTATCTCTCTCTCTCTCTCTATCTATCTATCTATCTATCTATCTATCTATATATATATATATATCTTCTATTATTATACTAAAGCTGAGTTTATCAACCTTCTCCAGCTAAAGGATTTTTTTCTATTTATGTTATGGACACAATATTTATACTTAGATATTCCTTGGTGTTAGCACTACAAAGTGTATGAAAAAAAAAATCAGTTTAATTGGTTTTAATTAGGCGTAATTAGCAATTAAGTCAACGACCGACCAATCCCTGTCTAAATCAGACCTGGCTCTCTTGCACTCTCACTCTATATAGAGTTATGGTGAGGGGGAGAGTTATTGTGAGTAGTCGAGTTTATACAGAGTAGGAGTACCTGCTGATATTTTACAGGCAAGCAGCCTGGTCTGGGGAAAGGGAGGGGCGAATCTACCTAGAGTTAGGAGAACTCTAGGTAGATTCGCCCCTCCCTTTCTCCAGACCACAGAGAAACAAAACAAAAGAATCTTTTTACGGCATGATTTCAATTTTAGTTGAGCGTAAATTTTACGAAATTGAAATCATGCTTTAAAATAGATTTTTTTAAATTACTTTAATTATTAATTCATAGAGTATTAAACTTACTTTAAAAAATATTTCATGTTGGGTAAAAAAAATAGTTATATATTTAAATATTATGGAATTCAAATGAGCAAACATTGACTACCGTGGGGGTAGTTTTCTT
Organism: Doryteuthis pealeii; assembly: GCA_023376005.1. NCBI lineage: Eukaryota > Metazoa > Mollusca > Cephalopoda > Myopsida > Loliginidae > Doryteuthis > Doryteuthis pealeii. The sequence continues at coordinate 50,879,061 of CM042173.1, forward strand.
CGGGCTTAAAAGTTTGTTTTAGTTAAAACTAAAACAAACTAGACTGACTTTGATTTAGGTCGGTAAAATTAAAACGGAAAGTTTATTGCTGGTACCAAATCACAGTTTAACTGCAGTCTATGAATTAACATTTTGCGAATTTGGTTACGGTTTTAGGGCATTAAGGTTGTTTTTAATTACGTATTGCTTAAAAAATAAACAAAAAACACAAATTACTATACATTTAATGTTGAAAAATATTTTTTAAACTAAGTTTAATTGAAATTATACATTGCTATATTAACACAAACAACTGTTTCAATAATAGATTCAATAATTAATTTCAATGGTTAATTAAATGTATAGTAATTTGTGTTTTGTTGTTGTTTATTTTTTTAAAAGCAATACGTAATTAAAAACAACCTTAATCCCCTAAAACTGTAACCCAATTCGCAAAATGTTAATTCATAGAATGTAGGACTGACTTCTGACTTAGGTTGGAAATGGAAAATTAAAACGGAAAATTTTTTGCTGGTACCCAATGACAGTTTAACTACAGTCTATGAATTAACATTTTGCGAATTGGGTTACGGTTTTAGGGGATTAAGGTTGTTTTTAATTACGTATGGCTTTAAAAAAATAAACTCAGTCTTTTTATTTATGCAGAAAATAGTATCAATCAAATATATACCACTCCGATATTACAGTCTGAATAATACAAATAATTGTAATCTTTGTGGAGTTCCGTCATGGCCTTTGCCTCAAAACATGCTTGCCGGTGACTGCTGAAAAAAAAAAAAAAAAAACACCAGCTACGATTGAAGTCCGTAGCGGAAGCGGCGTGAAAAACAAAAACAACTAGGGTTTAGGGTTTAGGATTTGGGGTTGGGGTTTAAGTTTAGTTTAATGGAAAATAAATAAATAATTTGGGCTCTGTTTTTTCTGAGTGACCCAGAAAAAAAAGAACTTTGTAATAAAACAGTTAATTTTAACTTGGGGGGGGTAGGGTTAGGGTTGGGTTTTCAGTGGAAAATGCCCTAAGTTGGTTCTTTTTTTTTTTTTCAAGTGATACCGCTTCGGATGCAGGAAGCCAGGACGGAACTCCGCAAAGATTACCATTATTTGTATTATTCAGACTATTGTACTCGTCTTCATTGTTATCTGTACAAAGTTTCGGCTGATGTGCCCTCCGGCCTTCTTCAGGTATTTCTTGTCGGACTCGGGAACCATCTTGTAATTGGGAGCCATCATCGAACTTTGAACCCAACCCTTTATTAGGTTCACGGGGGTATCCTGTTCTCATTCCACTAACCATAGCTGGGGTACAGGTGTTAAGCTGTGTTAATTATTATTCTATGTTACTGCTGTCCCTGACCAGGATTGAACCTGCAGTCTAGAGATAACTGGCATTTAGAACTGTCTTAATCTAACCCCTTTACCTATTAGGATATGTGTTCAATTGGACAATCCAGTGTGAATTTTTTCAATTGCAAAAGTTACAATTTATTTTGTAAAAACGGATTTTAAGTAGCCTCTTGGCAGGCATCTTGATCAAAATGGACGAAAAAAACGTTTTAAATATATCAAAAATAAATTATATGTGTAATATTATTTTGCTTTTTTACTGATGCTTATTATGTTACTACTTTTCGACTTAGACAAAAATTTGATCTTAAGTAATCAATTTAATAAATTTTAGTTCGTTTTTAAAAATGAAAAGCAGATGATATTTTGCCAGATCCAACTCTTTTCCCTAATCATCTAGAGAGAGCTTAATGGGTGACCCAACGGGTCACGTTTTGTCTAGTATATATAGGGTAGTTGGTGTGTATGTATGTCCAGATGAAACTACGAAAATACAACAATTAGCAACAAAGTAAATATATATACACATTAAATATCACCAGTTCTTGCTTTTTGTGCAAAGATTTATGAAGATTTGATTTATATTCAAAGATCTTTAAAAATTAAAATATACATGGAAATAGAATTGAAATTCTACTTAAAAATGACCAGCATTTGTACATCTAAAAAGTAAAGAAATCAATACACCAGCATTCCCCCCCCCCGCTCTACTCAGGTGATACTGGGTAGCTGTTTCTAGTATGATCTAATTCTTTCTTTAAACATTTAATAATTAGAATTATCTGGGGGTAATTATTCAATCTTGTTTATATTGGGAAAATTCATGTCCAATGAAAGGTGTCACCTTTTTTTTCTTTCAGACAACAGATGTTAGATTTTTAATTTTTTTTTTTTTTTTTTTTTTTTTTTTTTTGTAGTGAAAAGAATTTCCTTAATAGTTTATGTAAAGAATAATCACTTCAGCTGTTTTGTACAAAATCATTTTCTGCTAATGTTGAGAATTATAGATAATTATCTATTTATCTAAATTTTTGAGATGAGGCTTGATTATTTGGATTATTCGGACTATTGTCTTCATGTTTATTGTTATATACACAACGTTTTGGCCGAGGTGCTCTCCAGCCTTCTTTGTGTTTCTTGTTGAACTTAGGAACCTTTTTATTGAACTCTGGAGCCTTCGTGTAATTGGGAGAAAGGTTTTTCTTAGTAAGATATATAAAGAATACTCATCTAAGCTGTGTTGTACAAAATCAATTTCTGTGTTGAGAATTATCAATAATTATCTATTTCTCCAGTTTCTTTGCTCTTTCTCTCTCTCTCTCTCTCTCTCTCTCACACCGGTTACATGTACTGAAACTGTCTGTGACTTATTGATGTTAATTATCAATTATCTAAAGTCCAACCCCCTTCTCACCATGGAAGGATGGTGACAACATGCTAGTATCAGAGCCTCCCAAGGCGGATTGTTCTGTCACCCAGTAAGTACTAGGGTCACAACCCATCTAAAGAGGCTCTGGTGAAAATCCAAAGGGCATCTCCATTATTGTCAGGAATCAATGGCTTTTGGTGGACTTTGTCTCTGTGTCTGTAGAACATTTGCAGCAAACAAGAGTATCTCCTTATCCTGACTGGGATATTCATGCAACGCTTGTGAATTTCCGATTTATTACTCTTTTCAATGGGTTCATTTGGCATACGGTGAATTCATTGGATAGAGCTGGTTCAACCAACCCAGGGTGAATTCTGTCACAAAAGCCATCCTCATAGAAGAAGAGTAGTGGTACTATTTAACTCCTAGCTTGAGAGATGAGGGGGTTCAATACTTAGATGGGTATCCATTTAAGCAATAGCAAGTACTGTAAGCAACCTGATATCAAAATGACAAATGACCCAAAAAGGGTTGATATGTTGTACAACCAACCAATCATAGAAAATATATGAAACCCACCCTTCCAGGGCCCCCAAGTTGGCCTTCCAGTTGAGGGTTCTTGACTAGCACATGCTGGCCCTGCTTACACAGAGTGAAGTAATGCACAATGCATTAACGCACCAACTACTATGTACCAACCACAACAAGTACCTTATGTGACTTTGAACTACTTAGGTCATGTGATATAAGTGCTGGAAACTGTTGACATTGGAGATTTAAGATATAAGTAAAATCATCACTTCTATTTATTGACTCTTGCCATTATATATCTGATATGTTGAACTGGTATATAACACAGCCATCAAATTCTACCCAGAAACAAAAGTAATTACTTTAAAAGTTTAAAACTTACTGTTGTGTTTACATTTTTAGTGTGAACCTTAGCCACCAGGTGGTCATAAACATTAACCTTTTGATGATATTTATTGACTTAAAAATCTTCATATAATAAAAACTTAGTTCTACTTGTGTTTATTGCAGCTGGAATAAAAACACTGATGGATAGATTTATAGGCAGTTTATGTTATTATAAAATTGTACTAATAAAATCTAAAATAACAAGTAAGTTCTTTATGTTTTGGATTGTTGGAACAGTGGAATCTCTTATTACTTTCTAACCAATACAGATTACGTGACTGAATACACATACACAACTTTATTTATTTAGGATACATATATATTTATACATAAATAATCCCTTCAATATAAACAACAACAACAACAAAAAACAAACAAAAAAACAGTGCCATTCTAATTCTATATAAAATAGTATCATGCATATATATTGGGGCCGGGTTAGCTCAGTTGGTAGAGCGTTCGGCTAGAAACCACAAGGTTCCTAGTTCGATACCGGTCCCCGCCAACTCAGCGTATGAGTAGCACAGGGATCTGTGCGGTAAAGTAAGGAGTTGATGGAAGGTGTGGCGCTCCACTCAGATGCTAAAAACAATCTCCTTGGTCTAGCGCTATTGAAAAGGGGATAGACTCCCTCGCTGACTGGCTGATACCGACTTTAGGCCGCCCCGACGACTTTACTTTTTATATATATATATTGTCGGCAAATAAAAAAAGCCATATCATAAACACATCGCTGTGTATTTACTTCTCATATATATATATATATATATGTGTGTGTGTGTGTGTGTGTGTGTGTATATGTATAATTTTTTTGTTTGTTTGAACAATTGCATAGGGGAGAAACTGTCAGTAACCAAGTGTCATTGACTCCATGTCCACACTACCCTAACTTTTACCGGTTTTGAACTTGGTCAACAAGTCCGTTTCCTACGACTCTAACTATTACACCATGCACCTCCTTAGTTAGGGTAGAGTGGACATGGAGTCAATAGCGCTTAGTTAATGACAATTTCTTGCCTATGCAAATGTTCAAACTGAAAAAAAAAGATATATATATATATATATATATAGGTGCATGCCACACGGTTTTATATAGAAGTAGATTCTAGAAACACTGTTTTTTTTCTATATTGAAGAGTTTATTTATGTATAGATATATATGTATATATAGAGAAATAAAGTTATATATATGAGAGAGAAAGTGGAAAATAGAAAAATTGTGTAGTTTACCTCATTCTTACCTCTGAATAAAACCCACTGATATATTGTGTCTTATACATCAGTAACTTTTCTGTTTCTGAAACATCCATATTTTTTCTATATTGATGGAATTATTTATACATAGAAATTTATGTATTATAAAAAGAAAGTCTTGTATCTATATATATAGTATATAATAAGTTATTGAGAGAAAGACAGAAAGATTATGTTGTCTACTTGTCAAAAAAAACCTACACATATATTGTTTGATCTATAAGGAACATCCCATTGTGGTGTAAAGGTTTGCAAGCTAATCTCACAAATCCATTACTACTGAATTGTGAGTTCAATCCTCACTAGATGCCCCATACTTGTAACCTTGAGTCACATCTTACCATGGCGAATGGGTTGGGTAAATACCTATTGTTTGATATACATGTTGATTTTTCTGTTTTTTGAAACTAAGAAATTGCTTCACCTAAAATCGCAACAATTGGACATTTTATTTTCAGACAAGAGAGTGTCCATGATTGTTGGGAAGATGAATTTAAAATCTTTTATTCTTAAAGAAAATTTTATTCTATTCAATAAATTTATTTTAGTTAAAAATATGCATTTTTATTTGTCCTAAAGAAAGAAATCTAGAAAGAGAAAAGAAGGGATTTTACTTCTCTCCTTTTCTTCTTTTTTGTCCTAAAGAAAGAAATCTAGAAAGAGAAAGAAGGGTCTTACTTGTCTCTTTTTCTTCTTTTTTGTCCTAAAGAAAGAAATCTAGAAAGAGAAAAGAAGGGTCTTACTTGTCTCCTTTTCTTCTTTTTTGTCTAAAGAAAGAAATCTAGAAAGAGAAAAAGAAGGGTCTTACTTGTCTTCTTTTTCTTCTTTTTTGTCCTAAAGAAAGAAATCTAGAAAGAGAAAAGAAGGGTTTACTTGTCTCTTTTTCTTCTTTTTTGTCCTAAAGAAAGAAATCTAGAAAGAGAAAGAAGGGTCTTACTTGTCTCTTTTCTTCTTTTTGTCCTAAAGAAAGAAATCTAGAAAGGAAAAGAAGGTCTTACTTGTCTCCTTTTCTTCTTTTTTGTCCTAAAAAAGAAATCTAGAAAGAAAAGAAGGGTCTTACTTTTCCTTTTCTTCTTTTTTGTCTAAAGAAAGAAATCTAGAAAGAGAAAAGAAGGGTCTTTACTTGTCTCCTTTTCTTCTTATTTTGTCCTAAAGAAAGAAATCTAGAAAGAGAAAAGAAGGGTCTTACTTGTCTCTTTTCTTCTTTTTGTCCTAAAGAAAGAAATCTAGAAGAGAAAAGAAGGGTCTTACTTGTCTCCTTTTCTTCTTTTTTGTCCTAGAAAAGAAATCTAGAAAGAGAAAGAAGGGTCTTACTTGTCTCCTTTTCTTCTATTTTGTCCTAAAGAAAGAAATCTAGAAGAGAAAAGAAGGGTTACTTGTCTCCTTTTTTCTTTTTTGTCCTAAAGAAAGAAATCTAGAAAGAGAAAAGAAGGTCTTACTTGTCTCCTTTTCTTCTTTTTTGTCCTAAAGAAAGAAATCTAGAAAGAGAAAAGAAGGGTCTTACTTGTCTCCTTTTCTTCTTTTTTGTCCTAAAGAAAGAAATCTAGAAAGAGAAAAGAAGGTCTTACTTGTCTCCTTTTCTTCTTTTTTTGTCCTAAAGAAAGAAATCTAGAAAGAAAAAGAAGGGTTTACTTGTCTCCTTTCTTCTTTTTGTCCTAAGAAAGAAATCTAGAAAGAGAAAGAAGGGTCTTAATTGTTCAACCATTAAGCCATTCTTGGTTACTTTCTATGAGAAGTTGCCGCACATACATCTTCTTAAATACCTAGATTTTTTTTTTCTGTCCGTTTTTGAAACATTTTTTTAATAGATCGATAAGCCTTCTTGATTCAGTTTTCGCTACAAATTAATAAATGCCTCAGCACAGGCTAAAAAAAATTCCACACAACATGAAATAATTTTGCCTATTAGCAACTTCAAAGCTTTCTATAACTTTTAGATGAGCATCACAATTACTTGACAATTTCTTTGCTCAAATCTTTATTTTTGTTCATTCTTATTGATTATAGTGAATTAGACTAGGGACTTGTTTGCCTTTGCTATGACAAGAATCAAAATCAGTAACTTCAGACAAATCTTACTGATGGACAATGTGGCGGTGTTTCCAAAAATATCAAGAGTGAACCTGTATTTAGCAAGATATGAATGACACAAATAAATGCAACATTAATTTTCTTTAAATTTCCATTGGTCAAAGCAATTCTGAAACTTCTCTTTTGATATGAATGTGAAGTTACACCATTTTATTTCTTCTTTAATGCTACCAGGTCCTTGAATCTACTCTTGAGAGAATTTACATTTTAGAAGCAAGAAAATGTTCCATAGAAGTTCAGAAAGAGGAACAATTGTTATCTTTTAATGTCACATTGCCAATTTTTTTTACTCTAGTGCTGCACCATCAATAAATCCTTGTATGTTTACAACCAAAAATCTAATTTAAACATTTGAGTAGATTAAATTAGTTCAGATTTTAAAAAGAAAGATAACTTTGCTGACATTTTAATGCCTCTTTCATATTGTTACTGTTGAGAGACATGAGATATCAGGTTTTAAATATGAGAGTGTGCTATTTTTATTTCTATGAAGCTGGCTGAACTTCGTTGGTTTATGGAGAATATGTATTGCACATCCTGTGTCTTGTTAAAAATTATTGAGAAGGCCGATCAAAAGTTACTGAGAATTGACACTATTAGCTGGTATTATGCAATTTATTATAAGTGTTTGAGCATATTGCTATTATGTCTCTCTTTTTGCTAAATATTTTCTAACCTTATAGACTAATTACTATTTGAATTCTTTAATTCTTCAGCACCTTTTATATTTTATGAGTTTATTGTCAGCATTGAAATTTAATTCACTTTAAACTTGGAATATTTTTAATCTTCTTAGATTTGCTAAAATACAGTTTACTACTTGAATCTTTTGTAGTGTCAAATGGCTCAATATGTAGGAATCAAAAGAGGTTTTAAAGATGTTTAGCTTCTATAAACATGCATGGTCTATTTTTTAGTTGTCTTGATGTTACTTAAGAGCCATTTCACTACCAATGACAGGCTTTCACAGGAACATAGAAAATATTCTAAAAGGTCTTTCTTTTTTGGTATGTAATTCAATTCTTGGTTTTATGCTTGTTCCTTTTGTTATTATTCATATAGTTAGAGATGCTCTTCAGATGCAGAATCACAAGTTGGCTGTATTTTCAGGAGATTTATGTAAAATATAATAAAAGTGAAGATATTTTTTTATTAACTTTTGACCAAATATGTTACCTTCCATCATTTGTACATGAACGTTTTCTCCCAATACATGTATTGGATCTGTATGTAATAAAGAAAATACAAATACATAATATATTATTCATCTGTATTAGCTTCTGCCATAGCTAATGGTGGAGGAAGAATCATGTGAATTATATTTGTTTAACTTATCTTAATATATTTATTATTTGATATTATATTTTAACTATGAAAGAAATAATTCACTCTACTTGTGGACCTCCACTTGGGCAAATGATTTTCCTTGCTTGCTAACATTTTGTTCTTTTAGAACAAACAGTTCTTCATTATTATTATTATAATTTTTGGGTTCATGCTGAGCTATAACAGTTCAAGCATATCTTGACTACTCTCTGCCCTAACTTACACTCCTAACTGATCAAGAACTGACCCTTCCATTTATCCATTTCTTGCTTTCCTTGTTATACAGATGGTGATGCATAGCTGCATTTAAATATTGTCCCACTGTTCGATATGACGGTGGCGACATTTTCATGAAGATATTGCAGTTTGATTTATAAATGAAAGAAAAAGGAAGGCAAACAAACGAATACTAAAAGAGAGGAGAGAGAGAGAGAGAGAGAGGATGAGGAGAGAAGAGGAGAGAGAGAGAGAGAGAAACGAAAGGAATAAGTTATTTAAATTCTCTTCACATCTTAAAAATCTCTTATATAGTTGTTTCTTTTTCTCTTCTTCTTTAATGGCCTGCAACTTCTTTCCCATTTCTAGCTTATATCTAGATCCCTTCAATCCTATTCTCCTCCCATAATCTTACAACTTTTTAACAAAATCATTTTAGATTATATTAAATGATCATGAACCTTTTGGGTTTCTTTGTACTCATCAATTCCATGATTTGTGTTTGTTTCTATTTAGGAAGTAGTGAATGATTCTAATGTGGTTTTATAGTTATTCTCTATACTATTGGAGATTTGATGATAAAAATTGCATCTAGAGCAAACAGTCCCCACCAAATAGTTATTTATTTACAAATAGTATTGGAAATTTATTTATTTCCTTAGTTAGAGCATCGCCAAGTCTTTGCTGTTAAATATACACCTTCTAGGTGCTGTTTTGTACTGTTGCAGTTACAAACAAACAGAATGAGAATCTTAGTCTTATATAGTATTAAAGTCTACCGATATTGCCTAAGCAAAGAGAACAATCAATAAAACCATATATAAGAGTGTTTTCTATGATTAAGATTTTATTGTTAACATAAAAAAAATGCAAAATATTTTTTAATTAATTATTAGAAATTTCTTTTTCAGAGCACAAAAGACATCTATAGTCTATTTGAATAAAAAAAGATAAAAGATTTCCAAATTAAAAAAAATGTTTTTATTTTGATGCATTTCCTGTCTGTTGGGAAGAGATTTCTCAGATTTCAATACTTTTATTGATTTAAATTCCCTGACTAAATGATTTATAAGAAATATCAATATTTTCCATGCAGATTTTCTTTTTAGAAAATACCAACAAACTACATAAGTAAAGTGGTAACGACTTGTGTGTATATTATATATATCTAATTTTTTCACAAATAAAATGTAAAGCTTTCTAAATTGAAAATTATTGAAGCTTATGGTTTTTCTTTTATAAATTAGGAAAGATTTTCTGCAAGAATGGTTGTACTTTTCAAAAATCTCTAACAATTTATATTCCCTGATGATTTATCTTTATATTTGATTTCAAAGAGGGGAAAAAAACAAGCGAATCATTTTTAGTGGTGTGTGTGTGTGTGTAAGATCTGATTTTTTCAGTTATAACCAAAAACTACCCATAACTGGTCTCCCCAGTTGTGAAAACCACTCAAATCAGGTTTTCCTTTTTATAAGATACCATAGGGGTACTTATCATAGAAAAGTTTTATGCTAACAATATTCTTTTACAATAATTCAGGTTACAAACAAACATTAAGCAGTAATGTATACTTATAATAGATAAATGGAACAAATGGCCATTTGCATGATTCCAATTTATTAAGTTAGCTTGTCCTAGTCACTTACACTTTTAGACTTTCTAAGAACAGAATTTTGTAAGGATCATTTCAACATTTCACAAAATATTTCCTAACAGTCCTGGGTGGAATTTGTAACTCCTGACCTGCATTAGGTAATTAAGGATGACAGAGTCTAATGGACAGATGCCATAGTCTCAAAAGACTTTCACACAAAATACCTGCTGTTTCAATTTCTTGTTACCAATCAAAGATGAAATGTCTAGTCAGCAGTTATTCTCTTTGACATGCGATTCTGAAGGCTGTTGGTTATGACAAATAACAAAATTTGTTATTACTTAATTCAAGTTACACTGAAATGATTTCTTAACATCAACTGAAATTTGTGGAACTGGTTGAACCTGTTTACTTACAATTGATGTTATTGAAAGTTTAAATGACCAGAACAAAAAGATTCTGTATGATTTGTGAATATGAAGAAGAGTTTTATGAACTGTTGAATTTACAGTAGAGACAACGTGTAAGTTGCAGTATATACTCAAATGTTTCTCTACAAAACTGTGTTAATAACTTCAATAGATTTTATTTTAATTTAAATTTTGAAATGTTTCGTTCTAGACCAGCTTACATTACTTCTGCTGACCTTCATGTGGAGATATGACAGTATTTGCCTAGGAATACAACCTTCTAAGATCTATGAGCACAAAACTTAGAATTTTTCCCAGTCACGTATTAGTTACATTTTAGTTCTAAACAAGATTCAATGTTTGTATTAATGATTATTAGCAATTTTATGGACCCAACTTCTATTTTTGGTGGTGGTGGCGGGTGGTGTGAGTGGTAGAACTGTTCCCCATTTTGCATATTGAGAGCACAAAATGATGCCAGTTAGTTAAAGGGAAAGCAATATTTTGAATATTTGAACTCTGAATCCTTATGTACAGTGTATTCTATAGCACACTTTCAATGATCAATATTGGAATTTGTTCTGAATTATAATGCCATGCTTCTAGACTTTCATCTCATGTGTAGTTATTCTGACTCTTTGCAATTTGACCTAGGGCTATGTACCAAATTGATTCCAAGGAAACTCACTTAATCTCTTGAAATTGAAGCAAAGTAATTAACTGTAAGATTTTGAGATAATTATCCAGCCATGGACTAGGACTATGGACTAGACACTGAGACATTTGATTTTGTTAGCAATATTTTGGAGATTTTGCAATGGAATAATCTTGTTTATTCTATGGATTCCAATATGCTTTTTCTAATCAGAAATAATTTTACAAAAGTTCTCAATCAACCAAGAGGAATGGCTTTTTTTTCATTGTTTATTCGTTATTTTTTTGGAGGGTAAATTAAACTGGAGGCCAAGTGTGTTAACTTGCAAGGATGAATATGTGAATAGCATGTAAGTTTCAGACCCTAAGTCATTCCCTTTTTAAGTCAGACTGAGACTTGCAGCACCACTTCAGAGAATTCAGAATATATTTTTTTAATCTGTCCCGTGTTGTGTCACTAAAATATTATAGTGCCAGAAAAAAATTTGTTATGCTAGATAGAAATCAAGAATTGATCAAAGCTAGTTATTTTTTACAATGTCAAGTGTAAAGTCTACACAAACAGTTGAAACAGAAATTGTTACTATAGATTTAATACATAAATAGATTTACTGATACTTTAAAATATTATTTAATTGTGATATTGTTCTGTAAAAATTTCATGAGGTGTTTGTTAGGAAATAATTTTTTTTTTTAAATGAGTGACCTTAAAGAGTTTATCATTTAATTCAGCTTTGTTTTTTTTTTTCAGGGTGCTAGTCTTAACTAAATAATTAAGCCACTGGGATTATTTTATAATCTAATGATTTAAAATATTACCATACATTTTGATTCTGTTTAATGGCTAAGGATCATATTTCAAATAAAAAAATAAAATTCACAATATTTTTAATATGAGTACATAAAATATATATTATTGAATCATTATCGTCCTTCACTCTTTACCTACGTATTATTGTTTTTTTTTCTCTAATTAAGGCATGGCCTGATCCTTAGGTGAGGAATGGTCTGTAATTCACTATTATGAATTGTGAGGATAATGTTAGGAATGAATTGTCTTTGGCAATGGAATTGTAGGCTGTGGATGAACAGTCAGATCTTTAGTGTGCAGCTAGGATGGCATATACTTTGAGAGTGATTATTAAATAGTTGCTTTGGAGAAAGTCATGACCTAAAATTTGAGGCAATGGCAAGCAATACTGAAATTATCAGAAAGTTTGAATCAGTGAATCTTTTATATAAAAAGGTTTTCCCATTATTCCCAATATTGATGATTTCAGTTTTAGCTTAATTAAGAAAGAGAAACAATGTTCGAAAAATCTCTTCCTTTCGGGGAAGAAAGGAATAAGAGGAATAATTTTTACTCGATGTAAATCATGTGTTTGATTTTTGTTCAACATCTGAGAGTGAAATTCATATAATTAAACCTTTGATGTTGCAAAGTGAATTTCATATTTCTATAACCAAAACAGTTGCACCTTATCGGCTCGAGGGAGGACATCTATTAATTTTCCCTACAAGATGACTGCGGTTATTTTTAGGTATTAATGATAAATATTACAGCAATATGATACACTACTAACCCATGGGGAATTCATAGTTTAATTAGAATTATCTTGCAAACATGAAAGATCAAAGGACATTTTTATGTTTTATTTATGCCTTAATTATACAGATAATATATACATACTTATCTATAGGTGCATAAATAATTCAAAAATTTTAGTTACTGCATTTATAATTTTACGGTAAACAAATTTAAAACAAATTCCAATTGCTCCCATTTTTATTGATATGTCTTACAAAGTCAAAATACGCTGAATTGGCAAAATTAGGAAATTTAGCATTGAAAACGGGGATCAGAGTAAGTTCAGTTGTTCTATTTTCCGATTATACCCCTCCGTTTCAAATCTTTATCTGAATTCTTATTTAGTTTTCATTAGCCTCCTGATTTTAATATTTTATTAATTTAACTTAAATACTTGCACCCGGAGCGTGCATATTATTTGCTGTATTTAATCCAAAAAGTCCAGAGAAGAATTTCCACGAACAAGGTTTATTTAAAAAACCTGCGCATTTGAGAGCTCATGTTGTTGCTTTTTAATGTAGAGTAACAGAGCAATATATAAGTAAAGTAATAACAAAGATTTAGAGATTTGCGTTATAGATCTATTTCAGAGCTTAGACATGTCTAACTCTCTGTTCGCATCTTGCATGAGTCGGCGAGTTAGACAATTTGTTAGACCCTAAAATAGACTATAATGCTATCTCTCTAAGTCTTGTGTTTATTTATTTATTTATATATATTATATTATATATATAATATATAAGTGTGTGCCGTGTGTTTTTGTGTGTCCTGTTATCCTGTGGTAAAAACCACTTCGCATTATCTTTCTGCAGCTAAACCAACCACCAACTAGATGACCAAGAATTCTTACCGCGAATCCCCATCACAGATCAAATTTATGGAGTCAATCTC
>CM042173.1:50892818-51017818 GCA_023376005.1 Doryteuthis pealeii
TTCTTATACAAATATTTAGTGGACTCTAACAACATCACTCCTCAGAGATATGTATGTAATGGCGATATGCCTCCAAAATTAAACTTCACCATTAATGAAGTTTTAATCCATTAAATATAATTAAAATCCCACACCGCCTTCAGCACATTATGATGAAAAGTGCCTTTTCATAAATAATAGGGTTGGACAAATCGATAGTTCTAGCCTTAACGGACCAGCCATTGATCGAGATGCCAGTCTATCTATCATACAGCTCTTTTTACTGTAGAAATGCATTACAAATGGTTTGTAAATACAAATGCATTACAAATAATTTTACTATAAAGAAATGCATTAAAATGTCTACTTTAGAAATCCATTGTAAATATTTTCTCATACGAAAATGTTGCAATGATATTCATGATGCGAATAATTTCCTCATAAGAATATGCAAATCATTTTCTTAAGAATGGCATTGCAAATTTTTACTATAGAAATCCATTCCAATTTTTTACTATACAATCCATTGCAAATAATTCTACCTACGGAGTGTATGAAGTATTTTTTAGTAAACTCTTACCAAATATAATTCAGCACGAGCACACTTCTCATCACTCATATCCCACTGATTAGCATTTAGTATGTCAGTAGCTATGTCAATACCTATTATTATTATTATGTATAGTACTAGTGTCAGTCAGTATATATATAGTAAATAATAGATTATAATCACACCTTCTTTGCTCACATTGACACCTGTTGCTGTTAATAGGAAACAAATCTCTTTTCCTTTTTTCTTCTTTCTTTTTTCAGTTGAATATATCAGCAGACTTGTTACAATTATATAAATTAAGCCAATTAATAAAACACACAGACGAGGCTCATTCAATAAATTAGGAAATCTTCTGCAAAAAGCAAAATAATATTGTTTTTTGTTTTTTTTTCAGAATGTTTCCCATTAAATGTAAACTCGCACTTTTGAATTGATTAAGAAAAATAATATTCATTGGCAAAAAAATATTCTTTTGAGCTATTCAAAATGGCAGAATCAACAAAGCCTCTAAACTGAAAAGTATGTCATCAAATATTTAGCTAATAGAACTGTGTTGATTAGTTGTTATTGATTTACCGGGTCAGTCCCTTTTGGTTAGTTTAGTCAAACACATTTTATCCATTCTTATTATATTGAAATTTTTACTTCAAATTTTAACACATATCAAATCATTCTTCTATAACCATAGTGTGAATCTAATCATACATACCTCCATCAGAGTGACTGGAATAATGTGATAAAGAATACTTACATTCTCAGAGTCCAGATTTGAACCTCACCACCAAGTTAGGTTAATCATTACCCAGCAAACAGAATGTATATCTACAGTTTTAAAAACTTTACAAACTAATTGCAACTATAACGTAATTTCATAAGATGAAACACACAGACTCTCCGTAAATAAACCATTCGGCACCTCAGTAAGAATCATACTGACAATCCTTCCAAGATATTGAAGACCTTCACTTGCATCTAGAATTATCATCTAGACTTGGCGGAGGGATATCCCAATTCATACTCCCAGACTCCACTATCGGACTGTGGTACTTTAGGTCCATCAATGGTAAATAGATCAAATGAGTTATTAAGAAATTATCAAAAAAAGTGGGAAAAAAATATACCCAACAAAATATATTAAACAAAACATTTCGGGCATAAAATAACCAATAGGTTGATATGCTTCAATTCAACAAACAAACCGACAAACCATCACTGTTGATTTTCAAAGGCGCAACTTAAACAGTGCTTCTTATTGCCAATTTCTTAGGCAATTTCATCTTATCTATTGAACAACCTATATATATTTCATATAATTTTGTTGAAAAGAACAGACAAGGAAAAAGTGTATTTTAACACGTTTTTCTGTTTCGTTTCTCTAGAATGTCAATTAGAATCCTTCACCCCCTCTAAATAAAGCATCCATATCATCATGGACACCAGTTAACAATGAAATGCAATGAATCATCCCACTCCTTCCTAACTTAAGCATCAATATCATTATGGACAATGTTAAACTATAAAATGCTATCAGAATCCTCTACTCTTTCGAATAGAAGCAAACAGTATCATCATACATAACTGTTAACCCTGAAATGCAATTAGAATCTTTTACTCGTTAGATTCATCATGGACACTATTACAACGGAAAACTAATGGGTGTTGGATTGTTAGTCTGTTTATAAAATAAAACATACTCACCATATAAGGAGGTAGCACTTGAAATATACAAAAGGGAAGTAGAGACGAGGCACCGATGGTTATCAGGAAGGCATACAACAATCCCATTGTGGATTTTCAACGATTGGAGCAATAACCAGGTAAATGGGATATCAACAACATAATCACCGAATGAGAATAAATACCTGAAAATAAATGTTTTAAACAAAATTTAATCATAGCCATAGTGGACCTACATTCACTTTTGAACTAAAATATTTTCGATTTTAATGACACTAGATTTCGGGATATAAAATGGAAGACAAACTCATAAAGACAAAAAATAAAGGAGAAGTTCAACAAATAGAAAATGGAGGGTGAAGTCAATCGAGATAGAAAATAAAAGTGAAATTCCCGAGATAGAAATGGGAACAAACTCACGGATAGAAAAAAGTGAAGTTCGTTGGAATAGAAAAAAATGTAGATTGCAGTATCACAATAGAAAACGGAAGACAAAATTCGTTAGGAAAGAAATAAGGACAAAGATCCCAGAATATAAAATGGAGGCGATGTTGATCAGGAAGAAATGGATTGTCGTTCACATCATTTGAAAACCTTCTGATTTTAAGAATGAACACTCAGCTGAAGCCTCTTGATGTTTTCTTTGTAAATCTCATGACAATAAGAGAAATAATCTATATATTATATATACAATTTACACCACTAAGTCACGCCTCTTTTGAAAACCTTTGACTTTAGAGTTATAACTCACCTTGAGGGCTTTTGAGGTTTTTCTTTGTAAATTTCGTGACAATAAAGCAATAATCTATATACATATTACACCAAACTGAGAGTCGCGCACTCTTTTGGAAACCTTTTATTTTAATTGAACTTCACCTTGAATGGCCTTTGTTGTGAGATTTTTCCTTGTAAAATCTCATGACAATAAGAGAAAAGGAAAGCACACCATAAAAACCACGCCTGAATGAAGAAATCAATTAAGAAGAAAGTTGCCGGAAATCATACACAACGATAGAAAACTTAACAAATAAACAGAAAAGAAAATTAAATGAAAAACAAGGTTAAAGCGAAATAAATTAAAACAATAAAAATGTAATATACCTCATTACAGTATCTCATCTACTAAAAGCGATGCTAACTACAACATAGATATAGCATGGGCTGATATTCAGGGATAACACCCGCCACTCCAATAATGCATTAGGTTATCAAAAAACGGATAACCAACACAGAATATTCGGTTGGAAATAAACAAGTCAATTTATATAAAGGTAAAACACATTTAATGAAAACATCATCCAAAATGAAACATGTTCCAGTCACAAATCTTAAAACAAAGGATTCCCAAGAACATGAAGAAGTGTAAATAAAAAAGTGGAACCACTTACTGATTATCTGTGTCTGGAACGAAACTAAAGTCCTTCAAAAGAAAGGTTGGGGACTCACCTTCTCACGTGACAAAACGAACATGAGACCGGAAAGTCTTGCCACCAATATAAAAAGGAAGACAATTCTGTTCGTGTCCCAATAAGGATAACGACCATGTAGAAATCTGATAAAATAAAACGGAACTCTTCCAATCTATAACCGTATAAACTACTGTATGGTTTCACCACTTGGACTTTAACAAACGCTGGAATAAAAAAAGCAAAAAATTCTATAAAAGAGTGCAAATCTAGAGCAGCATCCTTCTGCAAGAGATGCAATTGGCGGTCGTATATATGAAGTGTAATGTAGAGACTCAAGATGGACTCCTCATCCGAGAAGCTGTTTCCATTTCAAATACTTTATACACTTGAAATGTATGCATCAATACTCTCCTTCTCTATGAGTAAAATTACAGACTGGCTCTACTTGGCTAGTAATCAGCGTAGGAGTAGGAAAACTCCGTTTAAAAATGACCCTGTATCACATCCTATCGAAGCCTTGGGTTATATACTATAATCTACGAGTGTTTGTAATTGATTACGTATACTCTAACCATAGATCTCAGACTGGAACCTCACCATCAGCGTATTTGTATGGGGTGTCTTACCCCTCTTTAGGGCATACAGTCTGAGTATTCTCCCTTCAACGACAGGGTATCGATATATATGAGTTTGATTAATTACTATTAATACCGTTACTAACAATGATATGACGGGTTTTCTTAGACAGGTGCAAATCCATGACTTCAGGTAAGTGACCTTCACGTGCCGCTGCATAAGCAAGCTTGTAATAAAGAATTGAAAAGATTAAAACAATTTATATAATATATATAAAATAGACATAAAACTTGATATAATATATATATAATATATATATATATATATATATATATATATATATATATGTATGTATGTATATGTATGTATGCATATATATAAAATAATAATGAAAACAAAAATGAAAATAGAAACAACATAAAAATAAATATAACCATAATAACAATAACAATATTAAAAAGAACAAGACCAAAAATTCCAATACAGTGAAACAATCGTTCTCCAAACAACTCTGAAGTCGAACAAATCAGAGTTCAAAAAAAATTTGAGTAAAAAACCTCAGTTGTCGAACAAATTTTCGGACTTCAACATACGAGCGAGTCGATGAAAACGGAAACCACGGCGAATGACTGTCGAGGCAAAACAGTTTCTGCGTGTTTATTCTCTATTACGGCTACTTTAACCCTTATCACATTTAATAAAGGCCAGTAGTGATGCAACTGAAAGTAAAGTGGAAAGTGTTAGAGCAGCGATAGAAATTGAGAAAATAATCACTAATTTTTAAAGGTGTTCAAAATCTTACTTTCAATCCAATATGGCGCATGACGAAATCGACCATGCATCTTTTCCTGAAGAATAAGAACAATAAATGGCAGCTGATGTTGTGAAAATTGACAAGTTGTTAGCAATCAAACCCAGATAATAGACAAAGATGAGAAGATTCCTGCTAGTTTATTAAAGAAAAATTTGGTCTTTTAGCAAATGTATTATTGTAAAAAGGCACTGAAATTTAAATGATCTTCATTTAACTATTACACTATTTCTCATGGAAAAAATATTGTTCAGTCTCAAACAAATCTTTTCGAACATAATTTTGGAACGAATTACGTTCGAGAAGCGAGGTTTCACTGAATGCCAAAATAAATTAGCAAATAAAAACAAATCATGAAGAATACAGCAGATAGAAGATCCTCAAACCAACATCCAGCATGAACTACAAACGAATCGAAATTAAGGGTTCACCCTTCTCACAATACACCATACCAATAATAAATAAAAACACAAACTAAAATATTCACTTGTTGAAAATCACATAGGCGAAACTGTCAGTTACCAAATGCCATTAACTTCATGTCCACGCTCCCTATTATATATATATATATATATATATATATATATTATATATTATATATAAATATATCATATATCGATTATGATTATCGATTATCATCGCTTCACATTTTGCTATTGTTGTTTATGAATGACTGAATCACCATTTTCCTGGAACGGGACTGCGTAAACGTGGTCTGCATGAGTGACCATCAGTATCCTGATTATCACCTTTTTCTTTGGGGCTGAAGGAACAAGTCTACTCTACGAAACCAACGACTTTAAGTTAATGGATTCAGCGGATTGAGAGCTGGAGGCAAATGCTGATACCCATATAGAATTTTAAATAAACTCCATGTTATGTGTGTTCTTTTCATATTCAGTTTTTGTAAAATAAGATTTTTTTAAATAGGAAGTTACTTTACAATTACGTTTACCTATTGGTCTGTCGGGGCCAAAACAGCCTTGACCCCTTTCTCTGAACAACGCACGTAATCAGAGCACGTGTGCAATTTCGCACGTAAGCAAACCCCTTTCCATTTCTGACCAGATATATCCAGTTTTTGCCAGCTTTAACCCTTTAAGATATACGCGTTATTGGGTCACGTAGTCAAAACTATTCATCATCATTCTAACAAACTTTTCCCTGACTCATTTGATATTTCCGGCAAATTTCGGGTATTTAAGAAAGTCGTTTGCGATGACAGACAGTTCCAGCCAGCCACCGACAGTTAACGATCCTGATTCCTATTCTGAACAAATGGCCTTTCCTGATTCCTGACCGCCTGCCTCTCTACGCTCTGAACGACCTGCCTTTCTTTGACGCTAGACGACGCCGTGATGACACAACATTCCAGTCCAGCAATATCACCTTTTTCAAGGCTAAACAAACCCAGCTCTTTTCAGAGCTAACCAGTCGCCTTTCACCTCAGTCTTTCCTTAACCACGAATGCGATCCTAGGCGAAATCCGTCACGAAGATCATCCCCAATGACCAGATCCAGCCCTGGACACATTCCGAGTCCGACCTCGTCTACGAAGAGACCACGAGCATCACGCCGTACACACACCTGACACAGCACCGTACAGAGTCTACGGACAAGGCAATTGCCGAGCTTACCAAGCAGATGCGGCGAGATAAAACTCTCCTTGGAGCAACGCGGGAGAAGCGCACCTCACCGATACCGGAACGTACATCAGCCGACAGGACGCTCGCCCAATCACAACCAGGACGCTCGACCAGCCGAGAACGAACCGATTTCGACCGAATATGTGCTGGTACCACCGAACCTTTGACGATGCCAAAAACTGCCGTCTCCTGCAACCACCGATTGGCCAGGAAACGACTAAACCGGAGATCGCGACGACTGATTCACCCGTAGTTTAGTTCTCGATGTCGTCTGTTCTATTATGGACCGGAGGAATAAGCTAAAATTCCTTAAACACAAGTGCGCCATCAGCGTGATACCTCACGCAACGAACCCTCGCT
The DNA here is from genome assembly GCA_023376005.1 of Doryteuthis pealeii. Lineage (NCBI taxonomy): Eukaryota > Metazoa > Mollusca > Cephalopoda > Myopsida > Loliginidae > Doryteuthis > Doryteuthis pealeii. The sequence goes on from CM042173.1 coordinate 50,899,830, forward strand.
AAGCCCACCCTGTTCAAACTACAAGCTGCCAATGTTCCAGCATAACAACATACGGAGACAAACGCTAACCCTGAACATCGGCATGCACGGCTTCACATGGACTTTCACACTCGCCAACGTGAAGATCCCAATCCTTGGCGCAGATTTCCTGGCACATTTCGAGCTGCAGTGCACATGAGCACTAGGACCCTATCCGACACGTTGACGAAACTTCACGTCATAGGCACTCCTACACGCCACAATACCACAATCAGCGTAGCAACTTGCATGGACGCGAGTATATGGATATACTGAAGCAGTACGCTAACTTCACAACTCCTTCTGCAGATTATGGTTTCAGATAATCATCAAACTCAGCACCACATCAGGACGAGCGGCCACGGCATATTCGCACCCAAGACGACTCGCACCGCAGAAAACTTGACTACGCAAGAAACGGTTCGACGAGATGCTAAAGGACGGCTCATACGTCTCCGACAGTCCTTACGCATCACCACTACACCTGGTACCGACCTGGCAGCACGGATATCGATATGCGTCGATTACCGACGATTGAACGCAGCAACGATCCCTGACTTACCCTGTACCTCACATCCATGATTTCACGTCTGATTACAAGGTAGCACGGTATTTTCGAAAATCGACCTGACGAAGGCGTATCACCATCTCCGTCACCAGAACATTCCGAAAACAGCAGTTACAACACATTTGGCCTATACGAGTTCGTGAAAATGCCATTCGGTTTACGTAACGCTCCCAAACCTTTCAACGATTGATGGACGAGGTTCTTCGAGGTCTACCGTTCGTGTACGCGTATATTGATGACATCCGATAGCGAGTAGAGACGTGGATTCCCACAAGAAACACCTTCACGCAGTGTCCAGCGACTCTCGCACTACGGTTTAAAGCTAAACCTCGACAAGTGCGTTTTCGGAGTGCCCAGCATCGACTTCCTAGGCACCACACCGACTCGAATGGGATCACACCTCTACCAGCTAGTCAGTGCGATTCAATTTTCAAACGCCTACGTCGATAAAACAGCTGAGACGTTCGAGATAAACTTTTACCGACGATTCATCCCGAATTGTCCACGATTCTCAGCCACTGACGAACCTCTTACAGAGGAAGAACAAAGGCATTACTTTGGAAGGCGACGCCCTGAACGCGTTTCACGCAGCGAAGACCGCGCTAGTGAACTTCACTAGACTTTCGTTCATCAACGACGACCCAAAGACACGATTTCCTTGACAACCGACGCATCGGACACAGGGATAGGAGCAGTGGTCGAACAGGAGATCGATTCTGTGCGAAAACCCATTGCTTTCTTCTCGGCCAAACTGACGTCAGCCAAACGAGGTATGCACCTTCTCCCGGAACTACTGGCGATCTATTTGGCTATCAAACACTTCCGACACTTACTGGAAGGTAGAGATTTCACAATTTATACGACCATAAGCCCCTGACGACCGCATTGAGCACCAGCTCGGACAAATACACCTCCCGTGAGATCAGGCACTTGGACTACCTGTCGCAGTTCACGACTGACATCCGACACGTGAGGGGAAACGACAACCTTGTCGCAGATACTCTATCCCGAACGGATATCAACGCCCTCAGCAACGACCCCTTGAGTCAGGACTTAATTGCGAAAGAACAAAAGTCCGACCAACGCTACAGGACGTTCTGACGAACACGTCCCTGAAACTTCAGGAGTTCCCAGCATCCTTCAGTGACGACAATCTGTACTGCGACATCAGCCTAGGCATCCCTAGGCCTACATCCCCTACGCTACGAAAACAGGTTTGAACACCTCCACGGACTATCTCACCCGAGTAAGCGAGCTACTCTTAAGCTCATTGCGGATCGATTCGTATGGCCGAACATGAACGCGGACATCCGAGAATGGATTTCGACGTGCCTGGCATGCCAAAAATGCAAGATCCATCGCCACACCAAATCGCCCGTCGGTACTTTCAGCAACCCTGACGCACGGTTCTCACACATACACATCGACCTGGTGGACCGTTGCCTGTGTTCAGGACTACCAGTACCTTTGACAGTGGTGGATCGTTTCTCTCGATGGCCAACCGCCCCCATCAAGGACTTACTGCCAGCACCGTTGCCAAGACCATCCTGAAGGAGTGGATCGGTTTCTTCGCACACCTCGGGTCATTACTACTGACCGCGGCGCGCAATTCCAATCGTCCCTCTTCAGGGAATTACCAACATTCTCGGAGTCAAGCACATCAAGACGACGGCATACCACCCATGCGCTAATGGCCTTGTGGAGAGATTCCACCGATCTCTCAAAACATCCCTGGCCACGAAAACCGATCAACCAACTGGGTTGACAACCTTCCTCTGACCCTCCTCGCCTGGAGAAATACCGTTAAGGACGACCTGGGTTGCTCACCCGCCGAACTCGTGTTTGGCACGCCTCTTTCGCTACCCGGAGAGTATTTCAACGACTCTCTTACGAGCACGAAAGCAACGACACCATTCGTCGAGGAACTTCGCCACAAGATGGCACGACTAAGATACACTCCTCCACGACAACAATCGACTTCGACATACGTCCCTAAACGACTGCAAGACTGTGAGTTCGTTTTCATCAGAAACGACACGGTGAAGAAACCACTCACACCTGCTTACCAGGACCTTTCAAAGTTATTCGCCGTTCCGACAAGCACCTTACGATCAAGCGTGGTAACACGACTGATACCATCGCACTTGATCGAACTAAACCTGCTTTTCTGGAGCGACTCGGAGCAAACGACGAAGAACCCGCACCGCCGACGATCGAAGACACCCCAGCGCCTTCTGTACAGCGAACCAAATCAGGCCGCAGAGTCACCTTTCCAAAAAACTCTACGACTATCGATTCTTTTAATTGATACGATCAATTTTCTAGGAGGGGGCCTTGTCGGGCCAAAACAGCCTTGACCCCTTTCTCTGAACGAACGCACGTAATCAGAGCACGCGTGTGCATTTTCGCACGTAAGCAAACCCCTTTCCATTTCTGCCAGATATATCCAGTTTTTGCCAGCTTTAACCTTTAAGTATATCGCGTGTATGGGTCACGTAGTCAAAACTATGTCATCATCATTTCTAACGAACTTTTCCCTGACGTCATTTGATATTTCCGGCAAATTTCGGTATTTAAGAAAGTCGTTTGCATGACGAGGACAGTTCCAGCCAGCCACCGACAGTTAACGATCCTGATTCCTATTCTGAACAAATGGCCTTTCCTGATTCCTGACCGCCCTGCCTCTACGCTGCTGGAACGACCTGCCTTTCTTTGACGCTAGACGACGCCGTGATGACACAAACATTTCCAGTCCAGCAATATCAGCCTTTTTCAAGGCTAAACAAACCAGCTCTTTTCAGATAACCAGTCGGCCTTTTCACCTCAGTCTTTCCTTAACCACGAATGCGATCCTAGGGCGAAATCCCTAGAAGATCTGGATCTTACGACCAGATAGGCGTCCCTCGCCGACAGTACCTAGTCCTAGCTTGGTAGATCCGACTCGATCTTCCGCCAGCAAACACCTGGCTACTCGAGGCATTTGCGCACACGTACCAGCCTGGTCTGAAATCCCGCATAACCGCGCCAATCAGACCCAAAGCAACGCACGTGCTAAGCGAACGGTCCGTCGCTGTTACGTTTCACGCTCGTACCCGAACAGTCCCGACGGGACTACGACCGGAGCTCGCAGCGAACAAACCGCAAGCCGAGACCGTTACGACCGACCACGACGTCAACCGAAACCCGTAGACGCACTGTATCGATTCCGATTCCAGCTGTCTATCCGACAACGGACGACCTATCTACCCAGATTAACGAAAGACTGACCAACGTTGAGCGACCAACCTCGACGACGAAAACTCAACTTGCCGATTTACCTTTGTCAATTCTCGTGAATAAATTGACCACCTGGTTACTTCCTGCCATCTAAATCCTCTGCCTTTCTCTTTCATTGCCTCCAGTCGTTTCACTTATTCAAAGTCGTGGGGTCGACATCCTTATCGGCCCGCAACATGTCTAATTGTTCTTTTCAGTTTTGTCAATAAATCTGTCGACCAATCCTCAATTTACATTAGAATTGCAAAGTTGTTTATTTTACAGTCAAAGATGATGCACACGTTCATCCTGAAACGGATGTATGTCCACTGAGACGGTACATTTCATATCGAAAATTAGCATGGAAGAATCGTGACAAGACAGGATATAATCCCCATTGAAATAAACTATTAATCCTTTCCCACCCTTAAAACATCCTAATTTTTTTACGTCTTGTTAAATAGAAAAATATCATTGCATTTGTAAAAACGTAATAAAATAGAATGGAATGAATTATGAATAATTTGATATTTTGGACTGTTGTCCTCATCTTTTTGTGTATAACATAATGTTCGGCCACGGTAACATCGGGCTTTGTTTAGGTATTTTTTAATTACCTTAAAATAAGTCATCTTCAGACGATTACTCTCAATTCTATATCTAATCATATTCTTCAATTTCTGTCTGCTTTGAGCCCCCTTGAAATAGTGTAACGATTTCAGCTCCGAAACCACGTTTGAATATGACTTATTTTAAGACACAAAAAAAACACCAGGTTACAGTGGTCTGAACATTGGTTTATACACGATAAAGATGAGAACAACAATTCGAAATATCAAAATTATTCACATCAAACCTCATCTCATAAATACAGAAAAGGAATTTATTAATCTTAAATGTTTTTATTTTTTTTTTTTATTGTTGTTGTTTTTGTTTGTTTTTGTTTTTTGTTTTTTATAAATAATATTTTTCTTTGGCGTAATAAATTTGGAAACTTAAATGTTTTTAGTGAACTTATCAACATAAGCGTATCTGAATCTCGCTCGTAACTCAATTTTAGTTCTCAACACAAAGCAAAAAATTGATAGAGTGACAGTTCATAAGTCGGAAAACTTGTAGGTTGGAGTACTCGTAGGTCATTGTACTCCTGTACAAATAATAAGATGTTTAATATAGCAACTATTGTCATCTTTACTTTCACTAGAAATATTTCAATAAATACAACTGCACCTTTGAGCAGAGTTTATGTTTAAATTGCTCTCGGTGTTTTGTAAATCTTATGAAAATATCACAGAGAAAACGAGATAAGAATTTAGAAAAAAAAATTTAAACACGCTGAAAAAGTTTTTTGAAATTCAAAAGAATTTCAAAGTTGATTGAACAAACATCACGTAACGCCTTCTGTTTCTTTTCTTTTCTTTTTTCTGCAACTGAAAAATTTTAAACAATCAACAAAGTTTGAGGAAATAAAGTTGGCCAGTCAACAACTAAGACGAGTTATGACTCAGATGAAAACATAAGTTGGTTCGAGTTTAATTTGAATTTCAACATTTTTGTTATAAACTAAAGGTTAAGTAAATATACTGAATACCAGATACGCGTTTTGGTTGGTTGGTTGTGTGTTTAATGCCATAAAAACCCTTGTGGGTTATTAAATTTTCAAAGTGTCTCTTTGGATTTCTCTCAACTGAACTTAATTACTATAAAACAGCAATGGACGATTCTAATTCTCTGGATTGGTATGACCCGAAATCAGGTGGGAATCCCAAAAGAAGAAAAGCTAGGTTGAATTCTGATAATCCCTAATCATGTTTAGCGCTTTCAAGCAAGGGGAAGTCCCAGCCCAAGAATCTGAACTGAACCTAAGCATCAACGAGAAGTCAGAACAAGAAGAAAATGACCGTCACATTATATGACTATTAACAACTGAAGGAATATGTTTTAGCAATTCTTATATAATGGAGATTATGTATTTGTCCATCTGTAACCAAACTTTTTACTACTCAAGTCACAATGCCCTTAATTATTTATGTCACATTCTCATGATTTTATTTTTATTTAAACCTCAATTCTTAATAAAATTGTTATATATCATTAAACTATTGGCCTTATCTACATGTATTTACCACGTACCCCACGTGTACGGGATGGCACCACCCACAAGCCGTGACTCATGGGTATTATTTATTTCTAATTGTTTGGTTTTAGTTACATAATAATTGGACCCCTAATACATTTTTAAGGTAGTGTAGAAATCATTATGGCGATCAGTACAGCTGATGCCTTGAGAGTGAGTGACAATGATGACCTCACTCTGACCTTGCCTTGCGGGATAACCGTGAGAACCGGGAACCCCGATAGAAGGCCCTTCCGGTTTAAGGAGTAAGCAACTCAGTTAGTCAGTTAGAACTTAGAAGCCGAGCTAGCAAGATGTAAGGATCTCCGCACGCATTGTCTGGTCTGGGGATTATGAATAAAGTAACATCAACATAATCGAAGTCTTGTGTTTATTACTAAAAAACTAACAATGACACAAGGCTTCTGATAAGAAGTGATCCCCAACCGAAACCAGACCCGGAATCCTCAATAGAAGACCAGACGAGACCTTAGAAGATATACCAGACCAAGATAGATGATAGACGATCCAGTGTAGCGAAGAAGGGCTATGCAACATTATCTTAATGAATATGAGCAATCTCGGTGATAAATCTTAAAGGAAATCCATTAACAAGAAGAAATAACAGTAATTTTAGTCTTTACTTCCTAATTCAACTAAATAGATAAATTAGGAAAATTTAGATGAACACCCATCTTCTCTGATGCACCTCATGTGCTGTAATGGTTAGCAAGCTAATTCGCAGACCATTGTTAGAGAGTTCGATTCTCACTGGGCGCCCCATAATGTGAACTTTTGCCACATCTAAGCTAAGTTTAGTAAATAAGTTCATGCCCTGATGTAAAATGCTCTTCTTTACTTACAACAGACGGGTGACAACTCTGGGACAGTAAATGCCGTAAGCAACTTGTGTGCCAGACTAAGAGAAAAAGTTGAGTAAATAAAAACAGCAGGTACTGTAAGATATCTTAGGTCTGTAGACTTGTCTAAGCAAAGCTTAGTAAATAAAATCAGCTGGTACTGTAAGTAATCTGACGTCTGTATGACAGACAAAGTGAAGCTTAATAAATAACACAGAGTGTAAATAACACAGAAGCAATATGAGGTCTGTAAACCAGAAAAAGCAAAACTTAGTAAATAACTGTTGTTAAATAGATCCAGGGAATCAATTTCAAATTGATATTATATTGAATTCTACTCCAACGATAAAAGTGCATCATAACAATCCACAAAAATACTATAGCAATCTTTCACAACGTGCCCTATTACGTGCTGTGGAGTAGACACACTCCTCACAAGATGAACTAGTCTGGGAACTATTTAGCGTCAGCATTCGGAGCTGGGAGCAGCTGAAGAGCAACTTACGACTAATCGTATTTTACGTGATTGGTTGTATTCAACTGTGTACCGTATTTTCTCGGAAATAAACACTCTTATTATATCTATATTTGTCGAACTTCTTTGATTCTACAACAAAACATAAACGCGTTCCAAAAAATAACTTTGTTCTGTTTCTCGCTTTCTTTTTATTGTGTGATTAATCTCGGGGATTGCATACACCAAAAATCTTGACTTGCCAATTTTCTTGGCTCCGAGATCAGACCTCTTAAATTATGGCTGTATAGCGGTCATTTTCCTCTTTTGAGTTTTAACTCTTCTGGCATGCGAGGCATATAGGAACGCGTTTCGTTCCGGGGTTAAACCATCTTCTCTTCTAGGGGTATGTTTGCCAGACTAAGGAAAGCTTAATAAATAACAGCATGTATGAATGTATTTATAAACACCTCCGCACGAGCAGGATGTGACACAAGCTTAATTTGTTAAGCGGGATTTAACAGGTTTTAATTCAGAGTTTTCCTTCTCCTAGAATAGTTACCGAGCCTAGGTTAAAGAGCCTGATCTGCCCTACTATTCACGTATAGCCACAGGGACAGTTTTTGATGCATAACTTTCCCGAGGTATTTAGCGCCATGTGAAATTTAAACAGCTCGTCCAGGATTTGAAGTCGGGTCGACGTGTCCATTTCCTATGACTCTAACCATACACCACGCACCTCAAACAACAGCATGTACTATAAGCAACTTGACGTCTGTGCGTCAGACTAAATAAACCTTAGTAAAATAACAAGGAACAGTATGTACTATATGCAACCTGCAATTAAATCTGTTGTAAGCAAACAAGCATTACTTTTTAAACGATACCCGTATATATAATAACGCTTTTCTTTTAGTAATGCTTGCTTTAGTTGCCAGCTGAAAACAATCACTTTTATTTGATTTCAAAAGTATTTAATAATAAAACGAGTAAAAAGAAAAGTACCTAAGAAAATCAAGTAAAACTAAGTTCTTTGTAAATTAGTAAAAATAGATTGTGTGCGAGAAAAATTGGCCTGTTCTCAATTTAAATTCTTTCTTCTAAACAAAGTCGCACGTGGTAATGAAGAAACTTATTTTCATTGTCACAGACAATGAATAGAATAGAAGGGTTTATGATAATCTTAATAAATTATTTATGTACATTAAATATACAGTAACAAAATGGCTGGTCAACACGTACATTGATTGTTAAAAGAGTTCAAAAAATTCAGAGATTAGTCATAATAGAAAAGGAATTTATTAAAATTGTCTTTTGAGAAATTTTCAAGGATTTATTATTCACTAATCTCTATTTAGTCTGCTACACGGGCGTCAAATTGTTACTCTGTCTGCAGTAGTTATTTCCAAAGATTTTTTTGTCTGTAACTAGACACTTTATTTACTTATTTTTCCTTAGTCTGATACACTGTACCTTCTATTGTCATTAAGTTTTGTTTAGTCTGTTACAAAGACCATATTTTGTTTACAGTACATTCTGTGTTATTTACTAAGTTTGTTTAGTCTGATATACAGGCCACATACAGTATTCACTTTTGTTATTGTTGTTCCTCCATGAGGTAGTCATGTCATACTTCCGGTTTCATCTCACTGTTTAGAGACAAAATTAGCGGGAAAAAATGTATTTACAGACTGAAGTCTTGTCAGCAAAGATTAGTAAAGAATTGATATATTTGCCGAATCAACTTTTTGAAGCCCATGATTCCATGTTACGAAATAGGCACATTCCACTGTTGCTTACTAAACCCTTCTGTTGTTATTTACGAAGTTTTTCTCAATCTGATATACAAGTCATATGACGCCCTGTCGGTGGGCGTTAGAATGCACCGACTGCACCACTGCAGAGGGTAAGACTCCCCCAATGTGGCCACCTGTTGGCCGTGGGTGGCGACCCGTGATGCCTTAAGGATAGAGCCCAGGTGGATGAGCAGTTCATGACATGCAATACTCCACTTTGGTCCTATCTTGGGCTAGACGGCGGTCGGAGAGGCCCTTCGATCGATCGCTGGTCACGTCAGCCCTAGCACCTATATGATTTTCCCAACCCTATTGCCTTATGCAAGCCCGACCCCTTTTTTATCATATGGGTCTAAAAGGCGGTGGCTGCGGTCTACATGTCCTGGAATGACGTTAAAACTATCTGATGTGAGGTTCCAGTTTTAGAGGTCTGGGAATGTGGAGCACCCCTTCATCACCATTGCTCCCTGGTCCACTCTGACCCGGAGTGTAGTAGCTGTTAGGGTCCCATCTATGGGTTAAATAGAAAATGTATTTATAAAAAAATGTATTATCCATTAAAATTGATTTATTCAAACTTTATCGGCATTAAATGACCCACTGAGGTTGATATGCCGTTAAAACAAAACAAACAAACCAAACAAGTCATATGTTGCTTATTGTAACTTCTCTTCCTATTTACTAAGATTTTTAGTCTGACATATAAGCCACATGTTGCTTACTATACGTTCTGTTGTTATTTATAAATTGTTAGCTTATATACAGGTCACATGTTGTTTACAGTACCTTCTGTTGTTATTGTTGCATTCCATTAAAAGTAGTCATGTCATAGTTCACGTTTCATTCTCACCGTTTAGAGACAAAATTCACGGGGAAAATGTCTTTACAAACTGAAGTCTCGTTCCAGACTAAAAAAATTTAGTAAATAAAGAACTTATATTCTCGCCGAGCCAAACATTTTCAGTCTATTGTTTCCATTTTACTAATAGGCACATCCCAGTGTTTAACGGTATGTGATTTCTAAGGCGAGTCAACAGATTGTTTCATAGCGTTTTGTCGGCGTCAAATACAAAAACGTTAGACATTATGATTGTATAATTTAACTGATTAAAGCTTACCTGCTCGATGTGAAACAACTGCCGTTCGCAGCTCCAAATTTGAAAGTGCCACTGAAATTGGAATAATTATCGCTGCACTCCAAGAACTCGATTTAGCCAAGTCTAAAAATTAATTTAGAATTATTTATTGTATATTTATTATTTAACCATTACCATTGTTAATCTCTAATTTTATTGGATATATATTGTATTCTAGAATACGTAAGGCTCCTATGGTATTCATTACCTATATTATACTCTCAATCTAATTCTCTTTTCTCCACGTTACCCTTCATCACTGCATCTATTGTAATAATTCCGTAGCTCTCATCTATAAATAACATAATCTCAGAATAGTATAGATATCATATATGGAGACTGATTTCATACGCCCATCGTATCGAGCTGATATCTTCATATCTCTCTTCTCTCTCACTCCTATACTTTCTTGCTATACGAAGATCCATATTCTCAGTACTTCACGTCAAAGCATACGTTCTCTCTATCAACACCTTACCATAGATCTACAACTCTACGTCTCTCTTCGCATCATCTACATTTACTATGATGCCCATAGCCTCTTTTACTTATGCTTCTATCCTGAATACTTAGCTGAATCTAACTGCTCTACTATGAATGATATAATCTACATACCAACATATATACACAAACTCAACCATCGATACAGTATAGATCATATTCAGCACTGCATCAATCATCACAATAATATAAATATAATAACGACGTTCATATCGCTACCCTTCTCATCAATCTCACATCTCTAGTATTGATCATAACATTAATTATCCTATCAAATACCTCATAGCGCGCTAGATCCATCTACACTACTCATCAGTGCTGCTGAAATGCTAAATTAAATAATCTTACCAATCACAACTAATGACATCTAACCAAGATATATTTCTCACGACTTTGAGGTCTACGATGTTCTGAGTCTAGCAGCGATAAACTATTCCAATGCCGCTTCATTGCCACTTATCAGAACATTTCCGCCATGCACGCACCGTGCATAAGTTGCCCAGCAGACTACCAGGCGATAAGCCCTTTTAATCGCACATTTCAAATATATATCAGTCAAAATCAACTCTATTACTCTCGACCCAGCTATACTCTAAGAACCTCTGCCATAACACTTTCATTCTTACACTCACGTCATAGTCACTCTTTATGCTCAACTCTTAGAACTTGCTAGTACTCAATCATCATTCAACCTGTAAACCTTGCGGTAACTGGCTCCTCCTATCAGAAAATACAAATCATATCGAGTCATCGAAATGTCTCTAGAAGAGGCTCCGTCTTCGCTGAGAGTGCGAATATCATAACATACCAAGTAAGATACGTCACTTATACTCTTCTCTATTACTAAATAGGTCATTAGATGTCATAATTATGTCATTCTAGATAGACGAGCAAATATCATGCAGACGCTTGATAACAATTTATATAGTCATCATCCGTGTGAAACTTTATGCACTCACATCTAACGGGTTAATACTGCAACTACTTCGTAACCTAACTTGCTGATCTGATGCGCACTCAGCATCTAGAATACATACCTACTCCTAGATTAGCCAACATCAGAGTTCATCTCTATACACACAACTACTATCGTTACTCTTATCTGCATGATCTACATCTCTAGACCATTTCTGAATATATGTGATACTAGATCAAGGCACAATAACTATCCTTCTAATAAACGCAAGCAGTCTGTTCATATTCAGACTGCCAGCATACTCAAAACTAACTCTCATACAATAGCTCAGAATAGCTCTCAACTCACAATATCTAACAAGCAGTACTAGATCTTTATCGAGTAAACTTTGCTATCTTCGCTACTTGCCTTTTATCGTATCATATATCATCAACCTCATCGCTTTAGTGTCTCTATTTCATCACACGTACCAACGTATCTCCTTATAATACTAACAAATTTCAATCTTATGGCATCCAACTTCTACAACTCACATGTTCTTATTTAAAGTGATATTTTTGCTATACTACGCCTTGTCGAGCCGATGATATGAGCACTCTCCGCTATACACTATCACATCCACTCCAGTGCACAGCTGCAGACGTCACTCTATGAAGTACTGATATCTCTCTAATATTCACATCTGTCTAGTCACACTCAATTACCAGCACAGCACTTTCTAATAAGCATCCGTCCTACTTCTTGACTTTCTCATCATTTCGTCCTCGATCGAGTGTCCCTCTATAGATATCCCAGATCCTCTAAAAAATCACTCCTTACTCCATCAGATACGACTTATAACTCCTCTCTCATAGACTAGTGGCATAAGATCCGTTAACAACTCGCTGCATTCACTACGCTCTCCTAATCTCTCTTACTAGCGTATTCACTATGACTAACAAATGGTCGGGCCTTGCCACTTAAACGCCAATATGGTTGGAAACATATAGTGCTAGGCTTGATCGGACCAAGTCCGATCATCGAAGGGCCTCCCGACCTCCGTGCCAAGAACTCACGACAAAGTGATAGTGATTCATTGAACGCTCATCCACTGGGCTCCTATCCTTAAGCATCACGCATCCCACCACGCCAACAGGTCCACATTGGGACGTCTTACCCTCTCATGGTCAGTCTCATTTTAAGCCCCACGACAGGCGTCATACGACTTGTCATATCAGATTAGAAAAACTCTAAATAACAACAGAAGTATACAGCAACAGTGGATTGCCTATTCGTACATGAACAATGATCTCCAATAATTGAGTCGGCAAATATATTCATCTTTCAATCTTTGCGAAAACAAGCACTCAGTCTTAAATACATTTTTCCCGCTAATTTTGTCTCTAAAAGTGAGAATGAAACCGAAGTATGACATGACTACCCTAATGAGGAACAACAATTACAATGTGAATACTGTATGTGGCCGATAGATCAGACTAAACAAACCTTAGAAATAACAACAATAGTCTAGTAAACAGACTATGCAACAATCTTAATGACATTAGATAATGTATCTTACTGCTGTAAATATGTCCTAGTTTACCAACAAAAAAATCTTTGATAATTAACTACTGCAACAGACGTAAACATATTTGAATTGTCAGCAGGACTTAAGATTAGAATATAAATCCTTGAAAATTTCTCAAAAGACAATTTTAATAAATCCTTTTCATTATGACCTAATCTCTGAATATTCTTGAACTCTCCTTTAACAATCAATGTACCGTGTTGACCAGCCATTTCTGTTACTGTATTATTTAAGTACATAAATAAATTTTAATTAAGATTATCATAAACCCTTCCCTATTCTATTCATTGTCTGTGACAATGAAAAAGTTCTTCATTACACGTGCGACTTTGTTTAGAGAAAGAATTTAACATTGAGAACAGGCAATTTTTCTCGCACACAAATCTATTTTTATTAATTTTACAAGACTTAGTTTTACTTGATTTTCTTAGGTACTTTTCTTTTACTCGTTTTATTATTAAGTACTTTTAAATCAAAATAAAATATTGTTTTCAGCTGGCAACTAAAGCAAGCATTACTAAAAGAAAGCGTATATTATATATACGGGTATCGTTTAAAAAGTAATGCTTGTGCTATTACAACAGATTTAATTGCAGTTCATATAGTACATACTGTTCCTTGTTATTTACTAAGATTATTTAGTCTGACGCACAGACGTCAATTGTCTTATTATACATGCTGTTGTTTGAGGTGCGTTGTAATGTTAGAGTCATAGAAATGGACACGTCGACCCGACTTCAAATCCTGGACGAGCTGTTAAAATTTCAATGGCCTAATACCCCTCGGAAAGTTATGCATCAAAAACTGTTCCTGTTGGCTATACGTGAATAGGTACTAGGGCAGATCAGGCTCTTTAACCTAAGGCTCGGTAACTATTCTAGAGAAGGAAAACTCTGATTAAAAACCTTGTTAAAATCCCGCTTAACAAATTAAGCTTGTTCACATCCTGCTCGTCGGGAGGTGTTTATATAATACATTCATACATGCTGTTATTTATTAAGCCTTCCTTAGTCGGCAAACATACCCCTAGAAGAGAAGATGGTTTAACCCGAACGAAACGCGTTCCTATATGCCTCGCATGCCAGAAGATTAAAAACTCAGAAAGAGAAAAATGACCGCTTATACAGCCATAAATTTAAGAGGTCTATTCGGAACCCAAGAAAATTGCAAGTCAAGATTTGGTATGCAATCTCCGAGATAATCACACAATAAAAAAACGAAACAGAACAAAGTTATTTTTTGGAACGCGTTATGTTTGTTGTTAGAATCAAAGAAGTTCGACAAATATAGATATAATAAGAGTTTATTTCCGAGAAAATACTACACAGTTGAATACAACCAATCACGTAAAATACGATTAGTCGTAAGTTGCTCTTCAGCTGCTCTCCCAGCTCGAATGCTGACCGCTAAATATTCCCAGACTAGTTCATCTTGTGAGGGTAGTGTGTCTACTCCACAGCACGTAATAGGGCACGTTGTTGAAAATTGCTATATATTTTTGTGGATTGTTATGATGCACTTTATCGTTGGAGTAGAATTCAAAATAAATCAATTTGAAATTGATTCCCTGGATCTATTTAACAACAGTTATTTACTAAGTTTTGCTTGTTCTGGTTTACAGACCTCATATTGCTTCTGTGTTATTTACACTCTGTTTATTTATTAAGCTTCACTTTGTCTGTCATACAGACGTCAGATTACTACAGTACCAGCTGATTTTATTTACTAAGCTTTGCTTAGACAAGTTACAGACCTAAAATATCTTACAGTACCTGCTGTTTTATTTACTCAACTTTTTCCTTAGTCTGGCACACAAGTTGCTTACGGCATTTACTGTCCCAGAGTTGTCACCCCGTCTGTTGTAAGTAAAAGAGCATTTTAACATCAGGCATGAACTATTTACTAAACTTAGCTAGATGTGGCAAAAGTTCACATTATGGCGCCCAGTGAGAATCGAACTCTCTAACAATGGTCTGCGAATCTAGCTTGCTAACCATTACAGCACATGAGGTGCATCAGAGAGATGGTGCTTCATCTAAATTTCCCTAATTTATCTATTTAGTTGAATAGGAAGTAAAGACTAAAATTACTGTTATTTTCTTCTTTAATGATTTCCTTTAAGATTATCACCGAGATTTTGCTCATATTCATTAAGATAATGTTGCATAGCCCTTCTTCGCTACACTGGATCGTCTATCATCTATCTTGGTCTGGTATATCTTCTAAGGTCTCGTCTGGTCTTCTATTGAGGATTCCGGGTCTGGTTTCGTTGGGATCACTTCTTATCAGAAGCCTTGTGTCATTGTAGTTTATAAATAAACAAGACTTCGATTTATGTTGATGTTACTTATTCATAAATCCCCAGACCAGACAATGCGTGCGGATCCTTACATCTTGCTAGCTCGGCTTCTAAGTTCTAACTGACTAACTGATTGCTACTCCTTAAACCGGAAGGGCCTTCTATCGGGTTCCCGGTCTCACGTTATCCCGCAAGGCAAGGCAGAGTGAGGTCATCATTGTCACTCACTCTCAAGGCCATCAGCTGTACTGATCGCCATAATGATTTCTACACTACTTAAAAATGTATTAGGTTCCAATTATTATGTAACAATAAAAACCAAACAATTAAGAAAAATAATACCCATGAGTCACGGGCTTGTGGGTGGTGCCATCCCGTACACGTGGGGTACGTGGTAAAATACATGTAGATAAGGCCAATAGTATAATGATATATACAATTTTATAAGAATTGAGGTTTAAATAAAAAATAAATCATGAAGAATGTGACATAAATAATTAAGGCATTGTGACTTGAGTAGTAAAATAGTTTTTTACAGATGGACAAATACATAATCTCCATTATATAAGAATTGCTAAAACATATTCCTTCAGTTGTTAATATCATATAATTGACGTCATTTTCTTCTTGTTCTGACTTCTCGTTGATGCTTAGGTTCAGTTCAGATTCTTGGCTGGGACTTCCCCTTGCTGAAAGCGCTAAACATGATTAGGGATTATCAGAATTCAACCTAGCTTTTCCTTCTTTTGGGATTCCCACCTGATTTCGGTCAATACCCAATCCAGAGAATTAGAATCGTCCATTGTTTTATAGTAATTAAGTTCAGTAGGAAGAAATCCAAAGAACACTTTGAAATTTAATAACCCACAAGGGTTTTTATGGCATTAAACACCAACCAACCAACCAACCAAACGCGTATCTGTATTCAGTATATTTACTTAACCTTTAGTTATAACAAAAATGTTGAAATCTTCAAATTAAACTCGAACCAAACTTATTGTTTTCATCTGAGTCATAACTCGTCTTAGTTGTTTGACTGGCCAACTTTATTTCCCTCAAACTTTGTTGATTGTTTAAAATTTTCAGTTGCAGAAAAAAAGAAAAGAAAGAAACAGAAGGCGTTACGTGAGTTTGTTCAATCAACTTTGAAATTCTTTGAATTTCAAAAAACTTTTCAGCGTGTTAAATTTTTTTTCTAAATTCTTATCTCGTTTTCTCTTGTATATTTCATAAGATTTACAAACACCGAGAGCATTTAAAACATAAACTCTGCTCAAAGGTGCAGTTGTATTTATTGAAATATTTCTAGTGAAAGTAAGATGACAATAGTTGCTATATTAAACATCTTATTATTTGTACAGGAGTACAATGACCTACGAGTACTCAACCTACAAGTTTTCCGACTTATGAACTGTCACTCTATCAATTTTTTCTTTTGTGTGAGAACTAAAATTGTTACGAGCGAGATTCAGATACCTTATGTTGATAAGTTCACTAACAAACATTTAAGTTTCCAAATTTATTTACGCCAAAGAAAATATTATTATAAAAAACAAAAAAACAAAAACAAACAAAAACAACAACAATAAAAAAAAAAAATAAAAACATTTAAGATTAATAAATTCCTTTTCTGTATTTATGATGAGGTTTGATGTGAATAATTTGATATTTCGAATTGTTGTTCTCATCTTTATCGTGTATAAAACACAAGTTCAGACCACTGTAACCTGGGTGTTTTTTTGTGTCTTAAAATAAGTCATATTCAAACCGGTTTCGGAGCTGAAATCGTTACCGACTATTTCAAGGGGCTCAAAGCAGACAGAAATTGACAGAAATATGATTAGATATAGAATTGAGAGTAATCGTCTGAAGATGACTTATTTTAAGGTAATTAAAAAATACCTAAACAAAGCCCGATGTTACCGTGGCCCGAACATTATGTTTATACACAATAAAGATGAGGACAACAGTCCAAAATATCAAAATTATTCATAATTCATTCCATTCTATTTTATTACGTTTTTACAAATGCAATGATATTTTTCTTATTTAACAAAGACGTAAAAAAAATTAGGATGTTTTTAAGGGTGGCTGGAAAGGATTAATAGTTTATTTCAATGGGGATTATATTCCTGTCTTGTCACGATTCTTCCATGCTAATTTTCGATATGAAATGTACCGTCTCAGTGGACATACATCCGTTTCAGGATGAACGTGTGCATCATCTTTGACTGTAAAATAAACAACTTTCGGCAATTCTAATGTAAATTGAGGATTGGTCGACAGATTTATTGACAAAACTGAAAAGAAACAATTAGACATGTTGCGGGGCCGATAAGGATGTCGACCCCACAGACTTTTGAATAAGTGAAACGACTGGAGGCAATGAAAGAGACAAAGGCAGAGGATTTAGATGGCAGGAAGTAACCAGGTGGTCAATTATTCACGAGAATTGACAAAGGTAAATCGGCAAGTTGAGTTTTCGTCGTTCGAGGTTGGTCGCTCAACGTTCGTCAGTCTTCGTTAATCTGGTAGATAGGTCGTCCGTTGTCGGATAGACAGCTGGAATCCGGAATCGGATACAGTGCGTCTACGGGTTTCGGTTGACGTCGGGTCGGTCGGTAACGGTCTCGGCTTGCGGTTGTATCGGCTGCGAGCTCCGGTCGTAGTCCCGTCGAGGACTGTTCGGGTACGAGCGTGAAACGTAACAGCGACGGACCGTTCGCTTAGCACGTGCGTTGCTTGGGTCTGATTGGCCGCGGTTATTGCGGGATTTCAGACCAGGCTGGTACGTGTGCGCAAATGCTCGAGTAGCCAGTGTTTGCTCGGCGGAAGATCGAGTCGGATCTACCAAGCTAGGACCTAGCACGGCGAGGGACGCCTATCTGGTCGTAAGATCCAGATCTTCTAGGATTTCGCCCTAGGATCGCATTCGTGGTTAAGGAAAGACTGAGGTGAAAGGCCGACTGGTTAGCTCTGAAAAGAGCTGGGTTTGTTTAGCCTTGAAAAAGGCTGATATTGCTGGATGGAAATGTTTGTGTCATCACGGCGTCGTCTAGCGTCAAAGAAAGGCAGGTCGTTCCAGCAGCGTAGAGAGGCAGGGCGGTCAGGAATCAGGAAAGGCCATTTGTTCAGAATAGGAATCAGGATCGTTAACTGTCGGTGGCTGGCTGGAACTGTCCTCGTCATCGCAAACGACTTTCTTAAATACCCGAAATTTGCCGGAAATATCAAATGACGTCAGGGAAAAGTTCGTTAGAAATGATGATGACATAGTTTTGACTACGTGACCCAATACACGCGATATACTTAAAGGTTAAAGCTGGGCAAAACTGGATATATCTGGCCAGAAATGGAAAGGGTTTGCTTACGTGCGAAAATGCACACGCGTGCTCTGATTACGTGCGTTCGTTCAGAGAAAGGGGTCAAGGCTGTTTTGGCCCCGACAAGGCCCCCCTCCTAGAAAATTGATCGTATCAATTAAAAGAATCGATAGTCGTAGAGTTTTTTGAAAGGTGACTCTGCGGCCTGATTTGGTTCGCTGTACAGAAGGCGCTGGGTGTCTTCGATCGTCGGCGGTGCGGGTTCTTCGTCGTTTGCTCCGAGTCGCTCCAGAAAGCAGGTTTAGTTCGATCAAGTGCGATGGTATCAGTCGTGTTACCACGCTTGATCGTAAGGTGCTTGTCGAACGGCGAATAACTTTGAAAGGTCCCTGGTAAGCAGGTGTGAGTGGTTTCTTCACCGTGTCGTTTCTGATGAAAACGAACTCACAGTCTTGCAGTCGTTTAGGGACGTATGTCGAAGTCGATTGTTGTCGTGGAGAGTGTATCTTATCGTGCCATCTTGTGGCGAAGTTCCTCGACGAATGGTGTCGTTGCTTTCGTGCTCGTAAGAGAGTCGTTGAAATACTCTCCGGGTAGCGAAAGAGGCGTGCCAAACACGAGTTCGGCGGGTGAGCAACCCAGGTCGTCCTTAACGGTATTTCTCCAGGCGAGGAGGGTCAGAGGAAGGTTGTCAACCCAGTTGGTTGAGTCGGTTTGTGGCCAGGGATGTTTTGAGAGATCGGTGGAATCTCTCCACAAGGCCATTAGCGCATGGGTGGTATGCCGTCGTCTTGATGTGCTTGACTCCGAGAATGTTGGTAAATTCCCTGAAGAGGACGATTGGAATTGCGCGCCGCGGTCAGTAGTAATGACCCGAGGTGTGCCGAAGAAACCGATCCACTCCTTCAGGATGGTCTTGGCAACGGTGCTGGCAGTAATGTCCTTGATGGGCACGGCGGTTGGCCATCGAGAGAAACGATCCACCACTGTCAAAAGGTACTGGTAGTCCTGACACACAGGCAACGGTCCCACCAGGTCGATGTGTATGTGTGAGAACCGTGCGTCAGGTTGCTGAAAGTACCGACGGGCGATTTGGTGTGGCGATGGATCTTGCATTTTTGGCATGCCAGGCACGTCGAAATCCATTCTCGGATGTCCGCGTTCATGTTCGGCCATACGAATCGATCCGCAATGAGCTTAAGAGTAGCTCGCTTACTCGGGTGAAGTCCGTGGAGGTGTTCAAAAACCTGTTTTCGTAGCGTAGGGGAATGTAGGGCCTAGGGATGCCTAGGCTGATGTCGCAGTACAGATTGTCGTCACTGAAGGATGCTGGGAACTCCTGAAGTTTCAGGACGTGTTCGTCAGAACGTCCTGTAGCGTTGGGTCGGACTTTTGTTCTTTCGCAATTAAGTCCTGACTCAAGGGGTCGTTGCTGAGGGCGTTGATATCCGTTCGGGATAGAGTATCTGCGACAAGGTTGTCGTTTCCCCTCACGTGTCGGATGTCAGTCGTGAACTGCGACAGGTAGTCCAAGTGCCTGATCTCACGGGAGTGTATTTGTCCGAGCTGGTGCTCAATGCGGTCGTCAGGGCTTATGGTCGGTATAAATTGTGAAATCTCTACCTTCCAGTAAGTGTCGGAAGTGTTTGATAGCCAAATAGATCGCCAGTAGTTCCCGGGAGAAGGTGCTATACCTCGTTTGGGCTGACGTCAGTTTGGCCGAGAAGAAAGCAATGGGTTTTCGCACAGAATCGATCTCCTGTTCGACCACTGCTCCTATCCCTGTGTCCGATGCGTCGGTTGTCAAGGAAATTCGTGTCTTTGGGTCGTCGTTGATGAACGAAAGTCTAGTGAAGTTCACTAGCGCGGTCTTCGCTGCGTGAAACGCGTTCAGGGCGTCGCCTTCCAAAGTAATGCCTTTGTTCTTCCTCTGTAAGAGGTTCGTCAGTGGCTGGAGAATCGTGGAACAATTCGGGATGAATCGTCGGTAAAAGTTTATCATCCCGATAAAACGTCTCAGCTGTTTTATCGACGTAGGCGTTTGAAAATCCTGAATCGCACTGACTTTAGCTGGTAGAGTGTGATCCCATTCGAGTCGGTGTGGTGCCCTAGGAAGTCGATGCTGGGCACTCCGAAAACGCACTTGTCGAGGTTTAGCTTTAAACCGTAGTGCGAGAGTCGCTGGAACACTGCGTGAAGGTGTTTCTTGTGGAATCCACGTCTCTACTCGCTATCAGGATGTCATCAATATACGCGTACACGAACGGTAGACCTCGAAGAACCTCGTCCATCAATCGTTGAAAGGTTTGGGCAGCGTTACGTAAACCGAATGGCATTTTCACGAACTCGTATAGGCCAAATGGTGTTGTAACTGCTGTTTCGGAATGTCTTCTGGTGCCACGGAGATCTGGTGATACGCCTTCGTCAGGTCGATTTTCGAAAATACCGTGCTACCTTGTAATCCAGACGTGAAATCATGGATGTGAGGTACAGGGTAACGGTCAGGGATCGTTGCTGCGTTCAATCGTCGGTAATCGACGCATATCCGATACTCCGTGCTGCCAGGCTTCGGTACCAGGTGTAGTGGTGATGCGTAAGGACTGTCGGAGGGACGTATGACGCCGTCCTTTAGCATCTCGTCGAACCGTTTCTTGGCGTAGTCAAGTTTCTGCGGTGCGAGTCGTCTTGGGTGCGAATATGCCGGTGGTCCGCTCGTCCTGATGTGGTGCTGAGTTTGATGATTATCTGAAACAATATCTGCAGAAGGAGTTGTGATGTTAGCGTACTGCTTCAGTATATCCATATACTCGCGTCCATGGCAAGTTGCTACGCTGATTCCCTGGTATTGTGGCGTGTAGGAGTGCCTATGACGTGAAGTTTCGTCAACGTGTCGGATAGGGTCCTAGTGCTCATGTGCACTGCCAGCTCGAAATGTGCCAGGAAATCTGCGCCAAGGATGGGGATCTTCACGTTGGCGAGTGTGAAAGTCCATGTGAAGTCCCGTCGCATGCCGATGTTCAGGGTTAGCGTTTTGTCTCCGTATGTTGTTATGCTGGAACCATTGGCAGCTTGTAGTTTGAACAGGGTGGGCTTAGCGGAGGGTTCGTTGCTGTGAGGTATCACGCTGATGGCCGCACCTGTGTCTACAAGGAATTTTAGCTTATTCCTCCGGTCCCATACATAGAACAGACGACATCGAGAACTTAAACTACCGGGTGAATCAGTCGTCGCGATTCTCCGGTTTAGTCGTTTCCCTGTGCCAATCGGTGGTTGCAGGGAAGACGGCAGTTTTTGCATCGTCACCAAAGGTTCGGTGGTACCAGCACATATTCGGGTCGAAATCGGTTCGTTCTCGGCTGGTCGAGCGTCCTGGTTGTCGATTGGGCGAGCGTCCCTGTCGGCTGGATGTACGTTTCCGGTATCGGTGAGGTGCTGGGCTTCTCCCGCGTTGCTCCAAGGAGAGTTTTATCTCGCGCATCTGCTTGGTAAGCTCGGCAATTGCCTTGTCCGTAGCACTCTGCTCACACCGTGCTGTGTCAGGTGTGTGTACGGCGTGAATGCCCTCGTCGGTCTCTTCGTAGACGAGGTCAGCGGACTCGGCAATGTCGTCCAGGGCTGCGGATCTGGTCATTGGAGCGATGATCTTCGTGACGGATTTCGCCCTAGGATCGCATTCGTGGTTAAGGAAAGACTGAGGTGAAAAGGCCGACTGGTTAGCTCTGAAAAGAGCTGGGTTTGTTTAGCCTTGAAAAAGGCTGATATTGCTGGACTGGAAATGTTTGTGTCATCACGGCGTCGTCTAGCGTCAAAGAAAGGCAGGTCGTTCCAGCAGCGTAGAGAGGCAGGGCGGTCAGGAATCAGGAAAGGCCATTTGTTCAGAATAGGAATCAGGATCGTTAACTGTCGGTGGCTGGCTGGAACTGTCCTCGTCATCGCAAACGACTTTCTTAAATACCCGAAATTTGCCGGAAATATCAAATGACGTCAGGGAAAAGTTCGTTAGAAATGATGATGACATAGTTTTGACTACGTGACCCAATACACGCGATATACTTAAAGGGTTAAAGCTGGGCAAAAACTGGATATATCTGGTCAGAAATGGAAAGGGGTTTGCTTACGTGCGAAAATGCACACGCGTGCTCTGATTACGTGCGTTCGTTCAGAGAAAGGGGTCAAGGCTGTTTTGGCCCCGACAGACAAATAGGTACAACGTAATTGTAAAGTAACTTCCTATTTAAAAAAATCTTATTTTTACAAAAACTGAATATGAAAAGAACACACATAACATGGAGTTTTATTTAAAATTCTATATGGGTATCAGCATTTGCCTCCAGCCTCTCAATCCGCTCGGGAATCACATTAACTTCCAAAGTCGTTGGTTTCGTAGAGTAGACTTGTTCCTTCAGCTAACCCCAAAGAAAAAAGGGTGATAAATCAGGGATACTGATGGGTCACTCATGCAGACCACGTTTACGCACTCGTCTCCCAGGAAAATGGTGATTCAGTCATTCATAAACAACAATAGCAAAATGTGAAGCGATCGATAATCGATAATCCATAATCGATAATCGATATATATATATATATATATATATATATATATATATATATATATATATATATATATAGGGTAGCGTGGACATGAAGTTAATGGCATTTGGTAACTGACAGTATCTCGCCTATGTGATTTTCAAACCAAGTGAATATTTTAGTTTGTGTTTTTCCATTTATACTATGGTATGGTGTATTGTGAGAAGGGTTGACACACTTAATTTCGATTCAGTTTGTAGTTCATGCTGGGAATGTTGGTTTGAGGATCTTCTAATCTGCTGTATTCATTTCATGATTTGTTTTTTATTTGCTAATTTATTTTTGCCATTCAGTGAAACCTCGCTTCTCGAACGTAATTCGTTCCAAAATTATGTTCGAAAACCGATTTGTTTGAAACTGAAACAATATTTTCCATGAGAAATAGTGTAATAGTTACAATGAAGATCATTGTAAATTTCCAGTGCCTTTTCACAAATAATACATTTGCTAACACGACCACCAACTTTTTCTTTAATAAACATTAGCAGAATCTTCTCATCTTTGTCTATTATCTGTGGCCTTTGATTGCTAACAACACTTGTCACTTCTTTCACAACATCAGCTGCCATTATTGTGTCTTTATTCTTCAGAAAAGATGCAATGGTCGATTTCGTCATGCGCCATATTGGATTGAAAGATCAAAGATTTGAACACCATTTTAAAACTTAGTGATTATCTCCTTCTTCAATTTCTATCGCTGCTCTCACAACTTTCCACTTTCACTTTCCAGTTGCATCACTACTGCCTTTATTAACATCCGTGAATAAGGGTTAAAGTAGCCGTAAAATAGAGAATAAACACGCAGAAACTGTTTGCCTCGACAGTCATTCGCGTGGTTTCCGTTTTCATCGACTCGACTCGTATGTTCGAAGTCCGAAAATTTGTTCGACAACTGAGGCCTTTTTTACTCAAATTTTTTATTCGAACTCTGATTTGTTCGACTTCAGAGTTGTTTGAGAACCGATGTTTCACTGTATTGGTTTAATTCCTTTTGGTGCTTTTTGTTCTTTTTAATATTGTTATTGTTATTATGGTTATATTTATTTTTATTGTTGTTTCTATTATTATTTTTGTTTTCATTATTATTTTATAAATATACATGCATACATACATACATACATACATACATATATATATATATATATATATATATATATATATATATATATATATATTATATCAAGTTTTTATGAATCTCTTTTATATATATATATATATATAGTTTTAATCTTTTCATTCTTTTATTACACAGGCTTGCTTATGCAGCGGCACGTGAAGGTCACTTACCTGAAGTCATGGCACATTTGCACCTGTCTAAGAAAACCCCCGTCATATCATTGTTAGTAACGGTATGTATAAGTAATTAATACCAAACAATCATATATACGATCACCCTGTCGTTGGAAGGGAGAATACTCAGACTGTATGCCCTACAGAGGGGTAAGACACCCCCATACAAAATACGCCTGATGGTGAGGTTCCAGTTCTGGAGATCTATGGTGTAGAGTATACGTAATCAATTACAAACACTCGTAGATATATATGTATATAACCCCAAGGCTCGATTAGGATGTGATACAGGGTCAATTTCTTAAACGGAGTTTTCCTACTCCTACGCTGATTACCTAGCCAAGTTAGAGCCCAGTCTGCCCTAATATTTACTCATAGAGGAAGGGAGAGTAATTGGATGCATACATTTCCAAAGTGTATAAGCAGTATGTGAAATGGAAACAGCTTCTCGGATCGAGGAGTCCATTTCTTGAGTCTCTACCATTACACTTCATATATACGACCGCCAATTGCATCTCTTGCAGAAGGATGCTGCATCTAGGATTTGCACTCTTTTATAGAATTTTTGCTTTTTTTTATCCAAGCGTTTTGTTAAAGTCCAAGTGGTGAAACCATACAGTAGTACTTATACGGTTATAGATTGGAAGAGTTCCCGTTTTATTTTATCAGATTTCTACATGGTCGTTATCCTTATTGGGACACAGAACAGAATTGTCTTCCTTTTTTATATTGGTGGCAAGACTTTCCCGCGTCTCATGTTCGTTTTGTCACGTGAGAAGGTGAGTCCCCAAACCTTCCTTCTTTTGAAGGACGTTTAGTCTTTCGTTCCCAGACAAAGGATAAATCAGTAAGTGGTTTTCACTTCTTTTTTATCTTACACTTCTTCATGTTCCTTGGGAAATCCTTGTGTCCTTTTAAAGATTTGTGACTGGAACCATGTTTCATCTTTGGATGATGTTTTCATTAAATGTTGTTTTACCTTATATAAATTGACTTGTTATTTCCAACCGAATATTCTGTGTTGCGTTATCCGTTTTTTGGATAACCTAATGCATTATTGGAGTGCGGGTGTTATCCTGCCAATATCAGTCCATGCTATATCTATGTGTATGTTAGCATCGCTTTTAGTAGATGAGATACTGCTAATGAGGTATATTACATTTTCTCTATTGTTTTAATTTATTTCGCTTTAACCTTTGTTTTTCATTTAATTTTCTTTTCTGTTTATTTGTTTAGAGTTTCATATCGTTGTGTATGATTATACCCGGCAACATTTCTTCATTAATTGATTTCTTCAGTTTCACGGCGTGGTTCTTTTATGGCTGTGCTTTCCTTTCTCTTATTGTCATGAGATTTACAAGGAAAAATCTCAAAAGGCCATTCAAGGTGAGTTCCAATCTTAAAATAAAAAGGTTTCCAAAAGAGTGCGCGACTCTCAGTTTGGTGTAATATTGTATATAGATTATTGCTCTTATTGTCACGAAATTTACAAAGAAAAACCTCAAAAGCCCTTCAAGGTGAGTTATACTCTTAAAGTCAAAAGGTTTTCAAAAGAGCGCGTGACTCTTAGTTTGGTGTAATATTGTATATATAAATATATAGATTATTTCTCTTATTGTCATGAGATTTACAAAGAAAAACATCAAGAGGCTCTTCAAGCTGAGTTCTATTCTTAAAATCAGAAGGTTTTCAAATGATGTGAACGACAACCTCCATTTTCTATCCTGATCAACATCGCCCTCCATTTTATATTCTGGGGATCTTTGTCCTTCATTTTCTTTCCTAACGAATTTTGTCCTCCGTTTTCTATTGTGATAAACTGCAATCTACATTTTTTTCTATTCCAACGAACTTCACCCTTTATTTTCTATCCCGGTGAAGTTTGTCCTCCATTTCCTATCTCGGGGAATTTCACCTTTTATTTTCTATCTCGATTGACTTCACCCTCCATTTTCTATTTTGTTGAACTTCTCCTTTAATTTTTTGTCTTTATGAAGTTTGTCTTCCATTTTATATCCCGAAATCTAGTGTCATTAAAATCGAAAAAATATTTTAGTTCAAAAAGTGAATGTAGGTCCACTAATGGCTATGATTAAATTTTGTTTTAAACATTTTATTTTCAGGTATTTATTCTCATTCCGGTGATTATGTTGTTGATATCCATTTACCTGGTTATTGCTCCAATCGTTGAAAATCCACAAATGGGATTGTTGTATGCCTTCCTGATAACCATCGGTGGCCTCGTCTTCTACTTCCCTTTTGTATATTTCAAGTGCTACCCTCCTTATATGGGTGAGTATGATTTTTATTTTATAAACAGACTAGACAATCCAACACCCAATTAGTTTCCCGTTGTAATAGCTGTCCATGATGATACTAACGAGTAAAAGATTCTAATTGGCATTTCAGGGTTAACAGTTATGTATGATGATACTGTTGCTTCTATTCAGGAAGAGTAGAGGATTCTGATTAGCATTTTATAGTTAACAGTTGTCCATAATGATATTGATGCTTCAAGTTAGGAAGGAGTGGATGATTCAAATTAGCATTTCATTGTTAACTGGTGTCCATGATGATATGGATGCTTCTATTTAGAAGGGGTGAAGGATTCTAATTGACATTTCATAGAGAAACGAAACAAGAAAAACGTGTTAAAAATCACACCTTTTTCCTTGTCTGTTCTTTTCAACAAAAATTCATAACTGAATATATATGAAGGTTGTTCAATAGATAAGATGAAATATTGCCTAAGAAATTGGCAATAGAAGCACTGTTTAAGTTGCGCCTTTTTGAAAAAAATCAACAGTGATGGTTGGTCGGTTGTTTGGTTGAATTTGACAGCATATCAACCTATTGGGTTATTTTATGCCGAAAATGTTTTGTTTTATATAATTTTGTTGGGTATTCAATTTTTTTTCAAACTTTTTTTGAATACATTTTTAATAACTCATTTTGATCTATTTAACACATTGATGGGACCCTAACAGGTACCACCACTCCGGGTCATAGTGGACCTGGGAGTAATGGCAATTAAGGGATACTCCACACTCCCCAGAGCTCTAGAAATGGAACTTAATCTCTAGATGCCAACAGTGATAGGTCCATTCATATCTTGGAAGATTGTCAGTATGACCTTCCTTACTGACCGGTGCACCCAGAACTTTTTATTTACCGGAGAGTCAGTGTGTTTCCACTCTATATGAACTTACGTTCATAGTTGCAAACTTTAGTCCATTTGTAAAGATTTTTAAAAACTGTACAGATCATACATTCTTCTGTTTTGGCCTGGGTATGACATTAAACTACATCTGGTGGTGAGGTTCCAATTCTGGAACTCTGGAGAATGTGAAGTACTTCTTTATCACCATTACTTCCAGGTCCACTCTGATCCGGAATGGTTGTATCTGTTAGATTCACATCTATGGGTTAAATAGAAAAAGAATGAGTTTGATAATGTGTTTAAAAATTGAGTTAAAAAATTCAATACCTAACCTATCAAGAATGAATAAAACAATGTGTTCGACATAAAATAACCCAACAAGGGTTGACATGCCGTAAATCCAATCAACCAACTAATCAACCAACCAGCCTTCTATAAGCCACTAAAAATTTGATGACATACCTTTTTCAAGTTTAGAGCGCTTTGTTTGATTTACTGCCATTTTGAATAGCCTCAAAAGAAATATTTTTTTGCCAAATTAAAATATTTTTTTTCTCTAAATCAATTCCAAACAGTGCAGAGTTTACATTTATGGGAAACATTCTGAAAAAAAAACAACAAAAACACAATAATTATTTTGCCCTTTTTGCAGAAGATTTCCCCTTATTTATTGAATGACCCTCGTCTTTGTCGTGTTTATTAATTGGCTTTAATTTATATAATTGTAACAAGCACCTGCTGATATATTCAACCTGAAAAAAAAAGAAAGAAAAAAAAAAGGAAAAAAAACGAGATTTGTTTCCTATTAACAAGCAACAAAGGTGTCATGTGAACAAAGCGTGTGAATTATAATTCAATTATTTTACTACTACTACTACTACTACTACTACTACTACTACTAATAATAATAATAATAATAATCATAATGGTACTACTAATACTACTGATACTACTACTAATGCTAATCAGTGGAATATTGAGTTGATTGACACCCAGTGTGCTACCGTGCTGAATTCACTAATCTTGGTTAAAGTATTACTAAAAACATACCTTTCCAATACACCCGTAGAGTAGAATTATTTGCAATGGATTTCTATAGTAAAAACATTTGCAATGGATTTCTATAGTAAAAACATTTGCAATGCATTCCTTAAGCAAAATGATTTGCAATACATTCTTATAGGAAATTATTCCGCAATCAATGAAATATCATTGCAACATATTTCTATAGCAAAAAATATTACAATGGATTTCTAAAGTAAAACCATTTCTAATGCATTTCTATAGTAAAATTATTTGTAATGCATTTGTACTTTACAAACCATTTGTAATGCATTTCTACAGTAAAAAGAGCTGTAATGACTTAGACTAGACTGGCATCCTCCGATCAATTGGCTGGTCCCGTTAAGCCCTAGCACCTATACGATTGTCCCAACCCTATTACCTTTATGAAAAGCCCCAACCCTTTTCATCATATATGTGCTAGAAGGCGGTGGCTGAGGATTTTAATATCATTTAATGGCATTAAACTTCATCTAATGGTGAAGTTTCAATTTTGGAGCTATATCGCCATTACATACATATCCACTCTGACCGGAGTGATAGTACCTGTTAGAGTCCCAACTAAATATTTGTATAGAAAAAATGAGTTCTAAAAAGTGTAAAAAGTTTTTTAATTGAATATCCAACTAGAATGAATTAAACAAAACGTATAAAATAAACCAAGAGTTGACATATCGTAAAAACCAACCAACCAACCAACCAACCAACCAACCAGATGATGAACTCTAGAAGGTTAGAAGATAGAAAACAATAGCTGAAAATAATAAGAGTTATTTAAACACTTCTCCTAGACTGGTTGTCATACCAAGGCAAAAGAACCTAGTCTGATCAACCATGTATGTATTTACTCAACCTCTCCGCTACGGGTAGGATGCAGGTCATTTTTAAGTGGAGTATAGCTGGTTTGAATTCCTTTTTTCCTCTTTTTTTGCATAATGAATAGGTTAAGTGGGTCTCGGAAAACAAAGAAATATGTGTCCGTGTTCATAATTAAGAACTAAGATAGATGCGGAGAGGTATTGCCCAAGATGACCTGGGATGATGAAACAGAACCCAGATGTCTTCAACCCGGTCAGTTGAGATAAGAAATCTAGAAGATAAAATACCATAGAAGAAAGTAATTAGAGACTATTTGCTTGCTTTATTGATTGGTTTTAAAGGCACGTCAAACCGTCTGGAGTTAAAGTGAGTCATGAATAATAAATATATATATATATATCTAAAATGAAATAAGTTTCCGTGTTCCTGATTTAAGAAGAATTAACCAAGATGGAAACGGAGAGAGATCCAACATTTGTTACACCAGAGACGACGAAGAAAGGCCCAGACAATTCAACCCGGCCAGCAGAGATAATGTTAGATGATAGAATATCATAGCAGAAAGTAATAAGAGACTATTCAATATGCATAGTAAATAATTTCTACGATAGAAACGTATTTTAAATTATTTTATGACAGAAATGCGTTGTAAATGACTTTACTATAGACATGTATCACAAATGGTTTTACTCTAGAAATGCAAATTGAAATTGCCAAAAATATTGTAAAATCTATTTGTTTGAATTTTTGAGATGAAGCTTCATAATTCGTATTATTTGGAATTTTTGTTCCTGAGTTCTACAAGAAACACCCGAAGAAAGCCTGATGCCACATCGGCCAATACGTTGTGTATATAACAATAAAGATAAGAATAACAGCTCGAAAAATCCAAATAATACAAATTGTAAAATCTATAGTGAAATTCCAAATCAAATAATTTGTTTTTCTTTTTCTTTCCCAGATGAAATGACAACATTTTTCCAACTTTTCTTCGAGGTTGGACCAACAAAATATGAAAGTTTCAAAGAAGAAGAACATAAAAAATAAATTTGGAATAAAAAAAATAAAATTAAGAAAAGGATTACCACAACAGGACCCACCGTTACAAAATAATCCAACCAAATTGTCCATCCACCCACCGAAAAAAGACACATACATCCACAAAAACTGGAAGATTTGTTCACTATTATCATTTTATTGTTAGTTATATTCCATTTTATCACAGTTGCTTTTTATCACAACAATCTTGGTTGATACATTCTTCATTATCATTTTATTCTTTAGGAATTTTTTCACAACAGTTATAACTAGTGGTTTTCACTGAAGTCCATGTGGTTGTAAGTCTCCTGGGCTCTCCAGGACTCTACTCAGTATTCTAGCTGATTTCAACAGTGCCGTGGTCAGAGAAAATCACTGCTTGCCACAGTCGTTAATACATAGAATAAAGAACAAATAAATAAACAATTGAATTTTCAGGTCCCCCAGTCTCTTTAAGATTCATTTGAGATTGTTTCAAGTATTCCTATTATGATTGGTATTACCGTCACTTCATGATCCCTATTAAAAAAAGTTCTTTGTTAATGTACAGTTATTTATCCATTTTTTTTTACTTTCCTTTATTTTAACTCTATATGATCTACTGGAAATTTGGGATTGTTCCAAGTGCTCCTATTAAGATTGGTATTACCATAACCTTCATGATCCACAACTTAAAAAAGAACTCTCTGTCAATGTACAGTTATTTATCCAGTTTTCAATTGTATCTACTTTAACTCTGTGTGATCATCTGGAACCACGGGATTGTTCCGAGTGCTCCTATTATGATTGGTATAACTGTCAACTTTCATGATTCACAACGTAAAAACAAAAAACAAAAAAACTCTCTGACAATTTACAGGTTTTGATCCAATTTTTAATTTTCCCTTACTTTAACTCTGTAGGATCTGCTGGAACTTTGAGATTGTTCCGAGGGTTCCTATTATGATTGGTATTACTGTCACTTTTCATGATCCGCAACTTAAAAAAAAAAGAAAAAAAACTCTCTGGAAATATACAGGTATTTTATCCCCCTTTTTTTTCTTTTTTTCATTTTTCATTCATTGCAATCCACTGGATTGAAGTCTCCTAATGAGCAAATTCTTTTCTTTTTATTTACCAAAAATAGATGTTGTCTTCTCGTCTGCATTGGGTGATCTGTTTATCTCTCAAAGTCGCAGAGAATTTTGTGAATCACATTTTCTTTGACAGTTTCTGTTTAGTGCAAATAATGTGAAATATATGTGAAATAATGATAGACAATGTTTTTAATCATAGATGCAATGTCACACCAGTATATTGATGTTGCTATGAAAAAATCAGAAATCATCAGATTCTAAGAAAGATGTTAGGAATGGAGCTTTCATCTGGGGATGATTCGGAAATAACAGGCTGGAGACAGGAGAACTGAAAATGAGTTCTTACTGGAAATTCTCGATTAGTTGAATATAATGAAGAGAGATCATCCGAATATTTTCCATAAAAGTAGCGATAGAAGAGAGAAAAGCTAACCACATTCAGACAATAGGGAAAGTAGGTGAAGGGACCAGAAGTGATCTTTCCCATAAGGCCACACAACCAGTTCTGCTTCTTACCCAGAGGAGACATTAGGAACCAACACAGACAGTACTATTTTGCAGGTGAAGTTCCCATGGTGTAGTGGCTAGCGTGTTAGACTGCAACATCATGGTAAGTGAGTTTGAACTCCAGGAACTAATACCCTTGGGAAAAGTATGAACCCATACATCCCCTCCAAGTATGGGTTAAATAGTACCACTACTGTTCTTCTACAAGGATGGTTTTGACATTAAATAATCCTTGAAGGTTGATATGCCATTAAACAAAGAAGAAACCGTTTGTCAATATAATACAGTTCCGCTATAACGTTCACTTCCTGACTCATATACTTGAGAATAGTATGAACCCTCTCATCCTCTCCAGCTATGAAAAACACTAGTGGTACTATTTGTACCACTACTGTTCTTCTACAAGGATGGCTTTGGCAACAACTTTGACAAACAAGAGCAGACAACTAACAGTCAAAATCAAGAAAAACCCTTTGAAAAAACATAATAACAAATCTGATCATCAACCACAATTCATTGCTTGGCATAAAATAACCCAAGATGGATTGAAGTGCCATTAAAATCGAACAATCAATCAATCAATCTAAAAGTTGGGATCCAGACTCAAAGCGAGGCAGTTGCATATCATTAAACCTCTCTTCAAAAGGGGAGTGGGTGGGGGCTGCTGTCACTTTATTAAAGGATTTGTTCATCCGACAATTAAAGACCCAAAGAAAAGTTCCCGCTCTTTCAAAAACTTTAATAAATGTGCCAATCTAAAACATAAAATGGATTTGTCAATTTTTCTTTTCTTTCTTTTCTTTTTTTCTTAGTTTTCTTTTTATATTATGTATATTTTTTATTTCTATATAAATACTCGTTTTATTCTTATTTTTATTCTGGTTGAAAATTGTTCTCATTTTTTTTCTCTTTTTTCATATATTTCATATTTTTCCTCTTTTAATGTAATTTTTCCAGCTTTATTTTGTAAATTTTTTCCACTTTTTTCTATTATTTTCTATTTCTCACTATTTTTTAGAAATTTTTTTTCTTCATTTTACATTATATTTTATTTTAATATTTAAAAAATATTTTTTCTCTTTAGATTATTTAATTTTTCTTCAAATCTTAAATTTTTCTTCTTTTTATTTTTTTCTTCAAATTTTTTCTTTTTTCTTCTTTTTGCATTATATTTCATTTTTACATTCAAAGTTTTTCTCTTTTTTTCTTTTTACATTATATTTTCTTTTTTCATGCAATTTTTTGCATTATATTTTATTTTTCCTTCAAAATTTTTCTTTTTTCTTTTCATATTACATTTGACATTTTTTCTTCAAATTGTTTATGTATCAATTTCTCTTGGTGTTCTTTCTAAATGTCAATGTATAAGCTCAAATATTTTCACTTCAACAATACACATTTTGTATACAAAGGTTTTATTTTACAAAGGTTTTATTTTACGAACGTTTTATTTTCCTGTTTGACATGTTACTCAAATTCTATTTCTTCACTCATTTGTATAAAACCGAATATAAAAAATAAATAAAATAGAGTATAAAAAAGGGAGAAATAATTAGGCATGAAAGATTATACGAGGAAAAAATATAATAACACATTACTCAATAAGTCCCGGGCCTGATATATAGATGGCGCCACTAATAAAAAAATCCATATGATTTTTATAAAGTACTAACCTTCAAATAGCACGAGTCAAAATTTGAGCCCAATCCGATTATTAGTTTACAAATTGCACTTATTTAAGTGAAGCTACTGTTGTAAATTTTCAAAACAATGGAAAAATCTGAATTTCGTGTGTTGATAAAGAATTGCTTTCTGATAGTAAAAATACTGTTCGAGCAAAGCAATGTCTTGATAAGTGTTATTCGGACTCTGCTCCGTCGGAAACAACGGTTAAGAGGTGGCAAGCAGCAGGTGAAAGCCGTCCAAAACGAACAAAGACGCAAACATTTTTCTTCAAATGTTAAATGTATACAAAAGTTTTGAGGCCAATGAAGAAGTGATATCGGAAACTGAGGCGCATTTTGAGGCCAAAGACAAACAAGGTTTTGGCCTCCGTATTTTGAGATGCACAAGGTATTTTGTTAATCGATTACCTTAAGAAAGGAAGAACCATCAATAGCGAATATTATATCACATTATTGGTGCGTTTGAAGGAAAAAAATCGCAAAAAAACCTCGCCACAAATAAAGAAGAAAAAAAGTGCTATTTCACCAAGACAATGCACCGCGTCAGAAGTCGATCGCAACGATGGCAAAACTACATGAATTACATTTAGAATTGCTCCCACACCCACCCTATTCTCCAGATATATCCCCAACGACTACTGGCTGTTTGCAGACCTCAAAAGAATTCTCTAGAGAAAGAGTTTTGGCTCCAATGAAGAAGTGATATCGGAAATTGAGGCGCATTTTGAGGCCAAAGACAAATCGAATTGTTAGACAAGCGTTGGAATCAGTGTTTCACCCTAGAAGAATAAAGTCGAATTTTGCCTAAAAGTTGTTAGTCCAGGGACTTATTGAGTGATGTGTGATATAATATCATCAAGTCATTGCTGACAGTATGGATTATCATGACTCTCTCACACCACTCGTCCCTATCGGTCATCATTCCTTAGCATGGCATCCATAGCTGTTGTATGTATTTTTTTACTGGTTGACCAACACTGTTGTGTCCATGAGTAAGGGTCAACAGTAGAATATCACTTATGAGTTCGTCGTTATTTCTCCAGCAATGCCCAGCATGTCTTTTTTGGTCATCGCTGTACAACAGCTTTCTTGTGGGTGCTATTTCCTCAATTCATTCAAGACAGAATGCAGCATCCTTGTATACAGCCCCCTTCTATTTTTTTTCTCTAGATGCTTTGCTGGAGTCCAAGTAGTGCTGCTATACAGTAGTCTCAATACGGCTTCAGCTTGGAAGAATTTTCACTTTATCTTTTCAGAGAGATTAGATTTCTATATGATCGATAATCTGTCTATAGTTGTCCATGTCTTTCATATGCATATATTGATATCGCTTTCAGTAGATGAGATATTACTAGCTAGGTATATCAACTGGTCTATTAATTTCAGAACCTTGCCATCTAGTGGGTAAAATAAATATTTCACCCCTATCTGGTTTTCTGAGTTTGCATAACGGTTTGGAAGTAATGTATATTTATACCTTTGTTGTAATTGGTTTTAACAATGTGTTAGCATCATTGGGGATCATGTATGGTATTTATTAGGTTTATGTCTATATTCTATGGTATAATTTTATTTCCTTAAAAAAGGACATAATATCTTCTATGATGACCTTTTTTTTTTACAAAAATTGGAACGATCTATATTTTTCAGTCTACGGACCTTAATCCTTTAGGGAATCTGTGGAGGGAACTGAAAATTTGAGTTTCCGAACAACCTACAAACCTTAAGGATTTGGAGAGGACCCGCAAAGAGTAGTAGTCCAAAATTCCCCCTGGGATATGTAAATATTTGTTAACCAACTACAAGAAACGCCTGGCTGCTGTGCTTGCCAACAAGGCTTTCTTTACCAAGTACTGAGTTATATTTTGCTATGGGATGAAATATTTAGTTTTTTCAATAAAATACAAATAAATGTTCAAAAATTAATATAAAGTTATTTTCTAGAATTTTATATTCTACCTACCCTGAAAATTATAGACCGTTCCTATTTTTGTAAGGTGGAATATATAGAAGAGGGAAAAATAGAGGGGGGGGGGAATAGATATCTGAGTCAACAAGTTCCTGCTGAGGGGTCGGGGACCAAAAAGAAGCGAGTTCACCGTCTTCTCGCAGGCCAAACTTTCTTTTGGTCAACATCGTCTTCGTCTTCGTCTTCGACCAGCAACTGAAAATCCATCGTCGTCGTCAAAATAATATTTTCTGACTGCCGTCTCACGTAAGCCGAATGCTTCTCTCCTTGTCACCGCACGCTCTACTCACTTTGGTTATTTATGGACATATTACCCAAACATCCGGGCACATCAGTCATTCATTTCTCGTTCTCCGTCACAATATATATATATATATATATATATATATATATGTGTGTGTGTGTGTGTGAATTTCATCATAATAAATAAACTGAAAGAGCAGTTTGCATTTTCACCTGTTGAGTGTGCACATCTCATTGCCGAATTAACATTAAGAAAATTATCCATTCAACCGAGGTAGAATCAGATCATGAACCTCGTAAAATATATTTGGGCTCCACTTTCTGCCCATGGAAATAGTCGATTTACAACCACACCTTCTCATTTAATAATATACAATAAGAGTCCAGTTCATGCTTGTCAAAGTAAGTGAGGCAGTATGAAAGGGAAAAGTATGCCGTGCCTAATATCAAATGGAGGATGGTAAGGAGAGTGCAATTTTTGTACAAAAAGTAGAATAATACAAAAGTGGTGTTTGGAGGACAATTTGGTTTACAGGATAATTTTAATTTTGTTAGGGATGTACTTATTAAGGGGTCATATTGCATGTAGGATATTTATGGGTAATATATGCAGTATATAATATCTGTTTGATTGTATAATATTAGATTGTATTAGAATGTATAATAATAAAATCTTGGAAAATTTTTTTTTATTGAATAGAAAGTTCGGGGCATAATTATCTATGAGTGGTACTGTAGATAGATAGATATAAATACAAATACATAGATAGATATAATAGATTTTCATTTTTATTGACTAAGAGAGAGGGAAAATTCATGATAATTTAACTAATAACACAAGTAAGCACCCACAAAAAAAAAGCTGCCGTATGAACCACTTGTCCCCTATCACACAAACTATCCGAGTAGATGAAACACGACATGCTCGGCATTGGTGGACGAACTGATTAAGTTACGTTCTCATGTGTACACCCTAAACACGAACATACCATCGTAGGATGACCTGAAAAAACTACATCAGCTCTGGATGGTGCGTGGAGGACCTCTCAGAGGTGATGACCGATAAGTTGGAGAGAAGAGAGAGATGAGAAGAGAGAGAGAGAGAGAGAGAGAGAGGAGAGAGAGAGTGAGAGAGAGAGAGAGAGAGAGAGAGAGTTCGGATATCTGTGCTGTCAGTGTGACCTGATAATGATGATAGAAACATTGTTAGGAGTGTAATATTTTGGGCGATTATTTGCACAATAACAAGTTGCAAATGATACATTGGTTTAGAGGATGAGACGCATTCAAATCCTGGACGCGGCTGTTTGCATTTCACAAGTGCTAATACTCTTGGGGAAACGTACGAGTCCAACTATTCTCCTTTCAGCTTTGGGTAAATAGTAGGATAGACTGGGCTCTTGAACCTTCGTATGGAAACTGGTCCAGAAAAATTAAAATTCTGAATTCAAACGAAAGGGCCTATCTTCTTGTTAATCAAAACTATTTTAAGAGTTCCTCGTTTTCCCCCCTAAAAAAAATGACGGTGAAGTGGCCTATAGTCGGTGTCAGCCGGACTGCGAGGGAGTCAATTTTCGCTAGCATGCAGGGAGATTGTTTTTTTTTCTGAAGTGGAGCCCCACACCTACCGCCAGCTCCCCACTTTACCGCATAGATCAGATTACCCAGTCTGATTTGGCAGGGACCGGTATCGAACCCGGAAGCCTAACAACAAATGTTTTTAGTTGTTGTTCAATTTATTATACAAGTAATTTGAAAATAAAATATAGAAAAAATAAGATAACTCATTTAATTTACATGACATGAATATTGCGATAAAATCCAAGATTAAGATAAAAGATAAATTAGCCAAAAATTTATCGTGAAAATATCGCTTTAAAGAATTTAACTGCAGCAACAGGGGAGATAAATCAACTTAAACTAATACAAGGGAGAAACTCAGTTAACCAAACTCGAGAAAATGCTAAAATTGGAGCGTAATTACGATGGCGTAAGTAAATTTACTTCTTTTCATTACCTCCCCTCTATTTTTTTTTCATGACTCATACTAAAATCAACAATTTATATGCATCGGCGACAAAACCGTGCCGATTTCTGATGAAGGGTTTGTTTTATTTTGCTGCAGTTTCTGTATAATATTATAGAAAAAACAAACAAACAAAACAAAAAACAAAAACAAAACAAAAAACAATATATATTTTTTTTCTTCGTCAGGGTGGCCTAAAGTCGGTATCAGCCAGA
Organism: Doryteuthis pealeii; assembly: GCA_023376005.1. Lineage (NCBI taxonomy): Eukaryota > Metazoa > Mollusca > Cephalopoda > Myopsida > Loliginidae > Doryteuthis > Doryteuthis pealeii. The sequence goes on from CM042173.1 coordinate 50,938,319, forward strand.
CAGCGAGGGAGTCTATCCCCTTTTCAATACAGCTTGACCGAGGAGATTGTTTTGTGTCAGGGCGCCATACGTACCATCAGCTCCTTACTTTACCGCACAGATCCATGTGCTACTCATATGTTGAGTTGGCGAGGTCGGTATCAAACCAGGAACCTTGTGATTCCTATATATATATATATATATATATATATATATATATTATATATTATATAGCCATGGAAAAAGTAACAAAAGAGATAATAAATTTAAAAATTCTTGATTTGAAACCAATTGCCAAAAATCCGGGAATTGTCCGATTTTAATGAAATTTACATTTATTCATTGATTACTTATTTTATTATAAAAAATTGAAAATGATTTTTTTTATCAATTCCGAATGTGGTAATTTGAAGAAAAAAATGTCCAATTTCTAAATTCTAGAATAATCAAATGAGGAAGAACATAGTAACCCCCCCCTACCCCCCCAAAAAAACAAAAAAACAAAACAAAAAAAAAAAACAAAGAAAAAACAAAGATAAAATTCAATACCGAGAAAAATTCTCTGAATTTTTGAGATGAGGCTTGATAATTTTTATGATTTGAATTATTCGAACTATTGTCATCATCTTTATTGTTATCTGTACAACGTTTCAGCCGATGTGTCCTCCGGCCTTCTTCAGGTATTTCTTGTCGGATTTGGAAACCATCTCAAACTCGAGAAACTTAATGATTAACGCAGTTTAACACTTGTACTCAGTCTTGGTTAGCGAAATGAGAACTGATAGATGTAGGTTCTTGCTGGTCAGCCATATTGCAGTGTGCAAATTATCTATATTAAGAGGAAGGAGAGATGACTGTGGACTGAATAAAGGGTTGGATTCAAAGTGCCGTGAAGGCTCCCGATTACGTCAAGAGGGTTCTCGAGTTCGAAGAGAAGGTTCCCGAGTTTGGGAAGGTTCTCAAGTCCGATAAGAAACATCCGAAGAAGGCGGGAGGTCACATCGGCCGAAACGTTGTACAGATAACAATAAAGATGACAATAGTCCGAATAAGAAATTATTTGAAAATTTGAAAGTTATTTTCTTAAAACTCAAAAAATAATTTTTGTAGCGTATCTTTTTTCAAAGTTTTAAAAACAATTTTTATTTTAATTAAAAAAAGTATTTTATCTGATTCAATTGGCCGATTTTTAATTACTTAAAATTTAATAGTGAATTTTAAACGTCTGGAAGGAGCCATGTTGAAATCAATATTTCAAATTACTTTGAGGGCTCCTTCTCCTCTCTCCTTCCTCTTAATATAGATAATTTGCATACTGTAATATGGCTGGCCAGCAAAAAACCTACACCTATCAGTTTTGTATGGATTCTGGATGCTACGCATAAGACCTCCCAGGGAGTGACCGATTGTTACATAATTCATAGGTAGCCTATGAATTATGTAAGTAAATGTAGGTAAATTTTGAATCGAAGTTCGTTGAAAATTCAAATAATTGAATGGAAAGTTACTGTCAGCCGGTAAATTTATGGACAGCATTTAACCTTCGCTGACTTATACGCCGACTTCTGATTGGCTGAAGGAAGACGTGAGAACGGAAATTAAGTTAGTTTTGCAGTTGCTGGTCGTTAGTCAGAATGAGCGGACGCCGCGGTGTCTCGCAATAAGATACCGACTTCCCAATACGCGGTTCAAACCTTTGGGCTGTTTTTTTTCCTTGTAATAAAGTGTTGAAAAACAACTAAGACTAGCTTGATTATTAAACATGATTATTAAAGATGAGTTGACATCTTGCCAAATCAGAGAAAAGAATCAGTTCACCAGAGGAAGGATCAGGCCAAAAAAAAAAAGAAAAAAAAAAAAAGAGGAAGATGGCGACTGAACAAATAAGAAAAGCAAGAACTCATAATCCCATCACCTGTCTCCTCACCTGTCTCCTCTCTCCTCATTATATACCCAACAGATTAAGTGGGTGTATAACACGATAGGGGTGACGGTTGGAGAGAGAAGAGAGAGAGAGAGAGAGAGAGAGAGAGAGAGAGAGAGAGAGAGAGAGAGAGGTGTGAGGGGGAATGAAGAGGATAACAGGTAGAAAAGAGGGACAGAAAAAACAATACAAAAAAACAAAAACAAAACAAATGATTTGTATTATTTGGATTTTTCGAGCCATTGTCCTCATCTTTATTGTTATATACATAACGTTTCGGCCTATTTGCCCCCACCTCGACATTTTTCCAGGTATTTATTGCTGAACTCGAGAACCTTCTTGTCGAACTCTGGAGTCTTCAATGTCGTAATGGGGGAACCTTCATGGAACTTCGAATCGAACCCTTTACTTTATCCATTGAAGTTGATTGTTCTGATTCCGTTAATCAAGAAAGTTCCCGAAATATCAATACAAAACCTGAAAACATTTTTAATGAACCTTCATTTTATTCAATTGGACACATGGCGCAACAGATATAAGCGATGGGTTGATATAATTCCATGTGATGATCATCTGGAGGTTGTAGGTTCAATCCTAACTACGAGTGATAACAACATAGAATACTTAACATAGCTTAACACTTCTACCCGATCATTGTTGGGGGAATGAGAACACTCTATCCCAGTATAAATAAATAATTACTCAGTGTTATTGATCTCTAATATTATTGTTTTATTCTCCAACGTATTAAAATCAATCCTATGAATGATTTTTATATATAAACAAATTAAAATATATTTAAAATAAGTGTAATATTTTTATATGCGTTCTTATTCAATTTCGCTTTTTATAAGTCTTTCTAATTGAACATATTTCATTACATTAAAACCTAAATACTTATGCCCGACGGAGGGCGAATATTCTTGCTAGTTTATAGAAAAGACAGAAGCAACATGTCGATGATGAGATAGTAATAAAAGCATTTCTCATCTCCCGTTTTATTTTGAAACGATTTCTATTACTATTTAGACAACATTTTTTTATTCTAATATCCTGATGAAGGTTTAATAAAAAATCGAAATGTTCTAATAATCTATAATAAATTTATTTTTTTAGGTATACTTTTTTTTCTATTTTCTATACACATGGGTATAAAAAAATGTACTCATGACTGTTGTTGGCAAAAATAGTTAATAAATGTGTGTCTGTTTACCAAGTCCAAAAGTTATGGGAGTTGTGCTGTTTTCTATATAAATAAAGTAAAAGGTGGAGTAGCCTATTGTCGGTATCAGCCAGACAGCGAAGAAGTCTATCCCCTTTTTGCTAGTGCTAGATCAGGGAGATTGTTTTTGTGTCTGAGGTGGTCGGTCGCACCTTCCATCAACTCCCTACTTTATCGCACAGATATAAGTTCTGCTATTCGTGCGCTGAGTGGGCGTGGACCTGTATTGAATCCAGTACCTTATGGTTCCAAACCGAATGCGTTACCCACTGAGCTAAACCAGCCTTTCTTCTGGCAAATAAAACAAATTATGATTACTAAAAAGGCAAGGAAGAAAACAATGTATGGATAATGGTGGATGACTAAAAATCCGATTACATAAAAAACGGTAAACAGAGGCGGAAAGTGCTTTACTTTTTAAAATCCATCAGATGTAAAAGATGGCCCAATAATTTTGACGTAATTATTAAGATAAAACCACAAAAAGCATCCAGTTACTTTTTGCCCATAGGTTTCTTGGTTTCATAATTAATTAATTAAGTTTTAAATGAGTAAAATACGTAAGAAAAACTACTTAGCTCCGAAATAAAAATTAGCCAATGAGATAAGTGATTTTATCGGCCATTTTATAATCAGCCAATCAGAACTTGTTACGAAACAAGCAGACAAAACTAAAATCCTTTTACTAAACGTAACGAGTTTTCCATTCGAAAACGTACTATATATATATATATATATATGTGTGTGTGTGTGTGTGTGTGATGAGATTTGATAATTTGCTTTAGAAGCATTGCTGAGTAAAGTATATTATTATTTATATTTTTTGCTTGAAGGCAATTACAATGCGTATATCGTATAAAATTTGATAATTTTTGAAAATAATCATGGCAAGCGAACTCGGCAAATAACGCGCGCCACGTAGAAAATCGTACAGCTGTTTCAACTTTATTAAGTCTCATCAGCGATGTATATTTACGATTTTACTCCGACAGAAACCGAAACCGGGAACCCAGCACACAGAATCAGAAACTCTACCCCTGGGCCACCGATACGTAGCACACGATACATGCGAAATTAACTTGTCAATGATAAATACGCCACTACTATACAAAGTACAGTAACTATACTCTTTTTGTGATTTTATCTTAATCATTACGTACAAATTATTGAGCCATCATTTACATCCGACAGAACTGAACGAAAATCGTTTTGGGACTGTGGCCTATTGTTCTTTTTCATTTGATTTCTTTTTCATTTGATTTCCTTTTAAAAATAAATTAAATGTTCTAATTTTTTTCATTTGGATTCTTAAATAATTTTCTTTCTTATGAAAGTTCATTTCATAAGAAAGAAAATTATTTCAGAATCTAAATGAAAAAAAAAAACGCCAATAATTCATTAAAAAAAGTTTAAACTTCTTAATTAATTTTAATTGAATTTTAAATGTTTTTTAAGTGGTTAAAATGAAGAGTTTCCCACCCCACGACTTAACTATAGAATTTTACTCCCATCTCAAGAAGGATCAACTGTATGAAACAAGTTTAAATCTAAATTGACTTAACTAAAAAAAAAAAAGAAAACAAAAAAAAAAAAAAAGAAATAACAAAAGACACCCCCCCCAAAAAAAAAACAATAACAAAAAAATCACCCAAAATTAAAAAATTCAATAAATTAGTTCAATTTATTCATGTTAAAAATATCAACTTGTAAAAAATAAATGTTATTTTTTAAATGAATAATTCAAATGAAAAACAAGTTTAAATCTATTTTTTAAATGATGAGTTATTTTTGTTCTCTTCATATTTTCCAGAAAAAAAAGCAAAAAAAGCAGATCAGAAGAGCATGTAGCAACTGCTGCTAATTTGAAGGGGGCATTCCTATAAAAACAAAACAAAAAAAAACAAGTCACCCCCCCCCACCAAAAAAAAAACAACCCAAGAAAAATCGGGAGTACGTAGCTTAAAGATAACCTAAATTTTTTTAATCAATGTACTCCAAGTTCAGTTTTGTATCCTTTTTGTAGTTGTTCAACTGTAAAAATAGTCTTAAAAAAATGAAAACGCATTCAATTAGAGGATATGAATATTGCAATAAGATTAAGAATAATATTGCAATAAGCAAGAATAAGATTTTTAAAAAGAAATAAAAAAAGAAATTTATCTAACTTTAGAATAAGGGAGATGACTCATGTTGACTAATATAGGGGAAGTAATCCAGATAAAAACTTGAATGCTGAAAATCGAAGCGTAATTACGATGGAGCTTTAATACTCATTTTTGTTACCTCTTCGCTATTTTTTGCTAGACTCATATTATGATAAACAATTTCGATGTATTGGCACCGAAATTATGCCTGAATCCAGCCTCCGACTGATAAAGGCTTTTTTTTTTTAATATAAAAAGGGGCGATGGGTAAGTTATTAACATTATAAATTATTAATTTCGTGCATAAACTTTGTTTGTTTTAGATTTTGTCTACTGTGCACCAAACTAGAGTTGATTGGGCACTGTCTGTGAACAAAGCAGCAGAAAGACGCAATTTACTCCTCCAGAAATTTGGAAACGGCATGTTATTCTACTTTGCATTCCCCCCAGAAACTCCAATATGAACATTTCAAAATTGTTGGTGTCAATCTGAGGACAGTGCAGAGTATTTGAAAACAGTTGGATGAGTTCAATGGTGATTACGAAGGTACGGCAACTTCGAAGACCCAGGCTGATTATTCTGATAAGAGAAGAATTCCTGAATTTCTTGGTTGAATCAAGACCATGATTCACGTCGATTCCAGCAAGTCAATCAGATCCATTGCCAAGAACATGGGAGTGTCTGAGTTTCTTATCAGACTGATACTGCATAGACATTCCGTATTTCTCATACGAGATTAGAAAAGCCACGACCAATATAAGAAGTTTAGCCAGTTGATTTATCCAGCTATATGCAGGGTGTTCGTAAGAAATTTGACAGTTTCATAAGGAAAAAGAAAAAGTGCTTGGTAGCTACACAATTTAATGGATTGTAAAGAAATTCAACATCACAGAAATTACACTACTGTCAACAAGTTTTACTCAAAATAACCACCATCGACCACAGCCCCAATCCTGCTCCGAAACCTGGAGCAAGATATTTCCCTTAGAAGCGTCTCAAAAACTACCTGAATTCTGTCAATTAACTGGGCTTTTGTAGCACTGGCACGGACATTGGTGTATTTCTCAACAGTGCCACGTATATAATAATCCATGGAGTTAAGATCTGGGGTGTTCGGAGGCCAAACATTGGGACTGGTGTAGTCATAAAAATTCACCGACAACCATTTTTGACATTTCCCAGACGTGGGACAGAGTGCCGAATCCTGCTGCCATACATATGGCCTACCATTGGCTACCCTTGTTATCCAGGGCTTGACTACAGTGTTTAGCAACTCCAGGTAGGCATCTGAATTCAACCTGATACCCTCTCTGAAAAATGCTGTACAAACGCAATCAGATCGTCTGTTATGTTGCTTTCTTCTAGCCACAGCCTCGTAGTCTCCATTGCAATTCCCCACTTCATGCCTGATTATTTTACAATTTTCAGGGAGAATTGAGCAGCAACCATAATCTCCTTATTTTGATGGCCGGCACAGATCATCATGATACAAGTTATTCTCTTACATGATTCAGGTGGGCTCCAGTCATCCATTCTGTCATCACGTATATAAATGAAGAAGGGTCCAAGCTTTTAAATGATGCATAGTGTGTGTTCAAGCCCCCCAACCTACAGAGAAAAATAAATATGTCAAATTTATCCCGAACACCATATATATATATATATGAACGTTCTCCTTGCGAGTATTTCGTTTTAACCGTTCATGTTGTATACAATTCGTCTCGAATTTCTTTGTGTCTTCCTGCAAAGTTTTTCTCCACTGCTCACGATCCAAAGCTTTACTTTCCCTGGTTTTCTCGTCTATACTATATAGAACAATTGTTTAGAAAGTCGCTCATCATCCATCCTTACAAAATGCCCGCTCCATCTCAATCTATACTTGGTTATAAGAGCTTATTTACTTAGACATTTGGCTCGTTCCAGAACCCCAATGTCATTGACGTATAATTGCCAGCGCACTCCTGATATTCATCGTAGGCACTGCTTGTGAAAGCGCTTGAGACGTTTAAGATGTTTCCTGTACGTGGTCCAAGTCTCGCAAGCATATAGAAGAACAGATAGAACACATAGACCTTGACTGAGATGACTGAGAACACATAGACCTTGACTGAGATCCCACGACAACTCAACAACCTTCTGTCTAATTTTCCAAAAGTATCACTTGCCTTGCTGATCCGTAAGCAGACCTCGTCATCAAGGGTAACTACAACCGCTAACTTTTGACCATAGACATAGATAGCCGGTTCACAGTATGGTTCACCTAGTGCTGGTTGATACATTAGGACAGTATTTTTAAACTAAATGTAAATCGCAATGCACTGCAAGCAGCTTCAAAGGCATCAATGAGGCGCTGCATATCAGTCCGTGTATGAGCCACAAGATCGCAATCATCTGCATAGAGAAAGTCACGAACCGTGTTGGGGAATACATTGGTGTGTGCACGTCTGATGTTGAAAAGCTTCCCAGTAGTTCTATAGCGAATATAAACACCATCAGAACAATCCTTGAATGCCATTCTAAACACCGCAGCGAAGTACAAAGCTTAACACCGTTTTACACTGAAATAGGATTCGCCAGTTTCCCTTCAATGTTGACAACAGCTTTCATATCATCATGGATAGATACGAACTTGTCAGGAAGTTTCATGAAGCAGTAGACGAGCAAGGGCTTCAAATTGTTCTATTGTGTAAACAGTGCGGAAGGCCGTGTATGAACAGAGCTGGCCTGATGAGTCACCAAATTGTGCATCGGCGAAATGGACTAATAAACTAACTTGTGCTCCCCGGAATAACTTGTTGTGAGTATGGGAAGATATGCAAGACTTTAGTTGGACAAAAAAGCCACATTCGTGCAACTTACCGTTGAACTATTTTTTTTGTTGCTTTATCAAGCAATGGCAATGCTCGAACACGAGTTTGCTGCCATCATCATAATCATCATCATCATCATCATCTATATATATATATATATATATATAATATATTATATATATATTTTTTTATTTCTAAATTCTACCGGTGTGAAAAACCTCCGATAACACAGTTACCCAGTTTAAAAAAAAATTCAAACGGACATCTGGGGAAAAAGAAGAAAAAAGACAAGTAGGGTGTACTTGTACTTTCTGAAAATAATCATCACTATCGTATGTAGTGGCCAAAAGAAAAAAAAACCCGAATGAGTTTGCTAAGTTATATATGTCAAACGTGGTTAATACGCTAACTAGAGCATAATTATAAGGACCTTTATAAGTCAGATACTATCTACCTAGGTTTGATCCGAATGGTTATTCAGGATAATTCTGACAAGGAGGTTGTTACAAACGTCTTTTATTATGGGATTGGGTATCTGAGTGTGTAAAAAATTAGCACAAAGTATATATATATATATATATATATATATTATATATATATATATATATATATATATATATATATAAAGAGTAAGTTTTTGGTATGTACGTGCCGATCTATAACACAGAAAAGAGAAGTCACTCAGATTTGAAATCTTGCATATAGATTAATATCCTTATAACTAAGAAACACGTCAAATTTGGTTATTGAGTTTTACTAATTAACGGATATAATTAATTAATTAAGCCAAAATCACCCAATTTGCAGAACTGTCCATATACCAGAACCTGCTGATAATAAAATATTGTCCGCTGGCTGACTTTTTTTACAGCGATTTATAGCGATTTACAGCAGAAATGTATCAGTTTAGCGAATAAATTTCGCAGTCTAAGCCGTTCTGCTAGGAATTTATCACCTATTCTTGGACCAATATTTATATCGTTGAAAAAAAAAAAAAATCTTTCTGAATATGCAATTTTTATGCGTTTTTATCAATTGAATTATTTTTTACAGCGAGTTAAAAAAAGAAATTGGTTTCAGAGAACTGATATGTATAAATTTTTTTTCATTCTAAATTTCTTTTTTCTCGCCTATCTACGGTTCAATCTTCTTTAAGATATCCATATTGTTCGAAAGAGAATGAAATAATCTCTCTAAATATGTAATTTGATTGAGTTTTTATCAATGGAATTATTTTTTACAGCGAGTTTAAAAAAATATATATTTTGCTTCAGTCAAACTAGAATTTGTAGTATCATTTTTTCATACTTAATTTTTAACATAAAATCAAATCTTATTTATCGCATATTTCTGTTTCTATCTTTAAAAAATTTTTTTCGTTAGAAAAAAGATCTTTCTAAATTATGTAATTAGTATGTCTTTTTTTCATCAGGTGAAGATGTTTCAAACATCTTCACCTGATGAATGCATCGCATGAAACCAATATGGTTGTGAATGTTCCTTTGTCACCCAATAAATAGATATGTAAAACCTATATATTTATCTTATTATATTATATTATATTATATATATATATATATATATATATATATATATATATATATATATATATTATGAGCAATTAGACTCGTCCAAGATTTGAATTCCGGTCACCATTTTCATCTCCTATGCCGATAGCCACTACGCTAAGTGCACCTCTTATAGCCATAACATTCCATCCTCTGTGTCGTCCGGCAGGTGTCTCTAGTAGTAGGTAATTTTCAAACCTTTTATCATCCCCCTTTTCCCTAGGAAAACTCGGTTAAACGCATCAGTTTCTCTACCAACTGAACAACAAACAGCCATTATTTTACATAAATCAAATCAAACACATAAACTCGTCCTTTATTTTGTTTTTCACTCTCACCTGGCAACCAGATTTTCTTATGTTTTAGTATTGTCGAAAGCGAGTTGCGTAACGGTTATCGTCGTAAGGAAATGGACTGGACGAGCCAAGTTCAAATTCTGGGCGAAGCTGTTTGCAGTTCACTTCGCGCTAATGCCTTTGAAAAGGGCATGAATCCGTCTCATCACCCTCTATCTATGGGGTAATTACACAGTGAATAGGCAACCTATATTTTATATAAGGCAAGTGTATAATTTAAAATATTTTAATTCAAATGTTAACTGGTAATTCATTATAAGAATAGTCATGGAAAATAACCAGTAATATGATAGACAAAATTTAACCATATCTGACCTTTTAGGAGTCCTCTGATTGATTGGTTTAATCATGTGACCACCCGATAGTGAGAACGGGTTAGTTAGAGATTCAGAGTTAATTGGACGATCTCTCCTATGAGTTTTCCTATGCAACAGGGAATGAATAACATTTTGAAATGGTTGATAAAATTATAGGATTCTAGTGTAGAATTGAAAAGTAACAGTTTAGAAGTAAGAACCAATACAAGAGTTCATGTAGTTTGATTGACAGGTAGTAATCTTTAACTGACCTTTTATTAGTTCTCTGTTTGTTTTGTTTGGTCATGTAACCATCTGATCGCGAGAAGGGCTTGGTTTAGAGATTAAGAATAGTCCCAGGCGCCGTAGCGAACGGACGTGCAGAATGACCACTTTACCACCCATACGGGTGAAGTGGGGATTTGTATGAATAAAGACGTCTGAAATTGTGTTCATTTATAAGAACAGAAGTGGACAGTGATACCAAGATAAAACCAAGCAACCCCAAGACCAACCCCAAGAAGACCATAGGAATCATCCCATTGTAGCAGAGATAGATAATGGAATCGGGCCTGCTTAGAAGATAGAGATAAGAAGACAGAAGAAATAGAATTGATGGTAAATATGATAAATATAATAAGTGTTCAAATTCTGGTCGCCATTTTAGGCGTTTAGTTCCTCCGTTGATAAATACAAGTTGGTATTGAGTTTGAGTTCAGTTGGTTAATCCTTGTTCAGTTCCTTGAAATCCTCGGTAGAAAAGAGTGTGGGATCAGTAGATACTCCTTGTAGTAGAAAGTCAGTAGTATTCCATATAATCCTCCTCGATTATTTCCTATAAGTCTAACATAAACGAAGGGAACCACTCTTTACTGATAAATTATTTATTTATTTTCCCATTAAACTAACCCTAAACCCTAACCCTAACCCCGTCTTCTTTTTTTCCTAGTAGATCAATAAATAAATAAATAAATTATCAGTCAAGAGTGGTTCCCCTTTGTTTATGTTAGACTTATAAGAAATAACCTCCTCTGTAGGTTTTTATCGCAGAAGTTCAATTTCCGGACAAATACCAATGCGTTCTATATCGTTTCTTATTGGCCATTTTTTACCGGAAATGTCTGCTGCTGATGTTATGAAAGTTCATAAATATAAGTGGGAATTGGCGTACATCTGATACTTAGATAATCCAACAAGAAGATTAGTAGAAGTTCTATTCAACAAATAATAGGGTAGACAAGACACTTTAGTCTAAAAGAAGGAAGAACTCTGAATTCCGAATTAGTTTTAGTTCGTAATGTTATCAGCTCATCTAAAAAGTTTTCTGCCTGACTGGGGATGAAGAATAGGCCAACAGCATCTCGATGGAAGAGTAAGACCCCCCCCCAATGAGACCACCTGTTGGCTATGGGTGGCAACTCATGATACTTAAGGACGGAATCCTGGTGGCTGAGCAGTCCATGACATGCAACACTCCACTTTGGCCCTTACTTTGGCTAGACCAGTGTATGATGATTTGATTATTACAATGTTGAATAGGTTTACTTAAAAGCTATTGCAATAGTTCAATATGTAAAAAGTATAATAATCTCCATTACTCTCTCTCTCTCTTCTCTCTCTCTCTCTCTCTCTCTCTTCTCTCTCTCTCTCTCATACTTTTTTTCTTTCTTTCCTTCTTTCCATTATCTTCGCTTGAAATAGATTAGCGTTATCAACGCCTCTCCCTATCTTTCTTCTACTCCCTTTCTTTCTTTCTTTCTTTCTTTCTTTCTTTCTTTCTTTCTTTCTTTCTTTCTTATAATACTTTTTCTGTGTAGCATGTCACTTTCTTCCCTTTCATTCTTTATAATAAGATGAAAAAATTAAAATCTTGATTATCTAGTGTTGCGTATCCGCCGAATTCTTATTTCTTATGAGTGTCGTCACCTATTCCGTTTCTATTATAAATAATAATAAAAAAAAGAACATGCTACACAGAGAAAATATAAGAAAGAAAGGAAAACAGTAGGGGAAAGATAGAAAGACGAAAGCAATAGCGCTGATCTGTTTCAATCGAAAATGNCTTTTTTTTTTCAGTTTGAACATTTTTGCATAGGCAAAATTGGTCATTAACTAAGCGCTATTGACTCCAATGTCCACCTCTACGCCTGAACAGTTAAGGAGGTTGCAATGGTGTAATAGTTAGAGTCGTAGGAAACGACTTGTTGACCAAGTTAAAACCGTAAGTTAGGGTAAGGTGGACATGGAGTCAAGTGTTTACTGACAAGATTTCTCCCCTATGCAATTGTTCAAATAGACAAGCAAAAAAATTATACATCAGTAACTTTCTGTTTCTGAAACATCCATATTTTTTCTATATTGATGGAATTATTTAACATAGAAATTTATGTATTATAAAAAGAAAGTCTTGTATCTATATATATAGTATATAATAAGTTATTGAGAGAAAGAAGACAGAAAGATTATGTTGTCTACTTGTCAAAAAACCTCACATATATTGTTTGATCTATAAGGAACATCCCATTGTGGTGTAAAGGTTTGCAAGCTAATCTCACAAATCCTTACTACTGAATTTGTGAGTTCAATCCTCACTAGATGCCCCATCATGTAACCTTGAGTCACATCTACCCTGGCGAATGGGTTGGGTAAATACCTATTGTTTGATATACTGTTGATTTTTCTGTTTTTGAAACTAGAAATTGCTTCACCTAAAATCGCAACAATTGGACATTTTTTTTCAGACAAGAGAGTGTCCATGATTGTTGGGAAGATGAATTTAAAATCTTTTATTCTTAAAGAAATTTTATTCTATTCAATAAATTTATTTTAGTTAAAAATTGCATTTTTATTTGTCCTAAAGAAAGAAATCTAGAAAGAGAAAGAAGGGATTTACTTCTCTCCTTTCTTCTTTTTTGTCCTAAAAGAAATCTAGAAAGAGAGAAGGGTGTACTTGTCTCTTTTTCTTCTTTTTTGTCCTAAAGAAAGAAATCTAGAAAGAGAAAAGAAGGGATTTTACTTCTCTCCTTTTCTTCTTTTTTGTCCTAAAGAAGAAATCTAGAAAGAGAAAAGAAGGGTCTTACTTGTCTCTTTTCTTCTTTTTGTCCTAAAGAAAGAAATCTAGAAAGAGAAAAGAAGGGTCTTACTTGTCTCTTTTCTTCTTTTTGTCCTAAAGAAAGAAATCTAGAGAGAAAAGAAGGGTCTTACTTGTCTCTTTTTCTTCTTTTTTGTCCTAAAGAAAGAAATCTAGAAAGAGAAAAGAAGGGTCTTACTTGTCTCTTTTTCTTCTTTTTTGTCCTAAAGAAAGAAATCTAGAAAGAGAAAAGAAGGGTCTTACTTGTCTCTTTTCTTCTTTTGTCCTAAAGAAAGAAATCTAGAAAAGAGAAAAGAAGGGTCTTACTTGTCTCCTTTTCTTCTATTTTGTCCTAAAGAAAGAAATCTAGAAAGAGAAAAGAAGGGTCTTACTTGTCTCCTTTCTTCTATTTGTCCTAAAGAAAGAAATCTAGAAAGAGAAAGAAGGGTCTTACTTGTCTCCTTTTCTTCTTTTTTGTCCTAAAGAAAGAATCTAGAAAGAGAAAAGAAGGGTCTTACTTGTCTCTTTTTCTTCTATTTTGTCGTAAAGAAAGAAATCTAGAAAGAGAAAAGAAGGTGCTTACTTTCTCCTTTTTCTTTTTGTCCTAAAGAAAGAATCTAGAAAGAGAAAAGAAGGGTCTTACTTGTCTCCTTTTCTTCTATTTTGTCCTAAAGAAAGAAATCTAGAAAGAGAAAAGAAGGGTCTTACTTGTCTCTTTTCTTCTTTTTTTTGTCCTAAAGAAAGAAATCTAGAAAGAGAAAAGAAGGGTCTTACTTGTCTCTTTTTCTTCTTTTTGTCCTAAAGAAAGAAATCTAGAAGAGAAAAGAAGGTTTACTTCTCTTTTTTCTTCTTTTTGTCCTAAAGAAAGAAATCTAGAAGAGAAAAGAAGGGATTTTACTTGTCTCCTTTTCTTCTTTTTGTCCTAAAAAAGAAATCTAGAAAGAGAAAAGAAGGGTCTTACTTGCTTCTTTTTCTTCTTTTTTGTCCTAAAGAAAGAAATCTAGAAAGAGAAAAGAAGGGTCTTTACTTGTCTCCTTTTCTTCTATTTTGTCCTAAAGAAAGAAATCTAGAAAGAGAAAAGAAGGGTCTTACTTGTCTCTTTTTCTTCTTTTTTGTCCTAAAGAAAGAAATCTAGAAAGAGAAAAGAAGGGATTTTACTTCTCTCTTTTTCTTCTTTTTGTCCTAAGAAAGAAATCTAGAAAGAGAAAGAAGGGATTTTACTTGTCTCCTTTTCTTCTTTTTTGTCTAAAGAAAGAAATCTAGAAAAGAGAAAAGAAGGGTCTTACTTGTCTCTTTTTCTTCTTTTTTGTCCTAAAGAAAGAAATCTAGAAAGAGAAAGAAGGGATTTTACTTGTCTCTTTTTCTTCTTTTTTGTCCTAAGAAAGAAATCTAGAAAGAGAAAAGAAGGGTCTTACTTGTCTCTTTTTTCTTCTTTTTTGTCCTAAAGAAAGAAATCTAGAAAGAGAAAGAAGGTTTACTTGTCTCCTTTTCTTTCTTTTTTGTCCTAAAGAAAGAAATCTAGAAAGAGAAAAGAAGGGTCTTACTTGTCTCCTTTTCTTCTTTTTTGTCCTAAAGAAAGAAATCTAGAAAGAGAAAAGAAGGGTCTTACTTGTCTCCTTTTCTTCTATTTTGTCCTAAAGAAAGAAATCTAGAAAGAGAAAAGAAGGGTATTATGTCTCCTTTTCTTCTTTTTTTGTCCTAAAGAAAAAATCTAGAAAGAGAAAGAAGGGTCTACTTGTCTCCTTTTCTTCTATTTTGTCTAAAGAAAGAAATCTAGAAAGAGAAAAGAAGGGTCTTACTTGTCTCCTTTTCTTCTATTTTTGTCCTAAAGAAAGAAATCTAGAAAGAGAAAAAGAGGGTCTTACTTGTCACCTTTTCTTCTTTTTTGTCCTAAAGAAAGAATCTAGAAAGAGAAAAGAAGGGTCTTACTTGTTCCTTTTTTCTTTTTGTCCTAAAGAAAGAAATCTAGAAAGAGAAAAGAAGGGTCTTACTTGTCTCTTTTCTCTATTTTGTCCTAAAGAAAGAAATCTAGAAAGAGAAAAGAAGGGTCTTCTTGTCTCCTTTCTTCTTTTTGTCCTAAAGAAAGAAATCTAGAAAGAGAAAGAAGGGTCTTACTTGTCTCCTTTTCTTCTTTTTTTCCTAAAGAAAGAAATCTAGAAAGAGAAAAGAGGTCTTACTTGTCTCCTTTTCTTCTTTTTGTCCTAAAGAAAGAAATCTAGAAAGAGAAAAGAAGGGTCTTACTTGTCTCCTTTTTCTTCTATTTTGTCCTAAAGAAAGAAATCTAGAAAGAGAAAAGAAGGGTCTTACTTGTCTCCTTTCTTCTATTTTTCCTAAAGAAAGAAATCTAGAAAGAGAAAAGAAGGGTCTTACTTGTCTCCTTTTCTTCTTTTTTGTCCTAAAGAAAGAAATCTAGAAGAGAAAAGAAGGGTCTTACTTGTCTCCTTTTCTTTCTTTTTGTCCTAAAGAAAGAAATCTAGAAAGAGAAAGAACGGGTCTTACTTGTCTCCTTTCTTCTTTTTTGTCCTAAAGAAAGAAATCTAGAAAGAGAAAAGAAGGGTCTTACTTGTCTCCTTTTCTTCTTTTTTGTCCTAAAGAAAGAATCTAGAAAGAGAAAAGAAGGGTCTTACTTGTCTCCTTTTCTTCTTTTTTGTCCTAAAGAAAGAAATCTAGAAAAGAGAAAGAAGGGATTTTACTTGTTCTCTTTTTCTTCTTTTTTGTCCTAAAGAAAGAAATCTAGAAAGAGAAAGAAAGGGTCTTACTTGTCTCCTTTTCTCTTTTTTGTCCTAAAGAAAGAAATCTAGAAAGAGAAAGAAGGGATTTTACTTGTCTCTTTTTCTTCTTTTTTGTCCTAAAGAAAGAAATCTAGAAAGAGAAAAGAAGGGTCTTACTTGTCTCTTTTTCTTCTTTTTTGTCCTAAAGAAAGAAATCTAGAAAGAGAAAAGAAGGTCTTACTTGTCTCTTTTTCTTCTTTTTTGTCCTAAAGAAAGAAATCTAGAAAGAGAAAAGAAGGGTCTTACTTGTCTCTTTTTCTTCTTTTTTGTCCTAAAGAAAGAAATCTAGAAAGAGAAAAGAAGGGTCTTACTTGTCTCCTTTCTTCTTATTTTGTCCTAAAGAAGAAATCTAGAAAGAGAAAGAAGGGTCTTACTTGTCTCCTTTTCTTCTATTTTGTCCTAAAGAAAGAATCTAGAAAGAGAAAAGAGGGTCTTACTTGTCTCTTTTTCTTCTTTTTTGTCCTAAAGAAGAAATCTAGAAAGAGAAAGAAGGGTCTTACTTGTCTCTTTTTCTTCTTTTTTGTCCAAGAAAGAAATCTAGAAAGAGAAAAGAAGGGTCTTACTTGTCTCTTTTTCTTCTTTTTTGTCCTAAAGAAAGAAATCTAGAAAGAGAAAAGAAGGGTCTTACTTGTCTCTTTTCTTCTTTTTTGTCCTAAAGAAAGAATCTAGAAAGAGAAAAGAAGGGATTTTACTTGTCTCCTTTTCTTCTTTTTTGTCCTAAGAAAGAAATCTAGAAAGAGAAAGAAGGGATTTTACTTGTTCTCTTTTCTTCTTTTTTGTCCTACAGAAAGAAATCTAGAAAGAGAAAAGAAGGGTCTTACTTGTCTCTTTTCTTCTTTTTTGTCCTAAGAAAGAAATCTAGAAAGAGAAAAGAAGGGTCTTACTTTGTCTCTTTTTCTTCTTTTTGTCCTAAAGAAAGAAATCTAGAAAGAAAAAGAAGGGTCTTACTTGTCTCTTTTTCTTCTTTTTGTCCTAAAGAAAGAAATCTAGAAGAGAAAAGAAGGGTCTTACTTGTCTCCTTTTCTTCTATTTTTGTCCTAAAGAAAGAAATCTAGAAAGAGAAAAGAAGGGTCTTACTTGTCTCCTTTTCTTCTATTTTGTCCTAAAGAAAGAAATCTAGAAAGAGAAAAGAAGGGTCTTACTTGTCTCTTTTTCTTCTATTTTGTCCTAAAGAAAGAAATCTAGAAAGAGAAAAGAAGGGTCTTACTTGTCTCTTTTCTTCTTTTTTGTCCTAAAGAAAGAAATCTAGAAAGAGAAAAGAAGGGTCTTACTTGTCTCCTTTTCTTCTTTTTTGTCCTAAAGAAAGAAATCTAGAAAGAGAAAAAGAAGGGTCTTACTTGTCTCTTTTTCTTCTTTTTTGTCCTAAAGAAAGAAATCTAGAAAGAGAAAAGAAGGGTCTTACTTGTCTCTTTTTCTTCTTTTTGTCCTAAAGAAAGAAATCTAGAAGAGAAAAGAAGGGTCTTACTTGTCTCTTTTTCTTTTTTTGTCCTAAAGAAAGAAATCTAGAAAGAAAAGGAAATATATATATAATATAGGCATGCCACACGGTTTTATATAGAAGTAGATTCTAGAAACACTGTTTTTTTTCTATATTGAAGAGTTTATTTATGTATAGATATATATGTATATATAGAGAAATAAAGTTATATATATGAGAGAAAGTGTGAAAATAGAAAAATTGTGTAGTTTACCTCATTCTTACCTCTGAATAAAACCCACTGATATATTGTGTCTTATACATCAGTAACTTTCTGTTTCTGAAACATCCATATTTTTCTATATTGATGGATTATTTATACATAGAAATTTATTATAAAAAGAAAGTCTTGTATCTATATATATAGTATATAATAAGTTATTGAGAGAAAGACAGAAAGATTATGTTGTCTACTTGTCAAAAAACCTACACATATATTGTTTGATCTATAAGGAACATCCCATTGTGTGTAAAGGTTTGCAAGCTAATCTCACAAATCCATTACTACTGAATTGTGAGTTCAATCCTCACTAGATGCCCCATACTTGTAACCTTGAGTCACATCTTACCCATGGCGAATGGGTTGGGTAAATACCTATTGTTTGATATACATGTTTTTTCTGTTTTTTGAAACTAAGAAATTGCTTCACCTAAAATCGCAACAATTGGACATTTTATTTTCAGACAAGAGAGTGTCCATGATTGTTGGGAAGATGAATTTAAAATCTTTTATTCTTAAAGAAAATTTTATTCTATTCAATAAATTATTTTAGTTAAAATATGCATTTTTATTTGTCCCTAAAGAAAGAAATCTAGAAAGAGAAAAGAAGGGATTTTACTTCTCTTTTTCTTCTTTTTTGTCCTAAGAAAGAAATCTAGAAAGAGAAAAGAAGGGGTCTTACTTGTCTCTTTTTCTTCTTTTTTGTCCTAAAGAAAGAAATCTAGAAAGAGAAAAGAAGGGTTTACTGTCTCTTTTCTTCTTTTTTCCTTCTTTTGTCCTAAAGAAAGAAATCTAGAAAGAGAAAAGAAGGGGTCTTACTTGTCTCTTTTTCTTCTTTTTTGTCCTAAAGAAAGAAATCTAGAAAGAGAAAGAAGGGTCTTACTTGTCTCTTTTTCTTCTTTTTGTCCTAAAGAAAGAAAAATCTAGAAAGAGAAAAGAAGGGTCTTACTTGTCTCTTTTCTTCTTTTTTGTCCTAAAGAAAGAAAAATCTAGAAAGAGAAAAGAAGGGTCTTACTTGTCTCCTTTTCTTCTTTTGTCCTAAAGAAAGAAATCTAGAAAGAGAAAAGAAGGGTCTTACTTGTCTCCTTTTCTTCTTTTTTGTCCTAAAGAAAGAAATCTAGAAAGAGAAAAGAAGGGTCTTACTTGTCTCTTTTCTTCTATTTTGTCTAAAGAAAGAAATCTAGAAGAGAAAAGAAGGGTCTTACTTGTCTCCTTTTCTTCTTTTTTGTCCTAAAGAAAGAAATCTAGAAAGAGAAAAGAAGGGTCTTACTTGTCTCTTTTTCTTCTTTTTGTCCTAAAGAAAGAAATCTAGAAAGAGAAAAGAAGGTCTTACTTGTCTCTTTTTCTTCTTTTTTGTCCTAAAGAAAGAAATCTAAGAAGAGAAAAGAAGGGTCTTACTTGTCTCTTTTTCTTCTTTTTTGTCCTAAAGAAAGAAATCTAGAAAGAGAAAAGAAGGGGTCTTACTTGTCTCCTTTTCTTCTTTTTTGTCCTAAAGAAAGAAATCTAGAAAGAGAAAAGAAGGGTCTTACTTGTCTCTTTTTCTTCTTTTTTGTCCTAAAGAAAGAAATCTAGAAAGAGAAAAGAAGGGTCTTACTTGTCTCCTTTTCTTCTATTTTGTCCTAAAGAAAGAAATCTAGAAAGAGAAAAGAAGGGTCTTACTTGTCTCTTTTCTTCTTTTTTGTCCTAAAGAAAGAAATCTAGAAAGAGAAAAGAAGGGATTTTACTTCTCTCTTTTTCTTCTTTTTTGTCCTAAAGAAAGAAATCTAGAAAGAGAAAAGAAGGGTTTTACTTGTCTCCTTTTCTTCTTTTTTGTCCTAAAGAAAGAAATCTAGAAAGAGAAAAGAAGGGTCTTACTTGTCTCTTTTTCTTCTTTTTTGTCCTAAAGAAAGAAATCTAGAAAGAGAAAAGAAGGGTTTACTTGTCTCTTTTTCTTCTTTTTTGTCCTAAAGAAAGAAATCTAGAAAGAGAAAGAAGGGTCTTACTTGTCTCTTTTCTTCTTTTTTGTCCTAAAGAAAGAAATCTAGAAAGAGAAAAGAAGGGTCTTACTTGTCTCCTTTTCTTCTTTTTGTCCTAAAGAAAGAAATCTAGAAAGAGAAAAGAAGGGTCTTACTTGTCTCCTTTTCTTCTTTTTGTCCTAAGAAAGAAATCTAGAAAGAGAAAAGAAGGGTCTTACTTGTCTCCTTTTCTTCTTTTTGTCCTAAAGAAAGAAATCTAGAAAGAGAAAAGAAGGGTCTTACTTGTCTCCTTTTCTTCTTTTTTGTCCTAAAGAAGAAATCTAGAAAGAGAAAAGAAGGTCTTACTTGTCTCCTTTTCTTCTATTTTGTCCTAAAGAAAGAAATCTAGAAAGAGAAAAGAAGGGTCTTACTTGTCTCCTTTTCTTCTATTTTGTCCTAAAGAAAGAAATCTAGAAAGAAAAGAAGGGTCTTACTTGTCTCCTTTTCTTCTTTTGTCTAAAGAAAGAAATCTAGAAAGAGAAAAGAAGGTCTTACTTGTCTCCTTTTCTTCTTTTGTCCTAAAGAAGAAATCTAGAAAGAGAAAAGAAGGGTCTTACTTGTCTCCTTTTCTTCTTTTTTGTCCTAAAGAAAGAAATCTAGAAAGAGAAAAGAAGGGTCTTACTTGTCTCCTTTTCTTCTTTTTTGTCCTAAAGAAAGAAATCTAGAAAGAGAAAAGAAGGGTCTTACTTGTCTCCTTTTCTTCTTTTTGTCCTAAAGAAAGAAATCTAGAAAGAGAAAAGAAGGGTCTTACTTGTCTCTTTTCTTCTTTTTGTCCTAAAGAAAGAAATCTAGAAAGAAAAAAAGGGTCTTACTGTCTTTTCTTCTATTTTGTCCTAAAGAAAGAAATCTAGAAAGAGAAAAGAAGGTCTTACTTGTCTCCTTTCTTCTTTTTGTCCTAAAGAAAGAAATCTAGAAAGAGAAAAGAAGGTCTTACTTGTCTCTTTTCTTCTTTTTTGTCCTAAAGAAAGAAATCTAAAGAGAAAAGAAGGGTCTTACTTGTCTCCTTTTCTTCTTTTTTGTCCTAAAGAAAGAAATCTAGAAAGAGAAAAGAAGGGTCTTACTTGTCTCTTTTCTTCTTTTTTGTCCTAAAGAAAGAAATCTAGAAAGAGAAAAGAAGGGTCTTACTTGTCTCTTTTTCTTCTTTTTTGTCCTAAAGAAAGAAATCTAGAAAGAGAAAAGAAGGGTCTTACTTGTCTCCTTTTCTTCTTTTTGTCCTAAAGAAAGAAATCTAGAAAGAGAAAAGAAGGGTTTTACTTGTCTCTTTTTCTTCTTTTTTGTCCTAAAGAAAAAATCTAGAAAGAGAAAAGAAGGGTCTTACTTGTCTCTTTTTCTTCTTTTTGTCCTAAAGAAAGAAATCTAGAAAGAGAAAAGAAGGGTCTTACTTGTCTCTTTTCTTCTTTTTGTCCTAAAGAAAGAAATCTAGAAAGAGAAAAGAAGGGTCTTACTTGTCTCCTTTTCTTCTTTTTGTCCTAAAGAAAGAAATCTAGAAAGAGAAAAGAAGGGTCTTACTTGTCTCTTTTCTTCTTTTTGTCCTAAAGAAAGAAATCTAAGAAAGAGAGAAAAGAAGGGTCTTACTTGTCTCTTTCTTCTTTTTGTCCTAAAGAAAGAAATCTAGAAAGAGAAAAGAAGGGTCTTACTTGTCTCTTTTCTTCTTTTTTGTCCTAAAGAAAGAAATCTAGAAAGAGAAAAGAAGGGTTTACTTGTCTCCTTTTCTTCTTTTTGTCCTAAGAAAGAAATCTAGAAAGAGAAAAGAAGGGTCTTACTTGTCTCTTTTTCTTCTTTTTGTCCTAAGAAAGAAATCTAGAAAGAGAAAAGAAGGGTCTTACTTGTCTCTTTTTCTTCTTTTTTGTCCTAAAGAAAGAAATCTAGAAAGAGAAAAGAAGGTCTTACTTGTCTCTTTTCTTCTTTTTTGTCCTAAAGAAAGAAATCTAGAAAGAAAAGAAGGGTCTTACTTGTCTCTTTTCTTCTTTTTGTCCTAAAAAAGAAATCTAGAAAGAGAAAAGAAGGGTCTTACTTGTCTCCTTTTCTTTTTTCTTCTATTTTGTCCTAAAGAAAGAAATCTAGAAAGAGAAAAGAAGGGTCTTACTTGTCTCTTTTCTTCTTTTTGTCCTAAGAAAGAAATCTAGAAAGAAATCTTACTTGTCTTTTTCTTCTTTTTGTCTAAAATCTAGAAAGAGAAAAGAAGGGTCTTACTTGTCTCTTTTTCTCTTTTTGTCCTAAAGAAAGAAATCTAGAAAGAGAAAAGAAGGGTCTTACTTGTCTCTTTTCTTCTTTTTTGTCCTAAAGAAAGAAATCTAGAAAGAGAAAAGAAGGGTCTTACTTTCTTTTTCTTCTTTTTGTCCAAGAAAGAAATCTAGAAAGAGAAAAGAAGGGTCTTACTTGTCTCTTTTTCTTTTTTTTTTGTCCTAAAAAAAGAAATCTAGAAAGAGAAAATGAAAGTTTTACTTCTCTTTTTATTTTGTCCTCAATTAACAAATGTAGGTCTTAATTCTTCTATTTTGTTTGTCCTAAAGAAAGAAAGTGAAAAGAAAGTGAAAAGAAAGTGAAAAGAAAGTGAAAAGAAAGGTCTTATTTCTCTTTTTCTTGTCCTAAAGAAAAAAAAAATCTAGAAAAAGAAAATGTCTTTCTTTTTTTATGTCTTTAAAGAAAAAAAAATCTAGAAAGAAATTTTGTCTTTTATCTTTTTGTTTTTTTCCTAAAGAAAGAAATCTAAGAAAAAAAAATGTCTTCCATTTTGTATTATTTCTAAAAAGCTGAGTGATGAGTTATTGTTGAACATATAAACAAACCTGATTTAATTGGTCACATGTTGTTATTATAAACTGACAGCTGTGGTTTCAAATCTTTTAGCTTTTATAGAATGATTGATGGGTTTGGAAATAAACAAGTTTTTATTTTATTTATTTTAAGACAAAATTAAAGTGTCCATTGATTAACTCCACTTGTTATCTAGAATGATAATCTTTCTATTGAGGTTATTCAGACTCTACAAAGCTTTGTGTCTTTCATGATTGATTAAATTTGTAATTAAATGCATACCTATATCCACTAAAATTACTGGGCTATCTATATATTTTGTTTTTATTTTGGTTGTAAAAAAAACAAACAAAAAAAGACAAAACATTCCTACAAGTTTCTCTATGATCTATATAGATTGTTCAATGATTTTATTGCAAAATATGAACAATTTTTTTTTATGATACTAACACACACACGCGTACACACACACACACACACACACACACACACACAAAGAATTTGGAGGAAGATATTACCAAGTATACAATAGAATGGGCAGATTCTAGCCACTGATTAACAGCTCCACGACTCCTGCTTTAAGAAATCTTCTGGCGAAGGGATCTTTATCCCAAAATATTAAGAGAATAAATCCAAGGTAAACGAACAATACCATAGTTACCTTATTTTTCTTTACACTTGGCATTGTGATAGCCTTCAAAACCAACCACCAAACCAATATAAACACAATGCTTCATGCAAGTTATAAAACTTGTATTGTTTTAAAAAATTATTTGTAAGAATGATTTTATTATTTTAAATATGATTATCATAAATTCTTTAATGCTTTGTTTATACAACAATCAAATTATTCAAAAAGTTTATCATTGTTATACATTGGTTGATGCATTTTTGTAGACACTGGCATTTTTTGTATGTGTATGTCATACTAGCTTGCCGCCATGTTGTTGAGGAAGTGTTGAACCTTGTCAATGTTGCAAACTCCCTACATCACTTTAAACTGCATCTAGTGATAATGTTCTTGATGTATTGGAGCTCTGAGGATTGTGGTGGACGGAAAATAGGCCACTCTGCCAATTTTAAAATTTATATAATGAGAGAAAGTTTAAAAGTATAAGAAGTGTATATGTTAGCATATTAATTGAAATTTGAATGTTGTCAAAATAATAAAACAAATTGTAGGAAAAAAAGTTTGTCACTTTTAAATGGTGAATATAAAATTTAAACGTTTACATTAAAGTATCATTGTTAATAATGGAGAATATTCCTAGAGAATTGTTACAAATCACTGACTAATGTTTACACAGCTGGTCACATTCAGTGGTAATTATGTACTAGATAATTCATCATCAACATCATGTCGCACTGGTAGCATGGTAGATATATGACAATCTCTTGCCAATCGTTCATATAATTCATTGCTCTCAGGAGGTCCTCTGTGTAGCATCCAGTATCCGTACAGAGTTGATCAATGTAGATCTTTGCTAGACGGCCTGCACTGACGTGCTGGTTTGCATAGAACATCACTTATGAGTTCGTCCTTGCTTCTCCAGCAGTATCCAGCATATCTTGTTCATCTTACTTGATTGGTCTGTGTGATAGGTGGAAAGTGGCTGTACAGTTACTTTCTTGTAGGGTGTTGCTTCCACAATTTGTTTAAGATCATATGCAGCATTTTTGTGTAGCTTCCATTTAGCTTATTCTTTAGGTGCTTTGTTAGGGTCTGTAGTGCAACCATACAATAAGTAGATAAATATCAGTGTTTATTAGGACGGAATCCTGGTGGCTGAGCAGTTCATGACATGCAACACTCCACTTTGGCTCTTACTTAGGCTAGATGAGCAAGTAAAGAAGCCCTCTCCGATCAATTGGCTGGTCACGTCAGGACCTATCATCTATATGATTGCCCCGACCATATTGCTCTTATGGCAAACCCCAAAAACTTTTTATCATATATATTTACCAACTCCTCCGCACGAGCAGGATGTGACACAAGATCAATTTCTTAAACGGAGATTAACATTAACAGATTTAAATTCAGTTTTTCTTGTAGACTGGTTGCTTAACCAAGGTTAAAGAACCCAATCTGCCCTACTATGTATCCATAGTTAATGGAAGAATAGTTGGATTCATACCTTTCCCAAGGGTATTAGTACTCTGTAAAATGCTAACAACCCCATTCAGGATTTGAACTTATCTCATGTTCATTTCCTATGACATTAACCATTACACTTCCTTTTCATCATCTTTGTGCTAGAAGGTGTTGGCTGAAGGTTTTAGTGTCCTGGGTATGATGTTAAACTTCATCTGGTGGTTAGATTCTAATTCTGGAGTTTTAGGGAATGTGAAGTTCCCCTTCATTGCCATCACTTCCAGGTCCACCCTGACTCGGTGTGATAGTTTTTGTTAGAGTCTCTTGGATTAGATAAATAAAAAAATGAGTTTGAAAAATGTGTTTAAAAAAATGAGTTTGAAAAAAAAAGAAAAAGAATATCCAATTAGAATGAATAAAACAAAATATCTTCAGCATAAAATAACCCAACAGGGGTTGACATGCCATAAAATCCAACCAACCAACCAGTGTTTATCTGTCATAACATTAAGACAGGTTTTATTTAAAGTAGCCATTTTTTTGTTGCTTGGGAAGGGCTGAAGTTTTATTTTATCACCTTTCTAGTAAAACGTAAAGTTGGAGTGGCCCATCATCATAATTTAGCCAGACAACGAGTAAACCTATCCCCTTTTCACTAGTATTAGACCAGGGAGATTGTTTTTGCATCTGAAGTGAGGTGCCACACCTACCGTCAGGTCCCTACATTACCACACAGATCTAAGTTGTGCTACTCATGCACTGAGTTGGCGAGGGCCAGTACTGAACTTGCGGTTCTGAGGCAGCTACTCTACTGACTGAGCTAATAGTATCTTATTTGTTAACTGGTTATTACATTTTGGCTTCTGACACTGGAAACAAAAATTAAAAGATTGTAAAGATGTTTTTGTAATGTATATAACTAGCAGGACCAGTGGATATACCACAGTATGATAATTTAATTATTACAATGTTTGACGTTAACTTAAGAGCTATTGTAAAATAGTTCAATATGTAAAAAGTATAATAATCTTAATTTAACTCTATCACACACTTTTTTATTTTCTTTCTTTCCTTTTCATCATATTTGATTGAAACAGATTAGCACTATCACTTCCATGCACTCACCCCCTCTCTATATATTTCCCCATCTCTCTTTTTTTCTATATTGTTTCTGTGTAGCATGCCCTTTTCTTCCCTTTCTTTATAATGAAAACAGAATTGTCCATTAGTTAGCTGAGGTGACAACACTCATAAGAAATAAGAATTTGGCAGATAAGCAACACCAGATAATCAGCATTTACATTTTTTCATTTCTTCTTGGATGATTTGAACAGTCACATTTTTAATCAGGTATTGCAAAATGATAACGATAGTATTTTCTGGGAACACCAGTATTATCATTTATTATTATTATTATTATTATTATTATTATTAAAAACTTGTCAATGTATTTTTAGGTGATTTAAATTTTACTCCTTTAATCCAGATGTTTAAATATATTTGGTAAAGTTGTTTTTTGCTTTATGAATAATTTTTCTGAACTTTTTAGATGAGGCTTCATAATTTGTATTCTTTAGATTTTTCAGTCTGTTGTCCTCATCTTTATTGTTATATGATGATAACAGTCATACAATTTAGGAACATGAGTATTAATATATAGATGTTAAATATACATGTTTTTTTTTCTCCTCTTAAAATACTTTTCTTTTTCTTTAATCTAGTTGATACTTTTTATTCTACTACAACAATTTCATATTGATTTCTTTGTTTGTTCTTTAACATTTTTTCTTTTTTTTTCTTCTTGCATATTGTAGACACTAAAACATCTGTTTGGTTTCATCATTATATTCTAACCCCCCCCCCCCAGCACGCTTCAGTTCCTCCTCCTTTTTTATTTTTTTTACCTGTTTATATTGACTATTCATCTTGGCTCCAGATTGTTGATTTTCCCATTGAAAGTAGCCAATGTTCTTTCTAAATGTTTCATGTTTTCCTTAGGATCAGGAAACCTGGTTATTTATTTTGTCTCTCTATTATTGAACAGGACTTAAAACAAGGTCTGCCCTGTCAGCTGAGGTTGTAGAACACTACTGTTGTTGTTGTTGTTGTTGTTGTGATGGCATTCACCCTGGGTCAGTTAAGATGGCTCCATCCAATAAAGTCACTGTATGAATGAGATAGTGAATTCATGAAAAGAATGATAAGGGAATAGGAAATTCCCCAAACTCCACATGTTACATAGTTATTAGATCCCTAATACTTTTTAAGGTATTGTAGAAATCATAATGGCGATTAGTACAGCTGATGGCCTTGAGAGTGAGTGACAACGCTTGACCTCCCTCTCACCTTGCCTTGTGGGGATGAATCGTGAGAACCGGAACCCCCATAGAAGGCCCTGTTCCGGTTTAAGGATACTAAGTAACTCAGTCAGTTAGAAGTTAGAAGCCGAGCTAGTAAGATGTAAGGATCTGCGCAGATTGTCTGGTTTGGGGATTTACAAATAAAGTAACATCAACGTAAATCGAAGTCTTGTGTTTATTACCTAAAAACTAACAATAACACAGGGATTCTGATAACGAGAAATCCTAACAGAAACCAGACCCGAAGTCCCCAAGAAAGACCAGACCTTAGAAGATATACCAGACCAAGATGTTAGAAGATAGAACCAAAGCTGGCCAGAAGAGAAGACGACTAGAAGAAGTAAGAAAAGGGTATACAACATTATATGATTTGGTACGGTGAAAACCCCAGTATGCAACACACATGCATATCTCGGTTAGGAGAAGGAGATGCTCTTGTTTGCCACAAATTTTAACATAATAATAAATGGAAACACTCTTTGGTTTTTCACCGGAGCCCCCTTGGCCGAACTGTAACCCTAATACCACTAGGTGACAGACCAATCCGCTTTGGAAGGTTCTACCAGGAATTTGTATTCCGGTTGTCATAGCTCTGACACTACCACGCTGTCATCACCCTGCTATACTGAGGAAGGGATGGACTTTCGGGTGGACTGCAGAGGAGTATGATCTCCCCCTATGGAACTACCTGTTGGCTTTGGGTGGTGACCTGTGATGCTTTTGGACGAATTCATGGTGACTGGGCAGTCCATGACATGCAACACTCCACTTTGGCCCCTACATGTGCAGTTGGATCACATCAAGCCCTACTACCTATATGATTGTCCTAACTGTATTGCTCTTATGGGAAACCCCAAACCCTTTTTATCATAGATGTACTAGAAGGCAGAATTACCTCATGTTATTTTGTGTCCTGTTGGCAGGCCTTTCTAAAACACTGAATGTATCCCCTCTAGAGGTGTAAGACCCCTTCAAAAAGGGGTTCTTCTCTTTTGTAGTCATTCAAATTCTTTAAAGCTTATGTCTTCCATGATTGATTTATCTTCATAATTAAATACTTGTTATAAGAATTAGCAAGATGTTAACTTGTAGCTAACACCTATTTCTTATAATGCCTTAAGTTATCTAAAAGAGTAAAAAGACAAGTCAGTTAATACTATATAACATTTAATTTCTACAACAGATAAAATAGTCACAATGTGTTTGAGGAACATGAAGAAAAGTCTAAACAATGAAGAAGTGAAAACCACTTACTATTTCTCAGGTCTGGAAAAAAAAGATAGGTACCATATGTATTGCTGGGGAAGTCAAGTCGTGTTCGTAAAAAAGTATGATTCTAGGGTTCGCCTTGTCACGTAACTAAAATGGACTTGTGATGTAGGAGAGTTCCTCAAACCTTGTGACAAGGGAGACCACTCCATTTTGTCTCCCAACACTACAAAAATAACAGGGGCATGTATAATTTTTTTTTCAGTTGTCAATGTAATAAAAAAAAACCAAGTTTCTCTACAATCTATAGATTGCTTAATAATTTTATTACAAGATGTAAACAATAATTTTTAATTTCTATGAATGATGTCATTATTTAAATCAGATTATCATAAACTCTTAACACTTTGTTTGCACAACAGTTAGATTATTCAAAATAATTTCCCAACTTGTTTAGTTGCTATCCATTTTTTTAGGCGCTGTGGCAGTTTTTTTTATGCCTATGTCATACCAGCTCACTGCCATGTTGTTGAGGAAGTACTGAACCTTTTCGTCGTTGCTAACCCCTTACACCACTTTAAACTGCATATAGTGGTGAGGTTCCAATTCTAGAGCTCTGGGGAGTGTGGAGTACCCCTTCATTGCCATTACTCCTAGGTCCACTTTCACTCGATAATACTTGTTAGGGTCCTATCTATGGGTTAAATAGATCTGTTTAATAGGGCTGTGTATACCCTTCAAATCTTAACTCTTTGCCTGCCAAATTTCCCCTATGACTGTACCAAATTTTCTTGGTATATTTTACCTGTATGAGATATTTCAAACTTCACTATCTATTCACATCAGAACTCATTCTATTCAAATAAAGTCATATTATTGTAATCAGTCATTCTATTCAATTATAATGTGAACTAACCATCAGTTTTTGTACTCTACTTGGGTGTGGTGGGAGAGCAGCAGCTTAAAGTAGACAAAGGGTTAAACTATACAAAAAATATAAATATGAATATTCAATTAATGTGATTCTCAAACTCTAGGCATAAAATAACCCTAGATGGTTTGACATCCCATTAAAATCAATCCTGTTATTTGTTTTCTCATTGCATATTTCATTTACAATTCATTTCAGCATTAACCCTTTTATAACATTTAGGGTGGGGGTTAGGGTTTGGGATTGGGCTAGCATTGGGGTTAGATTACAATTTTATGTTTTAACAATTGATAGTGGAAAATGCCATTTTTCCATTTGGAAAAAATTCATGATAGTCAAATTTCCCCTCATCATGTCCTTTAATTTATTCACATGTTTGATCACAAAATCATTAACAGTATCTATATTTTTCATTTAAAAGAATTTTTTGTATCTTTATCCTTCACAAAATATAAATTCAGTAGAATACATGGAATGGCCTATTATGGATATCAGACAGACAGTGAGGGAGTCTATCCTATTTTCACTAGTGTTAGATCAGGGAGATAGTTTTTGCATCTGTGGTGGAGCATCACACATATCATCAGCTCCTCACTTTACTGTATAATCTGTGCTACTCATTTGCAGCATCAAACCTGGAACTTTGTGTTTCCCAAGGCGGATGCTTATGGGGTGCGGGTGTTCATTGGTTAAAGTTTAGGTACTGGACAGGGGGTCTCTTAAGGAAAAATTGTAAAAAGTACTTGGTACCTATTACTTAAGCATAACATTTATTATCTACATGTAGATATATAAATGAATTATTTATATTGTATCTAGATAATAGATTAAAATAATCATGTCAAATCATGCAGAAAAAAGTAAAATTGTCATCCACCTGTCTCAATTTTTCTGAATTTTTTCCAGGTGTAGACTGTTAACATTAGACAATCCCCAAAATTTGATCTCCCAATTCCAAAAATTAGTGGAGTTATGTTGATTTTTAGCTCTCCAAATTTGGTGGGGTTGGATAAAAATGGCAACTTTTTGTAATCTATTTTTGTCTGTAAAATGTATTCTAGAGCTTCCCTAATACTAAAAATTGGTTTATTTTTTCCTAAGGAATCCAAAATGATATAAAAAAATATTAAAGTCAACCAATTTTAAGTTATTGATAATTTCTGATTTTTTCCTAGCAAGATCAATATCCTGATGTGGCACTGCATCTATGACAAAAATATTTTTTCTTTTATTATTTCACATATATTGAACATTATTTGTACCAAAAAATAGTTTGATTTTTACAGATAATAATCTGGGCCATGTTGTGGCAAATCTAACTCAAATTTTCATGGAGTCAGTCATGAAATAAGATTTATTCTATGTTTTTATTTTGACTATGAATCAAATACTCATTAACAAACTTCTGCAATTCCTGAGTGTATTGTGATGTAAGCAATGATGTAGTTTTGGTTACAGACAGACAGACACCCTATCTCCATTATAATAAGATATATGTATTTCTTTTGTATTATTTGTATTATTTGGACTATTGTCCCCGTCTTTATAGTTATCTATATAACATTTAGGCTGATGTGCCCACTGATACAAATTATCAAGCCTCATCTAAAAAATTCTGTTACAGACATACAGACATCGTATCCCCATTATAATAAGATATATATTTATATATTTTTTTTCGTTTTTTCAGATTTGTGATCTTTGGAAAAAAAAAGAGTAAAAAATGAAGAGTCAACTTTTGTGTTTGATGATTGTGGCTTTTGTAGCCACAACTTTTGGAATGGTCTTCAATTGTGTTGACCCAAATAATTGTGACAAATGTCCTCCACGTGCAGAGAGTTGTGAAAATATTGTCAAGTGTGGTTGCTGTGAAATTTGTAAGGATACTCTCAGTAAGTTCCATTTTTTTTCAAATATAAATTAAAAAAAAAAAAAATTCTATTTCAGAGATGCTGATAGGTAGACATCTTTCATTTCTGATGCAATAGTGTCAGAGCCAGGAAGTCAGGAAGTTCTTGGTAAGGGTTACTCAGCTGATTGATTGAAAGGGACCTCTCCAACTGCGCAAGTAGGGGCCAAAGTGGAATGTTGCATGTCATGGACTGCCCAGCCACCAGGAATTTGTCATTAAGCATCACAGGTCACCACCCAAAGCCAACAGGTAGCTCCTTTGGGTGTGTGTGTGTGTGTGTGTGTGTGTGGGGGGGTCATACCCCTTTGCAGTCCACCCTGAAGTCCATTCCCTCATTTGTGTGGCACTAAAATATTTTTGATTATATAAACTTTATTTTATTACTTCACTAAACAACTCCTTCAAATAATAAGACCTTTTTTTGTTGTTTTTAGCCCTGAAAAAAAAACGTCAAGAAAAAATATTTAAAAATAAATAAAAACCACTAATTCACCCCAAAATAACCAAATTTATAATTTTTAGGGGTGAATTAATATTTACAATAAATGAATTTACATTTGAATGAATCAACAGTGAAGATCCCAAAACTCCAATATCAGTCTCATTTTCGTTTATGTTTTATATCCACCCAAGATGTGTGTTTCCTTTTTATATTTCAAAGTATTAAATTTATATTGCAGTGGGACCTCTGTTCTTGAACATGATTTGTTCCAAAATTATATTTGATAACCGATTTGAAAACTGAAACAATATTTCCCATAAGAAATAGTGTAAAGTAGATTTATGCATTCAGACCTCACAACATTCCACTTTCCCTTTCCGTTAGTATCACTGCTGTCTTTCTTAGGAACCATTGTTTGAATTCTGAATTATTCCATTTCAGTTATTGGAGAACAGAGGTTCCACTGTACCTTGAAATTAAGATTGAGATTTCAAAGGTGATTTTTAAGGTCGCACAGAAACTTTACCTGCTAAAATTATGGATAACAGGAATTTTTAAAAAATCACTAAAAATAAAAATATAATTAGGAAGTAATAAAAAAAGAGCTCTTATTTTAAATAAATGTTTGCTTTAAATTATATAGGCAATGTTTTTTTTTATTTATTTGTTTGTTGTTTTTTTTATGTGACATATTTAAATCTAATCTGTGGGTCCTAGGACTCACTAAATTAAAAAGCTATCAGTATCACTGGTATTTTATCATAACAGATTTTTGTTAGTCAAAGTTGTTAGTTGTTAGTTGTTTTTAAAAAAAAATTTTAATACTGAGAACCAAGATGGCTATGTCCGTTTAATATTCATAAGTTATAGCCTTGTTAGAAAAAAAAATAATGCTTATAATAAAAGTTTTCTTGTTCCCCAATGATACTTGCATCGGTAAAATAAGATCTAAAAAGGCTCTACTGAGTTATCACGTTTTTTTAGAAATTGTACTGTATGGAGGAAGGGAGATAATTCATTTCGGTTTTGTTTTATTTCATTCCTTACATTCCTTTTTCTGCTCCAAGTTTTCGTTGTTTATTATTATTTTTTTGTATTTAATGAAAGAAAATATTTTTTGTATCGGCTTTTTCTTTAGTAATTTTAATGGTATAAACTAGCAGGTTCTGAGGAAATTCTACTTTTTTTATAAAACAATTTTTTGTTACCTGCTAAAATGACAGATCCCAGGAATTAAAAAAAAAGAAGAAAAGATCACTAAAAATAAACTAATAATCCGTTTTTAAATATAATCTTTGTTAAAGAAAGTAATAAACATATCACTGCTATTTTATCATACCAAATTTTAGGTATTCAAAGTTGTGTATGTTAGTACCGGTGGCTATAATGTTTTTATTGCTGAGAGCTAGGTACTGGCAAAATGAGCCTAAAATGCGTATTTGACAAAATGACAGAAAATAATTTACCAAAAATCAGGGAATTATCGGATTTTAATGAAATTTTCAGTGTTTATTTATCAATGAATGATCTTTATAATGCATTATTTATTTTATTTCAAAACTTTCTCATTTTTTTTCAGGTCACTTAATTTTGACCCCCCTTATGTTGGGGGCGTAACATTTTTTCGAGTTGGTCTTATACTGTACTAATTACAGTATAAATAATGAGATAAAAGACCGAAGTTATGAATAGAAACAAACAAAAAAAATTTTTTAAGGTGGCTTTTCTATGAGAAAATGAGTACCGAAAATCGAAAAATAAAATGTAAAAAAATAATAAATAATAAATTTTTTGGAGATTTCTTTTTTACTCATTTCGCTAATTGGCTATTATCTTAAAAGAAAAAATTATACATTGATATTTTTTCTGCTTAAAAGGGGTGTACATTTTCAATCGTGTTTTTCTTCAAAACTTATTACTATCATCTAAAAAAAATAAGGTTTGCATTAAGTAGATAGTTATTTCTAGAATCTAAAGATATAACATTTTAAACTTAACATCATGCTTTTCACATTTTAAATGAATTTTATATATTAATTTTTCATAGCAAAAATACTAAATTAAAGTTTTGAAATAAAATAACTGATGCATTATAAAATTCATTAATTGATAAATCAATACTGAAAATTTCATTAAAATCAGATAATTACCTGATTTTTGGTAAATTTTTTTGCAATCGCGAATGTTACATTAAAATTGTAAACAAGCACATAAACCATTGAAAAATAAACAGAATGGCAGATCGTGTCGAAATTTACCAAAACAAATCGTTTTAGATGTATTAAAAATAAACTGCATATGTAATAATATTTTTCTTTTTTTAGTGATGGTCATTATGTTACTTTACTACTTATCTATTTAGACAAAGTTTGACCTTAAATAATAGATTTAATTATTTTTAATTCGTTTTTAAAACTCGTAGCAGACGATTTTAATGCCAGTAGCTAACTGCTGTCAGGGTTAGGGTTATAAATATTAAACTTTAATATTTATAAGTTATAGGCTATAACTTATAGCCTAGTTAAAAAGGAAAAAAAGTAATGCTTATTATAAAAGTTTTAGTAAACTGGCTTGGTTTTGGTCTGTTTACCAAAACTTTTCTCGTTTCCCAATGATACTTGCATCGGGAAAATAAGATTTAAAAAATCTCTGCTTCGGGTTACCCTTACCGCGTTTTATTTATTTATTTATTAAATTGGATAAAGTGTATGGAGCAAGGGAGATAATTCATTTATTACTTTTTTTAAATTGGAGAAAGTGTATGGAGGAAGGGAGATAATTCATTTCGGTTTTTTATTTTATTTCTTTTCTTTTCTTTTTCTGATTCTTGTTCTGTTTTCTTTCTTTTCTTTTCTTTTTTTTTTAAATGGATAAATATAAATTTTTATATCAGTCAAAGTTTAGGTACCAGACCTGCATACTGAAAATGTGTGTCCCTTTAAGGAAAAAAATTAAATAAAATTATTCTAATTACTTACTATTCCATTGCAATTCATTATATTTCAATATGTCACAGTTGAATGAGCTGTATCTCTTTATTAAATTATAAAATGACTTGATTAGTTAAATTAAAAGTTAAACTTAATAGAAAAAAAATGATATGATGACATGCATTTAAAACAAAATTAAAACAATTTATCTTAGATTGTTTTAATTTATTATCTATATATATTATAAATAAACTATTTATATTATACCTACATCTTGGTAATAAATGATATGCTTAAGTAATAGGTAACCGGTATTTTTAATAATATAACAATTTTTCCTTAAGCCCCTCCTCCCTTTTGGCATTCATATCCAATACCTAAACGTTGACCCCCCCCCCCAGTATATGATAAAAAGTTAAAAAAAAGCTTAGCTACCTTTACTTAAATTAGGGGTCCTCATCTTTTGATTTATTGAATGGGGTAAAATAACTCTTGTTGTCCCAAAATTATTTAATTTTGTATTAAATTATTATTAGATTAATAATAAAACTACCAAGAATATGTACCCTCTGGGCATAAATATTTGTTTTAATGTAATGAAATATATTAAATTAGAAAGACTAACAAAATTAAATAAGAACTCATATAAATAGATTATACTTATTTTAATTGTTTTTAATTGGTTTTATATAGAATCATTCATAGGATTGATTTTAATATGTTGGAGAATAAAACAAAAATATTAGATACTAAAAAAGTCGTTGGGGTGGCCTAAAGTCGGTATCAGCCAGTCAGCGAGGGAGTCTATCCCCTTTCACTAGCGCTAGACCAAGGAGATTGTTTTTTTTAGCATCTGAGGTGAAGCGCCACACCTACCATCAGCTCCTTACTTTACCGCACAGATCCCTGTGCTACTCATATGCTGAGTTGGCGAGGACCGGTATCGAACTAGGAACCTTGTGGTTTCTAGCCGAACGCTCTACCGACTGAGCTAACCCGGTCCCTATTAGATACTAATAACACCAAATAATTGTTTATTAAACCTGGTTTTGTTAAAACCAGTATGCAAATTAACCACACCATTTATTATGTAAACCTTTATTTCTTAATGATATATAAGACACATTGTAGTAATTACATGGGCTGTTTTGAGGCAAATCTAACTCAGATTTTCATATACCTCATTATCAAATTATAGTTAGACACCAAATCTCCATTATAATAAGATTGTGTGCTCTGTATTGAGGTTAAAAGCACAGTAAGGGCAACTCTAAGCCAAACTTTTTTTTACGCCTTATTTTTCTGATGCAGGTATCATTGGGGCATGAGAACAATTTTGGCAAATAGGCTAAAGTCTGCCCTTTTTACATGACATGCCATTAAGAAAAATCAATTTATTTGTTCTGACTGAATTAATCAATTAACAAAATTGCAAATCCAGCAAAAGTTTTTGTATAGGAATATAAATAATAGATTCAATGTGCAGTTCTCCAACAGTATGACTAGCTACTCGATTAGTAGTGACTCAACTACAAATACTACTATGTTACTTTACTATGAATAATCTTGTGTATTTGTATCTTTATATTTGTTCCATTGAATGATGGGTCCATCTTGTAGGGGAAATATCTTCCCTTACAAAACCCTGTTTTTTTAACACGGATTTTACAATTAAATAATAAGTGGTTTTTGCAAAGCCAATTTAAACATTTTAGATTACCACAAATGAATTTCCTATTATCTTAAGATTTCTTTCACCATCAAAATATTTTAGATTAATGTCATTTTGACAAATAATTGCAACTGAATAATTTCTGCATGGAGGAAATTTCAGAATTCCAGATTACCACAAATTCATTTAATTATTCAATTTCATATTGAGTTTCATCAAAATATTGAAATTTCATAATCATAATATTTCAAGATTTTATTAACTTTATGTGTGTTCCATTGGACGAGTTCAACTATCTTGTACAAGAAATATCATCCCTTTGTAACATGAGAGAGAGAGAGAGAGAGAGAGAGAATGGAAAGAGCCAGTAGGTTAGCATGGAAAATTTTTAAGGATGAATCAGCACAATGCAACATGACATTTTTTGATTGGACGAGACATCACATGGCAAAGTGGGGGAGAAAAGAACAGTGAAAGGAGAAAATGTTCAGGGAGTTTGGAACTATGTGTTGACAGTGAAATGTTTTGATTTGGGGGAAAATAAAAATCACATGAGAATAAATAAATTGCCTTGTGTTATATCTCAAAAAACTCTAAATGGCACAAGGCAAGATGTCCTACAGCACCATAAGTTGGTTTCCAGACACCAAACATCAAGGAATTGTCAGCCAACTTCATATCAGCTTAGCAACCAAATTTGACCCTCTCCATCTAGCACGGTAGTGTCTGACTAGGAACCACAAAGTTCCTGGTTCAATACCGGCCCTCGCAAACTCAGCGTATGAGTAACACAGGGATCTGTACAGTAAAGTAAGGAGCTGATGGTAGTTGTGTAGCTCTACCTCAGAGATGCAAAAACAATCTCCTTTGTCTAGTGCTAGTGAAAAAGGGGACAGACTGTCTGGTTGATACCAACTTTAGGCCACCTCGACTTTACTTACTTAAGGGCTGGTTTAATTCAGTCGGAAGAGCACCTGCTTAGGAATCACATGATTCCTGGTTTCATACCGATCTCCGCCAACACAGTGTATGAATAACACATATTGGGTAACCTGATCTTTAAGGTAAAGTAAGGAGCTGATAGTAGTTGTGTAGCTCCAACTCAGACACCAAAACAATCTCCTTGGTCTAGTGCTAATGAAAAGAGGATAGACTCCCTTGCTGTCTGGCTGATATCGACTTTAGGCCACCCTGACAACTTTACTTATTTCACTCCATTAGAAACATAAGAGTTGTAACGTTACACCCTTTCAATATGATTTAATTTTTCTTTTCTTTTTCTTTTTCTAGATGAAGGTGAGAGTTGTGTAATGTCCATTGTTATGACCACTTACAACCAGAAACAATGTGCACCAAACTTGATGTGCGATCAAGAGACCATGAAATGTATGCCAAGTAAGTAATCAGGATTTTCACTTTCTTCGCCCCCCAGCTATGGGTTAGATAGTAGCACAGCTGTTCTTCTCCAAGGATGGTTTTGGCATTAAATAACCCATGAAGGTTATCAAATCAAATCACTTCTATATTGTCAACACTTTGTTAAAAACAAGAATATATATGTCCATTCTACCTTAACTCGAATATAAACGCTCTATCAATGATATTGAGCACTGTCTGCTTGGAAATATAACACCCATATTATCTACAAAATATACATATACACATACATACACACACACACACACACACACACATACATACATACATACATATATATATATATATATTCTGTCTGTATGTTTGTACAAACAGTACATATAATTTTATAATTTCCATTTAACTTTGTTATTTGAATCTTCAATGAACTTTGATTCAAAAATCAAACTACACTTCATACACAATTCGTAGGCTAACCACGAACTATATAACATTCATCTACCAAATTGCCCCCACAGCTGTACCAAATAACTTTGTATTTTTTACCCATATTCCATTCAATTGGTTCCCTACTCACTCGAGTTGGTTCACAGATAAAACAAAAGATAGCAGGGGTGTTCATATAGTGATTTTTTCAGTATGAACAATTGCCACGTATGAGACTTTTAGTGGTAAGAGGGCTACTGTGATTGACTTAAAGTAGGCAAAGAGTTAACAAAAACATATATATTGAAGTTATTGAAGTTGTCAAAATTATATAATTCCCATTAATCCCCTATTTTTTTCCCATTGATCCCCATTTCGTTCCTTTTCATTCCCATTGAATCCCATTGAATTGAATTCCTTTCTCATTCCCATTGAATTCCTTTCTCATTCCCATTGAATCCCCATTCCCTTTCCTTTCTCATTCCCATTGATTTCCATTCCCATTGATCCCCCCCTTTCTCATTCCCATTGAAATTTCTCATTCCCATTGAATCCCCCCTTCCTTTTCTCATTCCCTTCCTTTCCTTTCATTCCCATTGAATTCCTTTCCATTCCCATTGATTCCATTGAACCCCCCCCCTTTCTCATTCCCATTGAATCCCCCCCCATTTCTCATTCCATTGAATCCCCCCTTTCCTTTCTCATTCCCATTGAATCCCCTTTCCTTTCTCATTCCCATTGAATTCCCATTGAATCCCCCCTTTCCTTTCTCATTCCCATTGAATCCCCCCTTTCCTTTCTCATTCCCATTGAATCCCCCCTTTCCTTTCTCATTCCCATTGAATCCCCCCTTTCCTTTCTCATTCCCATTGAATCCCCCCTTTCCTTTCTCATTCCCATTGAATCCCCCCCTTTCCTTTCTCCCATTCCCATTGAATCCCCCCCTTCCTTTCTCATTCCCATTCATTCCCATTGAATCCCCCCTTTCCTTTCTCATTCCCATTGAATCCCCTCCCATTAACAAATGTACTTTTATTAATGCTATCCCAACAACTCAGCTGTCACTTGGAAGGATGAATTGTTCCAATAAAAATCAGATAATATACAATCATTATTGTTTCAAATTTCAAGATGTCTTTAGAAAACACTATATGACCCGTTAACTCTTTAGGTTTCAGTTGTAGCAACCAGGGGAAGCAATTAAGGGGTCACTGGACATTGAGTCAGTAAAACTGTAGTCCAGTTGAATTTACATTTTATATGACCCTAATTTAGTCTGTAAAGTCATACAGTAAACACTTCTATAAAAAATTCTGGTTTTATTTTTATTATGAATTGTAGAGAATGGTTTTACCAATATTTATCATAAGCCAGGTTCACGATGAGGGGTTACATTTGCATGGTATTGATCAGGTTTATGTTTATATTATTTGGCATAATATTTTGGCCGCCCTGTCGGCTGGGGCGTTAGAATGCACCGACTGCACCTCTGCAGAGGGGTAAGACTCCCCCAATGGGTTCACCTGTTGGCCGTGGGTGGCAACCCGTGATGCTTAAGGATAGAGCCCAGGTGGCTGAGCAGTTCATGACATGCAATACTCCACTTTGGCCCTATCTTGGGCTAGACGGGCGGTCGGAGAGGCCCCCTCTGATCAATTGGCTGGTCACGTCAAGCCCTAGCACCTATATGATTTTCCCAACCCTATTGCCCTTATGGCAAGCCCCAACCCCTTTTTATCATATGGGTGCTAGAAGGTGGTGTCTGCGGGTCTACATGTCCTGATCTATCTGATGGTGAGGTTCCAGTTTTGGAGGTTTGGGGAATGTGGAGCACCCCTTCATCACCATTGTTCCCTGGTCCACTCTGACCCGGAGTGGTAGTACCTGTTAGGGTCCCATCTATGGGTTAAATAGAAAAATGTATTTATAAAAAAAATTGTAATATTCATTAAGAATTGATTTATTTCAAAACTTTATCGGCATTAAATGACCCACTGAGGTTGATATGCTGTAAAACAAACCAAACCAAACCAAAAAAAAAAGAAATAATATTTTGGGAATGGTATATACCCAACTATTCTCCCTCCCAATTTAGTCCATCTAATAGTAGGGCAGAGTGGGCTCTTTGACCTTAATTTGGCAACCAGACTAGGAAAAAGGAAATCTCTGGATTCAAACCTGTTAAACTCTGCTTAAACAAATTGACTTGAATTTAAACGTTATCATAATCTAATCTAGCTACATTTGAAGAAATCTGTCTATGCATATATTATTCGACAAGCTGCTTTATAAAACATGATTATCTCCCTTTATCTATAAAGTTTTTCAAAATAATGCGGTCATCGTTAGCGTTTGGGTGTATGACAACTAACTAACCCATTTCTTTTGTTTTAATGTACTTTCTTATATTTAATGTAAGCAGAAGATAATTTATGCAAATGATTTTCATTGGTCAATTTTAATATTCTAAATAAGTTGGTTATTTTACATATCCTCTAATTTATGGAGGCGCTTGTTATTGTCATAGGAAATGGATTCAGTGGCACAAGTTCAAATCCTGAATGAGACTATTTGCATTTCACATAGCATTAATATCCTTGGAAAGGTATGTAGCCAACTATTCTCCCTTCAGCTATTGTAACATTACACTCTCATTGTCGGAATTGAGAGATGACACGTTTGATTTGGAGTGATGACGTGTTGATATAGAAATAATTAGTTGTATACTTATCTCTGAGGCTGGTACTACATTGGAGAGGCTTGAATATCGGTTGCTGAGTTGATGCTGAAGTTGACTGACAATTCTTGGATGATTGGAGTCTGGAAACCAACCTGGAGTGTGGGGGAACATCTTGCCTTGTGCCATTTAGAATTTAATTACAAGGCCACTTCTTATTCTCATGAGATTTTTATTTTCCCTAAAGTGACAATTGCTGAGAGCAAGACCCAATGTCTGTCTCCGTGCGTTGTCCCAGACTCACATTCTCACCTCTCACTCCTCCACGTCTCAAGGCTTGTCCAATAGAAGCGATGCTATTTGGCATTTTGATGATTCATCCTCAAACTTTTCCATTCTCATTTAACATGTAATTCTTACTAAAAACTTTTCTGTGGTAATTTACATATCAGGTTACACTCATAGATCTCCCCCCCCCCACATTATGTTACACTATGGGTAAATAGTAGGAAGGACTGGGATCTTTAACTTTGGTTAGGCAACCAGTCTAGCAGAAGAAAATCTCTGAATTCAAACCTGTTAAACTCCTCTTAAGAAATTGACCTTGTGTTACATTCTATTTGTGTGGAGGCATTGGGTAAATATACATACCCTATAGTTTATTTATGTTTATTTAACAAATTGATCACCATGTCAGTGGGTGTTTAGAATATACTAACTGTATCCTCTGGAGAGGGTTAATACCCCCCCCCACACACACACCAAAAAGATGTCCTGAGTATTACCCTAAATGGCATCTGGTGGTGAAGCTCCAGTTCTGGAGCTCTGGGGAGTGTGGAGTACCCCTTCATTGCTATTACCCCCATGTCTACTCTGACCTGAAATGGTAGTACCTGTTAGGGTCTTATCTATGGGTCAAATAGATCTGTTTCAAAATTATTTGTATTAGATAGGAATACTTGATACCATGTAACTTTAAATTGTATGAAGAATAGTTACTTGAAACCATAATTATGTTTATTAAGGATTATCATTATTAGTTGCCTAGGAACTACAAGGTTCCTGGTTCGATACTGACCCTCGCCAACTCAGTAGCACAGGAATTGTGAGAAGCTAATGGTAGTTGTGGCACTCCACCTCAGATGCTAAAACAATCTCCTTGGTCTAGCGCTAGTGGAAAGGTGATAGACTCAGGGCACCCCGACGAATAAAAAAAAAAATTATTAGCTACTTGAAATCCTATAACTATAAATCCTTTAAATCATGTTAAAAGCACTGGTTCCTGTTAGATCACTGAAGTTAAGTAGTGATAAGCCAATTCAATACTTATGTGGGGGACCACAATAGGTATTGTAAATAACCTGATATCAAAATGACTTGATTATGCATTAAATGACTTGATAAGGATTGATATGTTGTATAACAAAACAACCAACCATATGACTTTGTGCAAACAAATGATTATTATTAAATAGAAGTATTTACTTGAAACCATATAATTGTGTGTATATTACTAGCAGATATACCCAACATTGCCTGGGGGTCAAATATGTTGAACTTGATTGATAACTTAATTCATTTATGATTAATACCTTACACGAAACCAGTAGAAAGATTTTCAAAACATGAGGCATAGTAAATAATATGTATTCAATAAATACCCCATCAATGTAATTTTGTTAGTCTACACATTATTAATTCAAAATTTAACAAGGTTTAAATCATGCTATCACAATATTTGAAATTAAAGGAAATGCTGTTTTTTGTTTTTAAAAGAGGATTTCAAATTTGTAAAAAAGTCTAGTGAAAAGGGGATAGAGTCCCTTGCTGTTCGGCTGTTACCAACAATAGGCCATTCTGCCAATTAAAAAAAAAAAATGATTTTATCTTACAAAAATCTCAACCTCTAGTATGGAAATTTTTGTAACATAGGCCATGGTAAATGATACGTTCTTATTTGATAAACCAAACTGAATTGTTGCGGTATTTATTTAAAAGTTACAAATATGAAACTCAACAATATTTGATAAGTGGGCCGTAGTTGACACCAAATGACCTCTAAGGTCAATTTTAATGATGATATATGCTTTGTTATAAAATGTTTGCCCTTACTGATAATTATGGGCGAATGTCCCTATCTGTTATCATATTGATTACGAAAAAGGATAAACAAACTTATTTTCATTGTCCAAGAAACTGCCAACAAAAGTATTTCATGTCATCTTGAGTTACATCACAAAATTGAAATCACGCTATTGTAATGTTTGAAATTAATAGATTTTTTCATTTAACAGGGATTTTCAAATTAAAAAAAAAAAAGGGAATTTCTGTATCACCAATTTTAAAAAAATGTATCGTCCAAAAGACTCAAAAATATTTTATGTCCTTTTGAATTCTGCAATGCCAAGTTCAAAATTCAAGATTGCCACAAATTTATTCAATTATTTCATTTCATATTCAGTTTCATCTAAATGTTGAAATTTCATAATCATAATATTTTATTTTAATAGAAACCCTGTTTTTTTAACAGGGATTTTACCATTAGATAATAAGTACTTTCTGCAAAGACAATTTCAAAATTTTAGATTACCACAAATGAATTTCCTATTATCTTAATATTCGTTTAAAATGTTGAAATTTCACAATCAGAATATTTTAGATTAACAAGAATATGCACCCACTGGGAGTAATTATTTAAGTTTTAATTTAATGAAATATATTAGAAAACTAAGGAAATTAAATAAGATACATATGAATTGATTACACTTATTTTAATTATATTTTAATTGGTTTCTATATAAAATCATTCATAGGATCGATTTTGATATGTTTGGGAATAAAACAATAATATTAAAGGTGAATTTGTTGTATGGAGCTGGCTCAACTAATCAAGTGTGAATGCTATCACAAAAACAGAAAACTAATTAGAAATTAATGGGTAACTTGATTTTGATGGACATCTCTTAACTTTAGTGTGACCTCCACTTTCTGGTTTGCCAGGCAAGCGTGAAATAGTTTAGTTAGATTGGTTGGCCACTGAGGAATGAAGACACAATGGCTGGTGGTTTCATGTGTCTGGGTCCAACAAAGAGAAATAAAGATATGAATTCACTAAAGAAATATCTTGAGTTGTTACTAAAAACAAACAATAATGCAGGAGGTCTTAGACAGTCTAGAAAGATCTTAAGAAGACACCAGCTGAGAAAAGTCAGAAACAGTTGAGAATCAACAGATAGCAACTCTGGCCAATCCATGAAGAAAGTAAGAAGAAAGACAAGTATAGAGTAAGATTAATGTGTATATGGTTACGGGGGTATAATGGGTATATGTATGTTAAGATGTTATATAACATAAGTTTTTACTGTCCATACTAATATTTTAATGTATTCTTTTTAAAAATCTTTTCAGAATCAGTTGTGATGGCCAAATTGTTTCCAGAAGATGGAAATGAAGTTATTTCTCAGCGTCATGTTCCTGAGTCTGTTGGTTGCAATGGCTCTGTGTAAGTATTTGATACTGATATTAAATAAAGTCTGTAGTTTAGTTCATATCTATCTATCTATCTATCTATAGTTTTGTTTCATTCTATCTATAGTTTTTCTATCTATCTACAGTTTTGTTCATATCTATCTATCTTTCTATCTAAAGTAATTGATAATAAATAAAATCTGGCTCAAGGCTATATTAATTTTTTTTTCAAAAGCGTCTTACCTTCTGAGTGAATGGGTGTCAAAAAACCTAGGAAATGGTGAAAGAAAGAACTGAATCCACCTATAATAAAAGTACCATCATTTCCATTATGCTTAAACCCTTAATGAATAATGCCTATGATAATTGTAAAGTCAAGTTGAATTAATTCAATACTAACAACCATTCATAAAACTTTTATTCAAGATA
The DNA here is from genome assembly GCA_023376005.1 of Doryteuthis pealeii. Lineage (NCBI taxonomy): Eukaryota > Metazoa > Mollusca > Cephalopoda > Myopsida > Loliginidae > Doryteuthis > Doryteuthis pealeii. Next base: position 50,982,833 of record CM042173.1, read on the forward strand.
TTTTTGGTATATCTGAACCCATTCATTCATTCATTCTCCTCCTCTCCCTCCTTTTATCTGAATCTAACATGAATAGAAATTTGTCTGAGTTTGAAGAAAGGCAAGAAGTTTCCTCCTTTTTTGTTTTACTCTGATGATTCATTAATAAAATATTCTATAATTTATTTTAGCTTAGTGTTGCAATTTATCTCCTTGTTCTTATCTGATCAAAAATCCAATATGAACCCAGATATTTATAGATATGTATGTGTAAATATGATATACATATGTATTTCCTTTTTTTTTTAATAACTCTCCATGTGTCTCGGTATATATCTGAATAGCAGTGGCAGTACTCACAAAAAATGAGTCCATATCAATAGTTTTGTTCATAACTGTCTATCTATAGTTTTGCTTCTATATATCTCTCTCTATATATAGTTTAGTTTTGTTTCTATCTATCTATCTATCTATCTATACATAGTTTTGTTTCTATCTATCTATCAATCTATCTATATATAGTTTTGTTTCTATCTATCTATCTATCTATCTATATATATATATAGTTTTGTTTCTATCTATCTATCTATCCATCTATAGTTTTGTTCATATCTATCTATCATTTTTTTGTTCATATTTATCTATCTATCGATTTGTTTCTGTCTATCTATATTTGTATTTTCTTTTTCTTTCTTTGCAGATGTTTCTGTGCTCATGAAGGAAAACAACTTGAAGGATATGAACTTTTGAAGCAAGAACACATTACTCAACACTCTTGCAGTAAGTTGAATTGGATACCAAATTCACTTTGCAAACTTACCAAGTCTGTCAGAATGGGACTGTTTATTGGTTTGACTGTTTAAAAACTGTGGAATTTGCCACTTTTTTAATCATAGCCTCTTGTCCATCAGATACACCAATACCCTTGCTTGCTGATACCGACAATAGGCCACTCTACCTACTTTAATGTTATGTTTAGTTCAGTCGGTTGAGCATCTGCCTCAGAACCACAAAGCTCCAGAGTTGATCTCGGCCCTTGCCAACTCTGCACATGAGTAGCACAAATAATCTTCCTGGTCTAGCGCTAGTGAAAAGGGGATAGATTCTCTCACCTTCTGACTGATAGCCACACTGCCTATTTTACTTTTTTTACTGTGCATTATAGAATTTTAGTAATATATTGATGGATATTCATATTGTTAAATATATATATATATTTATGTATATATATATATATATATATATAACTTGTCCAGGTCACCTGACTGACACAGGGTTGTTTATAGTTGAAGAGAATTCTGAAACTAAAAATCAAATTTTTAAATATAAATAATCCTCAGGCCATAATTCAACATGTCGACTGTATGGTCTGGCAGAAAAAGCCATATATACATATATACCAATCACCCCTCAACACAAGTTCAAATACTAGACAAGGCTATTTGCATTTAATGTAGCGCTAATACCATTAGGAAAGGTATGAATTCAACTATTCTCCCTCCAGCTATGGTAAATAGTATGGCAGACTGGGGTCTTTAACCTTGGTTAGCAAACCAGTCTAGGAGAATGAAAACTCTTAATTCAAAACTGTTCAACTCGGCTTAAGAAACTGACCTTGTGTCACATCCTACCCATGTGAATGGATTGGTAAATATATACAAGGGAGAGTCAAAAATTATTTGCATTTTCGCTATAACATATCTTTATTAATGTCACACTGTGTTCTGTGCATGTGTGCTTAGAGTTGGCACTGCTGTGGTCATGTGATCAAAGTTTTAGCTTGATTGTGCTATTTTGTCTGCTGTCTTTACAGTGTAAACATAGTTACTTCACTAGCAATATGCACCAAGTAAGTGACCTGATTTTTCTGGTAGGAAGGAGTGTCAGGGGCTGAAATTCATAGGAGATTTTTAGCTCAAGACGGGAACAGTGCACTACTGTGTAGAAGTTTGTATAAGTGGATAGGGAAATTTAAAAGTGTCTGGACAAGTATGATGCATGAAAAGGGGACAGGATGCCCATCAACCTCCTCCACTGATAAGTTTCAGCAATCTTGAGAGATGGTAATAGCCTACCATCAAGTTATCATCAATAAGCTTGTTCTCTGCAGATTAGTCATGATTCTGCCTATCAAATCATCCATGATGAGCTCAGCTTCCATAAAACAGGAGTGCTGATAATTTTTGATTTTCCCTTGTACAACATAGACAAGATGTGATACACGTTCATTTTTTAAAGAATAAGGTTTGAATTCAGAGTTTTACTTTTAGAATAGTTGCCATACCAAGGTTTAAAGAACCCAGTCTGCACTACTATTTACCCATAGCTAGGGAAAGAAGAAATGGATTCATATTTTTATAAAGAGCATTAGTGTGAATTGAAACACAAACTGCCTTATCTAGGTATTGAACTCAGATCAACTAGTCTATTTCCTATGACAATAATATTACACCACACAAAAAGCACCTTAGGTAGTAGTGAGTTTGAACCTTATTAGACACCCCATACATGGTAATGGCGAACCAGCAAGTTATCATTGATGAGGTTGCTTGTTCTCTGCAGATTAGTGATGGTTCTGCCTATCAAATCATCCGTGGAAAATGTGAATAATTTTTGTATCTCCCTTGAATATATAACTGTTAAACTACATAAAGTTTATTTGTCTGAGTTTTTGAGATGAGGCTTGATGTGTATAATTTTGATTTTTTTGAACTGTTGCTCTCATCTTTATTGTTGTATGTAAAATCCCAATGTTTCAGCCGCTGTACCCTCTGGCCTTCCCTGTGTATGTGAGCATACCCTACCTGGGAGATCATTTTGATTACTTCTTTGATGCCTTGTTTGATAAACAGTCAAACTATTCAAAATGATTTCCCAGGTTGTGCTTAAATACACAGGAAACACCTGAGGAAGGCTGGAGGATATAGTGTATGAAACAGTGGTTTTACTTATCACAATAATAATTTTACATATCACAATAAAGATGAAGACAACAGTCTGAAAAATCAAAATTAATTGCTAAAATAATTAATGGAGACACTTAATTATTTTGCCATGAAAGTTCAAATGTCATACTTACAGTATCAAATAAGGGTATAATCCTTTTATAAATATGGTTGATGGGTCCCTTGATGGGTCCCTTGATGACTGTTCAAAATATAGATCAAAGGATTAATATTAATACTCTTGTTCCTTAGCCTTCTGACAGTTATCATCTTGCAACACCCTCTGGTTAAAAATGGAACTGTCTAAATCGTCCAAAAATTCTGATGCTTATCTGCCGAATTCTTATTTCTTATGAATGTTGTCACCTCAGCTAAATAATGGACCATTCCGATTTTATTATAAAACAGAAAGTGAAAGAATGCTACACAGAAAAATGTAATAAGAAAGGAAGAGAGTAAGAGAAAAATAGAGGAAGATAGAGAGAGGGGGTGAGCAAGTATATGCAGTAGGTCTTAAGTAAATATATAAAATGTTGTAATGATTAAATTATCATAATGCGGTATATCCACAGGTCTTGCTAGTGATTAATATTCCTACTGTGAAATATGATTTCATAGTCAAACAATGACTAAAGATTTCTGAAAATCCTTTTGATATGAGCAAATATTTGTTTCTTCTCAGTCAAAATTTGTAACTTTTTTCCCCAATTTTTTTTTTTTCAGATTGTGCCATTCTCAAAGAAAAATATCGAAGGACAAAACTTATTGGCAAAATGTTTTATTGTAACAAACAAGGTGGATATGAAAAGATGCAATGTACTGGCAGTTCTTGTTATTGTGTTAATGAAGCTGGAGAAAGACTTATTGGAGATATTTTCAGTATTGCTGATATTGAAAACCATACCTGTTAGGTAAGAATCTTTTTTTATTTATTTATTCATTTTTTAAAATCTTTATTTTGGATTATTTAGATTTTGTTGACTCTTGTTCTCATCTTCATTGTTTAATTCACAAAGTTTCAGCCAATGTGCTCTGCAGCTTTCTTCAGTCAGAAACATCTCATTGTATTAAATAACTCTTATGAGTCAAACTTTTGGTTTTATTTTTTTAATTTTTTAAAGTAATTAGAAGATTCATTTGTATCTCGTATATCAATCCATGTATCATGGTGGAAGACCCATTGCTGGTGCTAGCTTTCCACAATGCAACTTTCAAGAGAGGCAACTTTTTTTTACTGATCTAGAATTTCGTTTGGTCTTGAACCTAACAATTATTTAGATTTTTCAGACTATTGTCCTCATCTTTATTGTTTTATGTACAAGATTTTGGCCGATGTACCTTCTTCAGGTATTTCTTGTCAAACTTGGGAAATTTCTTGTTGTTATTGGAAGCTTTTACAGAACTTCAAACTGAACCCTTTATTTAAACCATTCCGTTAACCATATTTGGGTACAAGTGTTAACCAATGTTAAGTATCCTATATTATTTTCACCTGTAGTTGGGATTGAACCCGCAACTTTCAGATGATTGTGTGTATCTGGATGTCCGGAGGAAACTTCAAAAATAAAACAATTAACGACTAAGTAAATATATATACACATCAAATATCACCAGAGCTTGGTTTTTGAGCATAAATAATGAAGATTTGATTTATATTCGTGAAGATAATGAAAAAAATGAAATTTAAATGATAACATGGATTTAAAAAAAATCATTTTTACCAGATGATTGTCACTTAGAACTGTATTAATTCAATCCTTATATATGTTGCACCATGTGTTTTTTTCCCCCCTTCCCCGGTATGTTTTTGTGTTCTATGTATAATTTAATCCTTAGAACACCATGGTCACTTTTTCAATGACCATTAAGACCAAACATAAGATTGTTTGAGTATTGGTGGCCAAATGGAAGTTGAATTTTTGGGACAAGTGTTTTCTATGGTTATTTTTACTGCTGATTATGAATTCAATGATTTTTTGGGGATATGACATCAATTTAGGTTGTTTCCGTAATGATTTTCAAAATGGCGACTGAAAACTGCTATTTTTTTCAAAGAAAATTAACAATTTTAGGAATTCCAGTGGTGTAATATGTCAAATGATGTTTTCTGTGTCACAGAATATGAAAATATATTCATTTTATTTAACAACTCATTTATCTCTATTAGGTTTTCTAAGTGAAAATTATTCAATTATGTCCAGTTTTTTATGCTATTTTGTATTGGATGATCATAAATTTAAAATATTCATTTTCATATGTCATTTATATCTGTTCATGTATGAGAAAGCCATATATGACATAGACATACAATGAATGTGATCTAGTTCCCTAAAATAGTAACCAAGTTTAAAATGGTAGAAAAAAAATCAAGAAGTGAAAGCATAAAAGAACGTTTTTGCTCTACACACACGAGGGAATTCAAACATGAAAATTATCTCCTAGCTCTGTGGTGTATGCTGTATTTGTGTAAATGACAGAAGGGGAAACACTCTTTGAGCAGGGATCAAGCCAGTAATATTATTGCAAATGAACTATGGCCTTGACTGGATAGACAACAATGATGTGCCCACTAAATGAAAAAGCAGTTGCTACTAGAGTGAAACATGATTATGAATCGTTCAATGTTTTACAGAAAGCTTAAAAGCTTAAAACAGCAGTGCTAAATCTAAAAGCTAGTTTTGGTATGCAAAAGCATTGGAATTCAATGCAGTTCTTACTAAAGTGTGCCTATGATATTTGTTATAAGTATCCATTCTATCAAATCCAAAGGAAGAAGACTTTAGTGTCGAAATGACACGTGCCGGTCGGGCATTTATGAAGAGAACTGTTTCAGAGCTTACAAAGCAGTTTGCACCAACACAATTCCTAAAGATTGGATAAGGATGAAGACTAAAAAGGGGAGTTGAGAATGTTCTGCAAAGAAGAAGTGTCTTGCAACAGAGGAAAAGAAAAAAGAACTGTAAGAACTAGATCAATTGATGATTGGTATCTGTTTTTGATGAAAACTGTGAAATTAGATGTCATTTCCAGGACAGTGATCAACCTACATAAAAACAAACTCTATGGATAGAAAACTTTGTTCTCCACAGGTTGGCAGAAATGACACCACCGTCACCAGTTGGAGGTGAAGGGTAGGAATGGACACAGACCATTCAATGAGCCTGTAATTCATTGTTTGGTACAGTGTTTGTCAGAATTCACAGCTTCCCCAAATGAAGTTTGCAGAATATTTGCCAATGTATCCAATATGATATTTGGTAAACGGTGGATATTCATTCATAATGACATAAATGTTGGCAGTGAATCAGATGACAAAACTGTGCCGTAGTGACAGCAGGGATGAGGAATTTAAGATTTATGGCCTTGATATTCATAAAGGTCTGATCTGTATGCTCACCAGTTGTCAAAAAATCATGTGTTATCTGGAAGATGCATTTTACCTGAATCTCAAACATGTTGCACAACAATTGTGCAACAAGCTGGTTGAAGTCATTACAACATGGCTCGATGATACCACAAAGGCGGCTGCCCATCATCACTATGATGTCAAAATGGACCATATAGAAATAACACAAAATTCTGGTCTGAAAACGTCACTCACAACTGGCTATGGTGAGAATCTAAGCCACTCAAGGGAGGATGGGGCAAACACTTATGATTAAAGACTGAAGTGTTACTTGCTAGTTGCTCTGTTGATGACCTTAAAAGTCAAATTGAATTTTGGATGTCTGGTCAAGCAGCTGACTGCTAAGTCTTTCTTGATAACCTGGGAGTAGACCATGGTAAGCAAGTAAAATATTGTGCTCATATAGTGTATGGACCATGCCATGGACAAAATCTAAAAAAACACTGAACAGAAGATTAGGATTCAAAAATTGTTATTGGTCACGGCTGGTGAGAAAGCCTTCAGTTCCCCTGGAACTTCTGTTTATTGGACTTATTGCTATGGCTAAATTACTTTCCCCAATTCATGCAACACTTTTATTATACAATGATTATAGACAGTAGATGGAAAGAAACAATGTTTAACATAAGGGATTCAAAAGCTTTGTATCAAACAGATTTGAACATATTGCAAAATTGGCAAAGTTATTTGTGACACACCAGGAGCATATACAAGTTTTCTTTGATGACATAATTGGTATCAACAGCAACACATTAGTGCTTGCCATTTCTACATACATTCAGAATGAGTGGTTTGTCCTGTGTCAAGAATTCTACAGGACGATGGGAGACATTCTCATATTCCCTCTGATGCACTTTCTGGGATTGATGAAATAGCCACCAGTGATGTGCCACTTGACAGAAATTGGACTGGGATGAAAGTATTCTTTGAACCCAAATTGATTTTTCTCAAGGAATTAAAGGATGTAAAACAAGAGGGTGAACCAAATGGGATTGAAAAGCTGGAAGCTGCAGTAATGGAGAATGTTATTGATGCTGATCAGAAAAAAAAACTTTTGGAGTTAGAACACTTCTAGCATGAGGATAATGGTAACATAGAGGCACTAAAGTGTACACCTCTCACAAACTTTAGATGTGAATCCCAGTTTTCTAGATTTGATAACCAAATCAGGACAACTCTGTGTGTCAAGTGACTTACTTATATGGAAAATTCTTATGTATCGAAGTTAACTATTGCAAACTTGATGAGTAATTGGTGATATCTCTGGGCAAAAACGTCACTAATCTTATAATTTTCAATTTTTTTACATGATAAAGAAATTAGAGCTTTTTAAATCAATAAAATGAATGTATTTTCAGATTCTGTGACTAAAAAAACCTATGATTAGACATATTACATCACTATTAAGCCATATATTGTCCTTTTCTTTAACAAAATCAAGGATTTCAAGCCACCATTTTGAAAATCCTCACGGAACCAACCTAAAATAACATCCTAGATCAAGAATCTCATCAGAATTGTAATCAGCAGCAAAAATGGCCATAGAAAACACCTGTCTTCAATTTTTAGGAAAAAAGTATTCATTTGCCGACCCCTAGTTTGAGCAGCTTTAGATCACTTCTGATCTTAGAACCAATTGTATTAAAGCACAGCCACTCTAGACTTTTTGTCTGAATTTCTGAGATGAGGTTTGATATGTATTATTTTGATGATCAGGACTGTTGTCCTCATCTTTATTATGATATATAAAAACTCAATTTTTCAGCTGTTGTACTCTCTGCACTTCTTCTGGTATACCTTGTCTATTTGGGCATAGCAACGAACATGCCTCTTGCCCTTTGAACTGTCTTTTTTTGTCTCTCAGTCATTTTGTCCTTCTTTTTGTCACCTCCTTTTTGAATGTCTTTCTCTCTTACCCACAAATTTCTGTTTTTGTTCTCCAACAACTTCCATATTTGCTTTTTGTTCTACAATATGATTTTTTTTAAAATTAATTTTTTACTAACCTGCTTTGATCAAAAACTCATTATTAATTCTTCTTTTTATTTTTATCTTTCAGATATTCCACAGGATATGGTAAACAAGCACTAAAAACTGCTTGTTTTATATTCACTTCCCTATACACACGCACACATACACACACACACATACACAAATGTTTTTGCTATAAACTTTCCCTCTCACTGAAATATTTCTATTTAGTATTCAATTAGTTTTCTCTATTTAGATTTTTGCTTATCCTATTCTACCTGGAACATGTACAATTGAGAATTTAGTGTGGTTGATTTTTTTAGTAGTTTACAATTTGGTATTTAGTCCAGGTTAAAAGTGCGGTAAGGGCATCAGTAAAAATAAGGCCTACAAACGTTTGGCTTTTACCTTTACCACTCTTTTAACCTGTGGTAATTTCTATATTTTTAAAAATGGAATTACATTTTTCGTTTTTTTTATACTTTTGTAAAAGATAATTCTGTGTTGATATAAAATACCAGAGTATAGACAGTTGTAATATTTTATTTCTAGTTTCTCATTCTAAGTCTGTCTTTGATTACATGAAAATGTTAGAATTATTTTGTTATAACTTTGGTAAAATTGCTCTAGTCTTTTAAAGTGCCAATTTTTCACTGTGTAAATTCTGACAAAATTGTCTATCCTTAATGATAAAGTAAACATTTGGGCCCATAATAAATATATATATATATATATTTGGTTAAATAGTATAGACATCTCTTGTCTACATATTTTGGTTTCAGTCCGTTTAAGGTGACAGAAAGATGTTATAATATCAGGCCAAAATTGGCTAAATTTACTATAACTAATATGTTCCCGAGTACTTTTGGTCCCATCATGGAAGGATGTGTATATTATAAAAAAACAATACAACTTTATAAGCGTTTTATTTATACTTATATTATGTGATATGGAGTAGCATTTTTTTTTTTTTTTTTTTTTTATTAAGGATTGAAACCTAAATATGTAGATAAAAGCAAATATGTCTCAATGAAAAAATGCAGCCCAATTACACGCACACACACACATGTATTTGTGTGTGTCTTCCTATTATAAAATGGCCTTGTGTCTATTTTAGTTTTGTGGGAAGGTGGATATATATATATATAATTTCAGATCAGTGTGTAAATTTAAGCATTTGGTTAATTATATTTATTTTTTGTGGAGGGGCATTTTTTAAATAATTGCATTTAGTTTTTTATTTATTTTATTTATTTTTCATTTTTAGTGCTAGGATTTTTGTGGTGCGATGTCAAGCTGAACTGTATTGTCTCAGAATTCATTAAAAAAAAATACTGTCTCCAGAAAAGAAAATACTCAAACTGTATTTGTTTCAGACTTTTTGTAAAAGCATTTATATAATTTTAAAAAACCTGTTTTAATATTTCATTTGTTATGCTTAAATAAAAACAACAAACTCAAAAACAGTTGTATATATCTTGATTTCTTAACATGTTTTGGATATGTTCCGGTGAATTTATGATATAAAAATATTTCTGTTGAATGTTTTTTGTATGTTTATTATTTCAAGAAATAAAAATTGTTTTCCTTTTTTTGATATTATAGAAACTTAATTAAAATTGGATGACTTGAATAAAAGTCAAAGTAAAAAAAACACATAATTGTTACCTGGTTTACAATGATTCGTAATATTTTTGCATAGATGAGATTTTTTACATTTTGGTTTTAATATTTATTTCTATGCTCTCTTAGCTCTTGGCAAGGTTTTGGTATTTTTCATTTTTTTTTTTCAATTTTTTTTTCAATTTTTACATCTTTAGCCGTAGATAAGTTGACCTTTAATATAACACAAGGTCAAATTACAGACTAAAATTATAATGACTCGAATATAAATCAAGTCCAAAAACATGATTTTACCCAGTGATATGTTTTACAATAATTCCTAGTATTTTTACATAGTCGAGAAGATTTTCTACATTTTGTTTTTAATACTTATTTCTGTACTCTCTCATCTCTTGAGGAAGGTCCTGGTATTTTTAATTTCTTTTCCAGTTTTCACATGTTCAGCTGAAAGTAGATGACCTTTTAGTATAATTAAATTACAGACTAAAAAGGAAATTGAACAATTTGAATAAAAAAGTCCAAAAACAATTCTTACCTGATGATTTACAATGTTTCCTTGTACTTTTACGTATGCGATAATATTTTCTACATTTTGTTTTCATATTTTGTTTTTAACACTTTCTGTGCTTTTTTATTACCACTATTAACAAAAATGTCAATTTTGGAATGAAAACAATAAAAACAAAATTATTGAACAACAAATGTCAAACTTTATTTTAAAAAATTATTTCATTTATTAAAAACAAGCAAATGGAAAAATTCAAATTCAGTTAATTTTGGGGGAGGGGGGCACTTGCTGTCCATTGTATCTGATGAAGAGACCATGTGAATCTGTTTTCTCCCTTTGATTCAATCTCTGGTTGCGTCTTGCCAACTGCCTATGGGGATATTCAAGTGCTTCAGGTTTCTCTTGATGTTGTCTTTGTACCTGAGCTTTGGTCTACTGATTCCATGTGATCCCTCTCTCAGTTGAGAGTACAGAATCTGCTTTGGTAGTCTGTCCTCCCCAAGTCTGTTTAAGTGGCCAGCCCATCTCAGGTTGCGTTGGACAAGTATGTCATGCCAGGGAGTCCAGTTCTCTTCAGGATGGTCCAGTTTGAAACATGTTGCCACCACTTGACATTTCATATACTGTGCAAGTGATGCATGTAGTAAACATGTAGTCTGTGGGCATCCGCTTTGTATACTATCCAGGCTTCCTCACTGTATAGGAGGGTTGAGAGAACTATGGTACGATATACTGCCCATTTAGTTTTCAAGATGTCTCTGTTGAACCAAACTGAAAAATTCAAATGCAGTTCATTAGATTTTATTTATAATACTCTTGTTCCTTAATCTTCTGACTGTTATCATACTGTAACACCCTCTGGTTAAAAATGAGACTGTCCAAATCGTCCAAGATAAAATGCAAAAATGTAAATCCTTATTATCTGGTTTTACTTATCTAGCGAATTCTTATTTTTTATGAGTGTTGTCAACTCAGCTATATAATAGACCATTCCGTTTTTATTATTAAGAAAGGAAAGAAAAAGTTCATGCTACAGAGAAAAAGTATAAGAAAGAAAGAGTAGGGGAAAGAGAGAGTAAAGAGGTGAGCACATGGATGCGATAAGGCTAATTTGTTTCAATTGAACATAATCAAAAGAAGGAAAGAAATTAGAAAAAAAAAATAGAAAGAAAGGGGGTGAGAGCGTGGAAGTGATAATGCTAAACTGTTCACAATCGAACATAAGGAAAAGACAAAAATAAGGAAAGAAAGAAAAAAAGAAGTGAGAGTTATAATAATCAAGATTATTTTACTTTTTACATATTGAACTATTTAGCAATAGCTCTTAAGTAAACATATCAAACAATAATTTAAATTATCATACTGTGATATATCCATAGGTCCTGCTAGTTATTATTATTATTATTATTATTATTATTATTATCATCATTATAATGATAATAATAATATCTCAACCTATCTAGTATGGAGATTTTTGTAACATAGGCCATGGTAAATGATACGTTCTTATTTGATAAACCAAACTGAATTGTTGCTGTATTTATTTAAAAGTTACAAATATGAAACTCAACAATATTTGATAAGTGGGCCGTAGTTGACACCAAATGACCTCTAAGGTCAATTTTAATGATGATATATGCTTTGTTATAAAATGTTTGCCCTTACTGATAATTATGGGCGAATTTCCCTATCTGTTATCATATTGATTACTAAAGACGATAAATAAACTTATTTTCATTGTCAAAGAAACTGCCAACAAAAGTCATCTTTATTAATAGTTAAATAGAGAGCACTGTTCACATCACTGACCCCCAATCTTGTCATTCTGAGGGTCACAAAGCTTAATTCAGGAGGGTTCAGTTTTCAAAGATCCTTATATAATAAAAATAATTAGTACACTTGTTCCTTAATCTTCCGACCGTTATCATCTTGCAACACCCTCTGGTTAAAAGTGAAATGAAATGCAAAAATGTAACTCCTGATAATCTGGTGTTCCTTATCCGCTGAATTCTTATTTTTTATGAGTGTTGTCACCTCATAATGGACCATTCTGTTTTTATTATAAAGAAAGAAAGCAAAGACAATGCACATGCTACATAGAAAAAATAGAATAAGATAGAAAGATAAGTGAAGTTGGTGGAAATGATAATGCTAATCTATTTCAGTCGAATATAATGAAAATATGAAAAGAAAGAAAAAAAAAAAGTGAGAGTTAAATCAAGATTATTATACTTTTTGCATATTGAACTATATGCAATAACTCTTAAATAAAAATGTCACATATTGTAATAATTAAATTATCATACTGTGGTATATCCACAGGTCCTGCTAGGAAAAATAATTTTCACATAGTTACAGTTTCAAGTATTCTTATCAAATTTCAAGTATTCTTATTTAATTTATAACACAATTGTATGATTTAAAGTAACTTTTCATATTTAGTACTAATTATTTCTTTGTACATAAGGTCAGTTGAGCTCAGTCAGTAGAGCACTTGTCTAGGAATCACAAGGTTCCTAGTTCAATACTGGCCCTTGCCAACTCAACGTATAACTAGTACAGAGATCTGTGCAGTAAAGTGAGGAGCTGATGGTAGGAGTGGTGTTCTACCACAGATACTTATACAATCTCCTTGGTCTCGCGCTAGTGAAAAAGGGATAGACTCCCTTGCTGTCAGGCTGATACTGACTTTACTTTTTACTTTTTTGTACACATATTATATCAATGTTTTTGATCTAGTAAGAGAGAGTCCACACAGTGTAATATGAGGCATAGTAAATAATATGGCCTTATTCAATAAATACCCCACATCAAGCCCTTGCACCTATACGATTGTCCCAATCCTATTGCCCTTATGGCAACACCCCCAACCCTCTTCATCATATGTGCTAGAAGGCAGTGGCTGATGGTCTTATTATCCTGGGTATGACATTAAACTCTATCTGATGGTGAAGTTCCAATTCTGGAGTTCTGGGGAATGTGAAGTACCCCTTCATTGCCATTACTCCCAGGTCCACCTCGACCCAGAGTGCTAGTACTTATTAGGATCCCATCTATGGATTAAATAGAAAAAATGAGTTTAAAAAATTGAGTTCCTATCAAGAAGAAAAAAAAACCGTCTTTGGCATAAAATAACCCAACAAGGGTTAGCATGCTGTGAAACTCAACCAAAAATGTCAGCTTGAGTTTCAATTTAATTAAAACTGACACACACCAGTGAATGGTGGGTTAACTTTACTTTGTTAACTTTCTCTCAGGCATAAAAATTGATAAACATAGATATGTTTTTGATACTGACAAATCCCATTGTTCAAATTGGCAAGGAGACTTTTGAATGTTGACATTTTTTAGCTACTTTTAAGAAGAAAACCCTATATGTACATGTCCGTGTATAGGTGTGTGGATTTTGAGGACCACTTACAGAAAAGTTAAGAAAATCATAAAAACCCAGATATGTGTGCATATGCAAAAGAAAAAAAAGAAAATAATATATTTGTGTATGTACAAATATTTATATGTGTGTGTGTGTGTGTCCCTACACGTACACACATACACACACAGTGTGTGTGTACGTGTAGGGACAGACCTTAAGTGCCACTTAAACCAGAGAAGTTAGGAAAATCATAAAAAACTGAAAGTACGGTATGAACATCTTAAATTCAAGAAAACTATTAAATACAAATTGTTCTGACCAGCTGTCTAGCCTAAGTAAGGGCTAAAGTGGTGTTTTGCATGTCATGGACTGCTCAACCACCAGGGTTCCATCCTTAAGCATCACAGGTTACCATTCACGGCCATCAGGTGCAGAGGTGCAGTCGGTATATTTTACAGTTTCAGCTGATGGTGGAATGTTGATGATGATGATGATGATAAAATATTGATGATAGTAGCAGTAGAACAGTAAAGTCTGTGGAGTGACCAATTGTCAGTATCAGTCAGACAGTGAGGGAGTCTTACCTCTTTTCACTAGCGCTAGAACAAGGAGATTGTTTTTGCATCTAAGACTGAGTAGGGCACAATGTGCTGGATGCCATTCTTGGTGTTCCAGTATGGAGGTTTGTCTGAGGTGATTGCCTCACGGATGGATTTTCCAGGTTGGATAATAAACAGCATGATCGATCCAGTGCAATCATTTCATAATCATGGCTTGCTGAACCAAATTGATTTTGCACCAAAGATGCTCTGTAGCGTTTGATAGGAAATGATGGACAAGAAGGATGCTGCGTCGGGAGTAATGATAAAATGTCTCGAGTCTGTAGTCTTTCATCTTTATTGACCAGGATCTGCAGCCATAAAGGAGGATAGTCCATATTAGGGTTTGGTAGATGTGTACTTTTGGTACTGTGTTTAATTTCTGATTGTGACCAGAGCCGAGAATTGAACTCACAGAATGTGTGTCTGGCAAGATCAATGCGAGTCTTGATATTGGCCAGTTGCTGTGATGATGGCACCCAGATACTTGAAATGGTCGACTTCTTCAATGACTTTGACATTATGGATTTCAAAATAAAATGAGAACACAACATTTTGTATTATTTGGTGTATACAGACTATTGTCGGTAATCTGAACATTGGTTACATAAATAAGAGTAACCTCCCCTTGTTTCGTTCACTTTGAGGAAGCCTTAGATTTTGGTTGGCCCTTTTCATTTCACCGTAAAACTACACTGAAAATACGAATTTGTTTGAATCAATACAACTGCATGTTTTAACACGAAAATATAAAATGTGTTCTTAATTGTGCTTGCGCATTATTTGAAATAAACTTAATTGTTATTAAGAACACATTTTATAATATTTTTGTGTTAAAACGTACAGTTGTATTGATTCAAACAAATTCATATTTTCAGTGTAGATTTACGGTGAAGTGAAAATGGCCGACCAAAACATAAGGCTTCCTCAAAGTGAAGAAACAAGGGGAGATTGCTCTCATTTATGTAGCTAATGTTCAGATTACCCTATTGTCCTCATCTTTATTGTTATCTGCAACTTAGAGATGATTGTCACTTTGAACTGCATTAACTCAATTCTTATATTCTGGACACATGGCGCAACGGATATAAGGGTTGAGTTAATACACACTTTTCATTGTCAATCCAGGTCAAGGGTGATAATAATATAGAATACTTAACATAGCTTAACACTTTTCCCCTGGGGTCATGGTTAATGGAATGAGAACAGTGGATTAAATAAAGAGTTTGATTTAAAGTTCCGTGAAGGCTCCTCATTATGACATGAAAACTCCTGAGGTCAACAAGAAGGTTCCAGAATTCGATTAGAAACACCTGAAGAAGGCCGGAGGGCATATTTGAAATGTTATTTAGATAACAATAGAGATGAGGACAATAGTCCAAATAATCTAAATAATCAAGACTCATCTCATAAATTGAGAGAAATATAAAGCAACATGTCATGAATAAGATCACTAAATGATGATTTCT
Organism: Doryteuthis pealeii; assembly: GCA_023376005.1. Classification (NCBI taxonomy): domain Eukaryota; kingdom Metazoa; phylum Mollusca; class Cephalopoda; order Myopsida; family Loliginidae; genus Doryteuthis; species Doryteuthis pealeii. The sequence goes on from CM042173.1 coordinate 50,998,706, forward strand.
ATAATATATTGAATGGTAAATAAGAGAATGCATTAACTATGGAAATATGTGTAAGAAAAAATATTGTGATGGTGATATGTAAAGTAGTATTCAAATTCAATACTAAACTTCAATTTACCCCTCCCCCCCACACACACATGAGCTGGATTTAACAGATTTGAATTCACAACGGTGCCAACTAATAAGCACTCATGCACAGAACACAGTGTGACAATAATAAAGATATCTTATGACAAAAGTATGGATCATTTTTGACTCTCCCATGTATATATTTTCCAACCCCTTCGCATGAGCAGGATGTGACACAAGGTCAATCTTTTAAAGTTGATTTTAACAGGTTTGAATTCAGTGTTTTCCTTCTAGACTGGTTACCTAACCAAGGTCAAAGAGCCCAGTCTGCCTTACTATTTACCCATAGCTTGAGGGAGAATAGTTAGATTCCTACTTTTCCCAAATGTCAAATGCAAACAGCCTCATACTTGAAGTCAAGTTATAAATTTCAGAGTATTATTTATGTGAAAAATATAAATGGAAAAGTGAATAAACCAACACCATCAAAAGTGAATAAACACCATCAATTGATTCAGTTAATATTTTATCTTTATTTATTAAAAGACTTCATCAGAATTTAATACTGTCTATTAAAAAAAAAAAAAAACCCAAAACATTGACTTATACTCAAATTATGGTAACTATGGCGATATGTAAAATGGTATTCAAATTGGATTCTAAACTTCTATAATTGATTTGAATATAAGTTATAAATTTCAAAGCAGTTTATGTCCAAAAAAAAAAAAAGTTGACTTATATTCAAGAATCTACAGCATTTTTATTTTATGAGACTATTGTTTATTAAGGCTGTCATTTAATATCTATTCTACTTTATTTGGATGACACTAATTCTTGTATATGTGTATATATATAGTTAATGTTTTGTTATTATTATTGGAAAAATGATTATAAACTGCTCAATTATTTCTTAAGAGCTGTATTTATTTATTCATAGTCACCAATACAATTAAAACCAATGGTTTCGGAACATCACTTTTAGGTGATTATCCGTCATCAGAAACGTTCACTTTTGAAAAAACTGGAGTTTTTTTTTACCCGTGCCTCGTGTGTACGTGATCCTTTATTCATTCTTCCTTTTGCTTTCTTCATTCACCGGCGTCCCTATTTGTCGTCATTGAGTCTCGTGTATTTATGATGATTTATGATTTTTTTTTTTTTTAATTTTTAATTTTTAATTTATATATATATATATATATATATATATATATATATATATATATATTTGAATTAAATTAGCTTTGACATGGAGTCAACTCCTGATTACTGACAGCACTTATATATATATATCGCATATAGACTTCATGTCCATGCTACCTTAACTCAAATATAAACACTCTGTCAATAATATTGAGCACTATTTGCTTGTAAATACAACACCAATATTATCCACAATATATTATATATAATTTTTTTTATTATTATTTCGATAACTCTGATGGCATGAAAAAAACCCAGATAATACAATTTGTGAATAAAGAAATATATTACAAAAATTAGGAAAAATATATATAAAAAAGAAAAGACAAAAAAATACGTACATTCTGAAAATAATCAACCTGTATGATAATGAATGGCCAAAAGAAAAAAACACTGAAATAGTTGCTTAAGTTAAATATGGAAAAAGTGCTCAATACACTAAGTAGAGTAAAACTATAAAACCTAAAAGAATCCAAAAAATACCTACCAAGGTTTCACCTAATGGATCTTCAGGATAATTCTGTCTTATCCTGAAGATCTATTAGGTGAAACCTGTGTAGGTAGTTTCAGGGCCTTTTAGGTTATATATATATATATATATATATATATATATATATAAAGGATTGAACTTGCTATTCAGTAATACTGGATCTGTGAGACTCGCTATTCAGTAGTATTGGATATGTGAGACTAGCTTGCTAACCATTGCAGCACAATGGTATGCCGTAGGTATTTACCCAACCCATTCGCCAAAGGTAGGATGTGACACAAGATCATCAGTATAACACTGTAGTAGTGTTATGGATTGACTGGCGATATTTCATTAGATACTTGAAAAAACAATTTTGGTTAACTTTTGGATATAAAAATAACAGTTATGTTTAGAGTCGTACAAGCGACTTATATCAGAGTACAAGTCAGTGTGTGTGTGGTGTGGGGGGAGGTAACGCCAACACAAGATAAGAAAAAAAAATTACTCGAACAAAAGAAAATTTAAAGGCTAAAAGTCGGTTGATATAAAACGAATGACTGTTTTATACAAATGCTGTCATATACATATATATTGTCATTCTTGTGAAGACTGCACAAGATAAGAAAATTTACTCAACAAAGTCAGTTTAAAGATTAAATCTTAAAAATGTTGATTTAGTTAAGAATAACAGTCGGCAGATAATCTCAGACCAATTTCTGGGAATTGTCATAGCAACTGACAGATAAGTCAGGCACAAGACCATTTATACAATAACAAAAATATTATCAGGTGCCTCACCAATCAGGAAACTGGGGCGGAGACTTATTGCCCCCCCTCCAAGATGTGTAACCCAAGGCCATGATTTCGATTGGCCGTCAAATCAAATGCGACCGCGTGGGTGTGTTTTTGTATGCCTCCTGATGTTTACACTGTAGGGCCATTGGTCCTGCGTTTCTATTGGCTGGCCAATCAGAGCCCTGGATTCAGGGGTTTGGAACCCATAAAAGAGGTTCCAAAAGGGTTCCAAGGCAGATCGGAGAGCTGGTTCTTGACCAGATTGATAGCTCCGTCTCACAGCCCTTGTCGCCGTCTTTGCTTTATCATCTTGCTACTCAAAGTCCTGGATTTGAATCAGAACTCAACATATATCGCCAGTCAGTCCACAAAATTCCAACTTCACTTCAACTTCTACATCGATAGGGTTGTGGTTGTACATGATTTTTATCACCGTATAACTAATAAAGGTCTTTTATTATTAAAAACGCGTCCGTTGTAATTGTGGAACAACATTGGTGAATTTGGTCACTTTCAGGTACAGCCCAAAACAAGCATATTGGTACATTTGGTGCCTTCCCGCAGGACGGCATAGTATTACATTTGTTTCCGCGACCACCGTAGTATTACATTTGGTTCCCGTAAGAAGGGTAGTATTACATTTGGTTCCCGTGACCAGGGTAGTATTACAACAGTATGGACATCCAGAAAGGATTGAACTCACTGTTGAGTAGTACTGGATCTGTAAGACTAGCTTGCTAATAATTACACCACAACGGGATGACCTAGGGCATTGCTGTTCACCACGGGTAGGATATGACAGAAGGTCGCAAGTATGGGACATCCAGCAAGGACCAAACACATTATTCAGTAGTAATGGATCTGTAAGACTAACTTGCTAACCATTACACCATGATGGGACACTCTAAGGGGGAGGGAGGTAGGGCAGAGGTAGTATTTCTCTGTAACCTAAATAATAAAGTTCTTTTTTATAAAATTCGTTTTTGGTCTACTCAGGCGTATCAAATTTATTTGGTTTTTCAGGATGGATTGAAGTACGAACTAGATTTCACGGGTTGGATAAGGCCCCCGACCCCCCCCCCAAAAAAAAAAAACACCTATTCATAATGTAGGCCAATGTAAATGGACAAAAGCAGCAGTATACATTATAGAAATTTTATAAATAATAAAGAAAAGAATGTGAAGGATTACATAGGATGTTGGTGAAAGATATGCTGTTTGCTCGGTTGGTTGGATTTTATGACATGTAATTGAAAATAGGGGAAAAACGGATAAAACACAAAACAACTTCATTCAATTGAGATTCCACATCAGTATGTAATGAAGATTAATACTAAATCTTCTGACGAAGCTTCGTTACATAATGAGGCGAAATATCAATTGAATGAAGTTGTTTTGTGTTTTATCCGTTTTTCCTCAATTTTCAATCACATTTTGTTGGATTCACCCAATCTGTTACTCATTTTATGACATGTTAACATTTTGGGTTATTTTATGCTGAAGATATTTTTGTTTTATTCATTCTTGTTGGGTAATCAATTTTTTACATTCATTTTTTTTGTTAACATCTTTTTAAAACTCATTTTTGATTTATTTAAACCATAGGACCCTAATAGGTACTACTTCTCCAGGTTGATTGTTTGGGTTTAATGGCAAATCAAACCCAATAAGGTTATTTTATGCCAAAGAGGTTTTTGTTTTATTCCTTCTTTGTAGTGTATGGTTGTTATTATACAGATTATATCATTTCAGTATATTATTTCAGGCTGGTTGGTTGGTTGGTTGGATTTTACGGCATGTCAACCCTTTGGTTTATTTTATGCTGAAGATGTTTTTGTTTTATTCATTCTTGTTGGATGTTCAAATTTAAAAAACAAACATGTTTTTTATTTGTCAGTAATTTTTAGATGAGGCTTATCTAGACTGTTGTCTTCATCTTTATTGTTATATACACAATGTTTTGGCTAATGCGCCCTCTGGCCTTCTTCTGGTTGTTGGCGTACTTGTGGTATAAGTTGTGATAATGACCAAGACTTATATTTATAGACTGTTCCAAAACAGCCGTGCCTGAATTGGCCAATCAAAAACACCCAAACATGTATTATTTTACTATTTAAAGGTGTTGATAAATTGTCCTAAATTATTTACTGGAAGCACAGACCAATAAACGAGAATTATACAACTCTCTACTTCAGGATAAACTCTGATAAAACTCAGGATAGATCAGTGTACATAGATTAAAACTGATACTACATCTTTCTACTTCAAGAAAGAATCAAACTTTATGCCACAAGGGATCTCCATTGTAAAACTACTTTCAACTACAGCCCTAAAATGGCTACACAAAAATCATAACACAGGTGTTTCTTGTCAAACTCAGGAGCATTCATGTTGTAATCGGGAAGGCCAGAGGATACATCAGCCAAAACGTTTATAACAATAAACTTAGAGATGCATGGTGTAATGGTTAGAGTCATGGGAAATATACTCAACCCGAGTTCAAATCCTGGATGAGGCTGTGTGCATTTCACGGTGCGCTAATACACTTGGGGAAGGTATGCATCCGACTATTCTCCCTCTAGCTATGGGCAAATAGTAGGACAGACTGGGTCTTTAAATATGGTTAGGCAACCAGTCTAGGAGAAAGAAAACTCTGAATTCAAACCTGTTATACTTCACTTAAGAAATTGACCCTGTGTCACATCCTACTTGTGCTGAGGGGTGGTAAATATGTATGTCTCGTTTTTTTTTCAAGTTAGATGATGAAAATTATTATTATTATTATTATTAAATCTTGATACAACAACACACTTCGGCAGTACATATACTAAAATTGGAATACAACAACATGAATCTGAAGACGTCATATAAAAATCCCTCCCCATTAATTACTATGTTTTGATAATTAAAGCAGTCTGCTTTTCTCATTTATTTTCATTTTTGAATCCAGTTCCACCCTGACCCGGTGTGGTAGTACCTGTTAGTATCCCATCTATGGGTCAAATAATTTTGGGTTTGTTTCCTTAATGTCCGAGGTATGACGTATAGCTTTGGGGAATGTTGAGTATCTCTGCATTTTAACACCTAATAAGAATTTAAAAAAAAAGTCTTTGACATAAAATAACCCAAAAGTTGACATGCCGTAAAATCCAACCAACCAACCAACCAACCAACCAACCAACCAACCAAACCTATATATCACGTTTTCTTTTTGAGTTAGTAGATGAAATATATTAAAATCTTATTATCATTATTATTTTTGTTAAAGCTTAGTAAAACATGAATCTGAAGATGTCATATGAAAATCTCTCTCCACTAATTACTATGTTTTGATAATTAAAGCAGTCTGCTTTTCTCATTTAATTTCATGTTTAAGGCTTGACTCCAGCAGTTATGAGTCATTACAACTTTTAATGGGACATGCGTTGGTCGCACCACCCTCCACTACTCATGTTCTTTTACGAGTTAAGTTAAGCAACAGTATACATCTAAGACACTCCTCAATTATACTTAACCATTGAGAAAACACTAGTCTCACGAGTGATAATACTAACCTGAGATACCTGTTCCAGATATATACCTATCATCATCATCACCATAATCATCATCATCATCTCGTGTCGGCGGGATAGATATCCATGACAACCACTTGCCAACCGTACCTATCACTTATTGTTCCTAGTCCTCCGCGCAGCATCCAGTATCTGCACAGAACTGGTCTATGTAGGTCTTTGCTAGATGACCCACACTAGCATGTTCATGTACTGGACTGGATGACATCACTTATGAGTTCATCCTTACTTCTCCAGCAGTGTCCAGGATGTCTTTTTAGCCTCAACAAAAGGTGTAGTGAGAAAGAAGTTACCAATGTTGGATAATTAGAAGCGTCATTTTCTGTTCTGAAAGAATATAAAAGCTCCTCTCTTATATGCAATGGAGAACTTTTTTTTACGGCCATTCTTCTGGGCCTGTGTCAGAATGAGTTGGATTATAATTTAAAAAAAAAAGAAAAATTGGTAGAGGCACGAGAAGAAAAAAAACCCAAACCTGCTGGCCAAACTTTAAGATCAAAGAATCTTTTACTTATTTAATTAACCGGTTGTAATTGGGGGTATAATAAAGAATCAACACGAACCTTAGTTGAATTTGAGTTCACTAGGTTGGACAAGTCAAAGAAAAGAGAAGTCCTGCTAGACAGACTCTAAGTCTAAAAGATCAAGGGATCTTTTACTTGTCTTATCAATAGGGATATAATAAAAATTATAATATAATAAAAATTATAATATAATAAAAATTCAACACTGGTTTGAGTTGAATACCCCAATTTAGACAGGTCAAGTGAATACAAGATACCTGACCGCCTTGATTCTTAATGAATTGTAAGATGGTCAGAGACTAAACCAATTAGTTTATCGCTTTTATATTATGGACAAAAGCAGTCTAGTCACGTAGATCAATTACTATAGAGTCGTGACTTACGGTCAAGTCATGACGAAAACATTGGTTACTGTCGGGTCAGTGAAGTTAAGCAGTGATGAACCACTTCAGTTCTGACATGGGTGACCATTTCATAACAGCAGGTATTGTACACAATTAAAGTCATGTGCATAGTCAGAGGTATGTATTTACCCAGCGTTTTCCTTCTACTAGACCAGTTGCCTTACCAAGGCTAAAGAACCCAGCCTGAACTAATAAAGAAATTCATGAAAAACTCTTTTTTCTTATATATATATATATATATATATATATAAAATTTCATTTTTTATTTTATGTCTTAGTCCGTGACCAAGTAGTTATGTGATCTACAACACTCCATTTTGGCTCTTACTTAGGCTAGACCAGTAGTCGGAGAGGCCCCTAGGATCAATCAGCTGATCACGTCAAGCCCTAGCACCCATATGATTATCCCGACCCTATTGCTTTTATGACAACTCCCTAACCCTTTTTATCATGTATGTGCTAGAAGGCAGTAAATGGAGGTCTTTAGGGTTAAACTGCATCTCACGGTGAAGTTCCAATTCAGGAGCTCTTGGGAGTATGGAGTACGCCTTCATCACCATTACTCCCAGGTCCACTCTAATCCGGAGTGGGAGTACATGTTAGGGTCCCATCTATGGGGGAAATAGCAAAAAATGAGTTAACAAAAATGTATTTTAAAAATTGAATTAAAAAAAAGAATTTTCAATACCTATCAAGAATGAATATGACAAAATATCTTCGGCATAAAATAACCTAACAAGAGTTGACATGCCGTGAAAAAAAAGAAAAGAAATGGGGGAAAAGGGGTCCCTACGAGATATTTTGCTTGCTTAGACATCAAACCGTTTTTTGTGGGCCAATGAAATTTTCCTGGTTATTTTTATTACTGATTGCTTTCTTCTGATCCGACCCCGAATTGGTTTGTTGGGGAATGAGTGCATATCAGTTTAACTAAATTGGGTAGAAAAAATAACACGAAACGAAACTACGGGTGTGAAGAAAGACGGGTTGATTGGCACAAAGTAGAACAAACTTTGCCATGTTGACAAAAAGGCTCACCACAAACACCATATATAACATCAGGCCTTCATGGTTATTATGGTAATTATGTATATATATATATATATATATTATATATATATATATATATATATATATATATATATATATATATATATTGGTGTTTTATTTTCATCACAATGGCATCGTTCAGCGGAGAAAACAAAAAATCGGCTTACACAAGTACACACATATGTAAATGAAATGGCATTCCCCGCTAACACGCTGCTTTGAAACCAATGGTAACAATCGCACCTTAAATATATTGTACCAATAATATATATATATATATATATATATATATATATATATACACATGAGAGGAATTCATTATGATTAAATAATCATGACAAGCAAACTCGCCGAATACCCCGTGCAGAATCCTGGAGAGTTGTTTCGACCTATATTCGACCTCATTAGCAGTATATACCGTGATCTACCCCCGACAGAGATAGAACCAGCGACAGAGAGACTCTACCTCTAGGCCACCGGTCCACGCCACACACGAAACTCGCCAAATCAACTTGTCAATGATAAATGCGCCACTGCATAACCGACTGTGTCGTGTAGTTGCATCCACAACCAACAGAGGACACGATTACCCCCAGGAGTCATGGTGGCAACGCATTCATGTGCACATACACATACTGAGCACAGAAATGTTAATAGATAGATAGATAGATAAACATAGGGAGGAATTCATTATGATTAAATAATCACGACAAGCAAATACCGTGTGCGAGGTGCGGAACACTGGACAGTTGTTTCGACCCATATTAGGTCTCATCAGCAGTGCATACCGTGATCTCCCCCGACAGATATTGAACCAGGGACCACAGAACGCAGAGCCAGAAACTACCTCTAGGCCACCGGCCACACAAAATCATATATATACACACACGCACACACACACACACACACACACACACACACACACATATATATATATATATATATATATATATGTGTGTGTGTGTGTGTGTGTACGTAAGGCAGCTACAGCGCTCGCAAACTGGGTATGGAATAACGAAGGCCAAGGAACCCCATATAATATAGAAGAGATGTACACTATGCTGTACAGAAAATTCTGAATCCTGCAAGGACTAGATTCATCGTGTAAACACCTAAATGCTAAATCGGAAATATTCAGAGCTTGTCCGCACATGAAAAAACAAAACAAAACAAAACAAAAAAACAACTGTTGACGCCATTGAATCTATAGATTATAATGGTTATAAATATAAATCTTAAAACTGTAATCGGACACTTTATTTTCCTTGCTCCAATATAAAAATACCTATATATACATATAATATGATAAAGGAAATGACTTACCGGGAAATAGAATATTGAGTTAATCGCAATATTGACGGTCGATACAAGTATTAACCGGATAAGTCAGTTATAACGAATATAAAGTACACGATTCACACGATTCTCGAACTTTGCAAAGGCATTTGGGATGAAAATAAACCCCAATAAGACCGAGGTTATGTATCAGCCCCCTCCGACATCACATGAGACTGGACAAGACATATTGATAGAGGGTCAGGTTCTAGCTCAGGTAAATACCTTCAGATACCTGGACTCCACAGTTTCGATCAGACTTAATGCAGAGCTTGATCTCCGAATTTTAAATGCTTTCAACTCCTTGGAACTAAATGTGCAATATACCGTACCATAGTACCTCAACCCTCCTGTACGGTGCGGAAGCCTCGACGGTATACAAAGCGGATGCCCACATACTAAATGTCTACTACATGCGTCAATTTTATAGTATATTAAATCTCAAGTGGTGGCAACATGTTTCAAACAGGATCATCCTGACTGGACTCCCTGGCATGCACGACATACTTGTCCAGCGCAACTAGAGGTGTGCTGGTCACTTAAACAGACTTTGGGATGACAGACTGCTAAATCAGATTCTGTATTCTCAACTAAGAGAGGGATCAATTGCAATCGGTAGACCAAACCTTCAGGTACAAAGGCAGCATCAAGAGAAACCTGGAGGACTTTAACATCCCCATCGGCAGTTGGCAAGACGCAACCAGAGATAGAATCAAATGGAGAAAAAAGATTCGTATGGTGTCATCATCGGATACGATGGACAGGAAGTAGTAATATATATATATATATATATATATATATATATATATATATATATATATATATATGTGTGCAGGGTTAATAGACTGGAAGCACACATATGTGAATCTACACGCGACGGGGCTCGTGACCCATCTAACGGCACTGCATGGTCGATTAAACAGCAACGTGTCTCAGTGAGGTCGTGAGTGACTGAGCAGCCCCTTGGGTAGCACTGTCCCCCAGACATCTGGGAAGAGTTAGAAAAAGTAACCTAAACAAATGCCTGTTCACCTATCAAGCTGGCAAGGAACCTGCAGTTTGATGGCTGTGCACATTAGCAGGGTGAAAACAAGAAAATATTACAACATAAAACATAAACTAACAATAGCCACCTGGAATGTCCGGAAACTTCTCGATCTCGAGGGATCGGGAAACCCCAAACCCCGAATGACTGGTATCGTGGCAAACTGTTACGACATGGGGTAACATCGAGACCCTTGCGGAAGTCAGTTTCAGCGATGAGGACCATGTAACACTACCGGGTGGGCTGCGAGGCCTTTTTGCACATTACTATGCATCTTTCCTTCATTCACTGCATTCCTGAACTCATATCACTGGCCATAATTCGTGTCGTCTGCTAACTTAACTTCTAGGACCTGTCCATGTTGCAACAAGCTCAAACACCTCGCAGGGGACCTTCCCGTCGAGGGGTGCACAACAAGTATTGCAAAAGAGAAAGAGAGAACAAACAACAACAAAGACGAAATCAGTCAGGTGAACATCAAAATGGTCAGAGGCATATAACTTGCATTCATCCACATCCGTCACTCCATTTAGTTTCTCATTCATCTCCTATGTCTGTCGAGAGGGGGGCACCAGGCCCCCTCTTGTTCCCTTGAGGACTTCTTCTAAAGTTGACTTCTATGCTATGCTTGATACAAGTCTCTAAGAGAGATGTTACTTCTTCGCTGCCCAAGATCTAACTCACTCCCCCGGGGTTCAGCAAACTAACTGACTAAACTTTCAAAAATATCACAGAGGTCCCAGTTCTCACTATCAAATCTCGTCCACGAGATTTGTGCCTATCCCCCGAGCATGATTTGAAAAGTTCTTTGTTCCAAAATGGGTCACATTTTATTACTCTCTGAACTCTTGTTAACGCTAAATCTTGTTTAAAAACCAAACCTTCTGTCTGGCCAATGGCCTTTATCACATTTTTCTATCTATTCTAAATATTTTTCTTAGTTTTATGATTTCTTTAACTTATCATTGACCCTACTTTACACATACAATATATGTAGACACACACATGTATATATGTATGCACACACATTATCCACACTAGTTACTATTTACTACTGGTCTTGCTACTACATATTCAATCTACACACATACACACACATATATGTGGTTTGACTTACTACTTATGTATTCAATATAACTAAATATGCACACACACATGCTTGCACCCACTGTTGTGTTATAACCAATTGACGGGGCTGGGTACACATTTTTTTAGAAGGTCAGGCCGATGGTAGCAGTAAGGGGTTTGATGTAAGGCGGCTCGAGTACACCATCCTGAATCGGTCTCTACATAGCGACACATGACACATGTCACGGACACATTTCCTACATTTAAGACTGACCTGTGTGGCCGGGCATGCCTATCGAGGGCTGGGCTTCTTAGTGACGTATGGTTGCATTCAAGAGGAAGACGGGGAAGGGATTCATATGTGTGACAGGGTACGTAAAAACAAATCTGGATCCGTGGGCCATCTGCGTGCTCACAACCAAACTACTTGTATATATATATATATATATATATATATATATATATATATATATATATATATATTAGAGCATATTAGAGCTTTATAGTTTGTCTGAAGTTTTGTGTGTATATTTGGTTCGGAGATTGATTTTGAAGGCTTATCACAAACCAAGGAAGAAAAAATAACCAGTATGTTGTTCATTTACCTGCATTTTTAGATGTTTCGTTAATAATATTTAATTCAATGATATCATATTTAAACAATAAATAGATTGCTACTTCCACACTAAAATAGATTAATTCAAACGGCCATAAACATCCCTGTATGGGCTCCGAAGTTTTCTGAAGAATATTAAGGAAACATTAAAAAAATACACGTAAATGAACAACATAGTCGTTACCTTTTCTTCATTCGCATTGTGATAAACCTTCAAAATCAGTTGTCTCCAAACCACACACACACACACACACACACACACACACACACACACACATATATATATATATATATATATATATATATATATATATATATATATATATATATATATATATATAAGAAGCATACGTGAGTTCTATAAAACAACATTTATTGTGAAAATTAAAAGTGATTTTGTCGTTGAAGAACTATAAAATGAATTAATTGTTGATAGTGTGAGGATGTATGTTAAAAAAGAAGTTAATGACAAAAAAAAAAAAAAAAAAAAAAAAGAAAGATTTAATTGTGATAAAAAATAGCGTAATAGATATAAGCGTCGTGTTAATACAGTTCTAAGTGACAGTTATCTCCAGGTTCAATCCTGGCCAAGGGCGTCAGTAACATAGAATAATAATTAACGCAGCTTAACACTGTACCCAGATATGGTTAGCGGAATGAGAACAGGATACCCGCGTTGATTGAATAAAGTGTTTTGGGTTCTAAATTCCGTGATGTCTCCAGATTACGACAAGTGGGTTCCCGAGTTCAAAAAGTAGGTTCCCGATTTCGCGAAGGCGCTCGACATGAAATACCTGAAGAAGGTCGGAAGGCACATCAGCCAAAACATTGTACAAATAACAATAAAGATGAGGATAATAGTCTAAATAATCCAAATAATACTAAAAAAACAAAAACAACAACAGCAAACAAACAAACAAACAAAAAAACGAATGTCTGTAGCGATTGAAAAAGCAGTCACAATTTAGGCCAAATGTTTCTGGCACGCATGATACATGTCTTCATATAACGAGAGATACAATCAACGTCTTCTCCATTACCTCCTCAAGCATATTTTAAACCTAGAGAAGGGACCCAACATGTACTACCACTCTAGGTCAGAGTGGAACTGAGAGTAATGACACTGAAGGAGTAACCCTACTCTGTGGAGTTACCCCTACATTGATATACGTAAGTAATACTAACGTATCTCAATTAATGAGGTAAAATGCAGCTTGTCTGAGCTGTTAGGGTGGGGTGGGGTTATAATTTCACTTTAAATTTTACTTTAGATATATTTTATTCATTTTATTTGAATAAAATGAATTGACAAACTTTTTTGAATTGAAATTATAAGTTTTTAAAGCAATTTTATATATAAATGTATTAAAAACAAAGATTTTAGATGGGATTCATATTAGATGATCTTTAAAACTAAATACTCAAAAATTGGTGCAAGTTAGTGACCTACTTTTTGGTGTCACTACTTATTATACATAAGTAGTGACACCAAAATGTAGGTCTCTAACTTGCACCAATTTTTGAGTATTTAGTTTTAAAGATCATCTAATATGAATCCCATCCAAAATCTTTGTTTTTAATACATTTATATATAAAATTGCTTTAAAAAAAACCCTTATAATTTCAATTCAAAAATACCCAATTTTGAATCATTTTGATATTAAAAAAAAGGTGAAAATCGACCCACTCTACTCCACACTCCCTAATTATCTCTTGTTGCTATTTTATTTTACGGCATATCAAACCTTTTCGGATTATTTAACTCTTTGCCTACCATATTTTTCCAATGACTGTACCAAATTTTCTTTGTATTTTGTTTACATATATGATGGGATATTTCAAGGTTCACTATTCACCCCAGAATTCATTAATCTTATTATTATTGTAATCTTAGTAAACATGTGAACCATGCGAGAGTAACGGAAATATAGGTGTTGTTTAAAAAAAGAGTTTAAAAAATTGAATACTGAACAAGAATGGATGAAACAAAAACGGTATGATATCACCCCAGAGTTGACATGCCATAAAAAACAAACAAACCAACCACCAACCAACCAACTAATAAACCAATCAACCACTTAAGTACCTGGTCTACAAATTTCAGACTCTTGTCATTAAATGTGGATATGTCCCCGTTAATTGCCAACAAGAGGAATAAACAAAAATGTTTTTGGCATAAAATAACTCACGAGTTTCGACAAGCCCTAAAGCCAACCAACCAACCTACCAACCAACCAATTAGCTAAGGTACCCAACAAAAATGAATCAAACAAAAACATCTTGAGTATAAAAATAACCCAAAGGTTGACATGCAGTAAAAACCAACCAACCAACCAACCAACCAACCAACCAACCACCTAGGTACCTGGTCTACAAATTTCAGAGGATTGCCATCGAGTGTGGATATATCTCCATTAATCGCCTTTAATACCAACTATTGTTGCATTGAACAAGACTCGACTCTTTACCTATATTCTACCGTGTATATAAGACAAGCAAAGACAGTATTGTTTATATTGCAGTAGAATGTGGGTCAGTGGTAAGAAATGATGTGTGTTTGTCTGTGAGAGTCTGGCAGATTGACCGACGTCAAAAATGGGGTGGGGCTGGGGGAGCGTTCTGTGAGTCACCATAAAACAAAGAGAGGACACAAAAGATTTAATATCTGGTTATATGACCCCCTTTTTCTCTCTTTTTCTTTCGTTTGTTTATTACATAAATAATACGTGCAAAGACGGGGAGACAGACACATATCCAGGCCTTCAGGCTGGGACTGGAATAGTTTCTCATCCCCTCTCAGCCGTCTTCTTTGTCTCTCTGGACAAGACGTGGCAAAAAACAAAACAAAGTGAGCCTTTCAACCCCACGGTAGCATATCTCCAATTACGCCCAAGGGTGGGAGAAGAGGGGCGGAATAGTCCGACATCCACGTGATACTGGTCGCGGGAACCTGGGTTATTTTGAGACTTTCCCATGCCCATGTGAAGGCTCTCCCACCCTCGCTAAGTTGACCATGTGTCGTATACTACCACCAAAGGAACACAATTATATAACAACTCTTCTTCTTCTTCTTCTTCTTCTCTCTCTCTCTCTCTCTCTCTCTCTCTCTCTCTCTCTCTCTCTCTCTCTCTCACTTGAACGCACAGACACAATATTCAAATATTGTTCAATATTTCACAATGTTCAAATGCTGTTATATATCGGTGCTATTTTGTAATCTCTATGACATTGTTGTTTGATTGATTTTAACGGCATGTCAAACCATCTGGTGTTATTTTATGCCTGATTTTGGGAATTGTGTACATTTGTATTTAATTTTTTGTATTTATATTTATCAACCCCTCCGCAAGAGCAGGATCCGACACAAGGTCAATTTCCTAAGTGGAATTTAACAGGTTTGAATTCAGAATTTCTGAATCCTTCTCCTAGACTGAATACATAGCTATGGTTAAAGAGCCTAGTTTGCCCTGCTATTTACCCATAGCAGGAAGGAGAATTGGTTTCATACCTTTCCCAAGGGTATTAGCACTATGTGAAATGACAAACTGCTTCGTCCAGAATTTGAACTCTCGTCCATTTCCTACGAATCTAGCCCTTACACTACCCCCCCCCATTTAAGTAGATTGTATACATACAAAAAATTAATAAACGCATAAAACCATATTTTGTGAATTATTGTTTACTAGAAGCGGCTACCCGGCATCACTTGGATAAAAGAGGAAGACAAAAAAGTTAGTCTCGCAGATCCATTATTACTGGATCATGAGTTAGATCTTCACAGGATGTCCCATTAAAAAAATTAATGTCTCCTGTTCAAAGTATTAATGCAAACCAAAAATCCATGCAGTTACTATTTAAATTTTATTTTTTAACTATCTTCACGAATATAAATCAAATTTTCATTATTTTTGCTTAAAAAGCAAGATCTGATGATAGTGAATGTGTATATATATGTAATTTGTCGGTAATTATTTTATTTGCATAGTTTCCTCCGGACATAAGTAAGTAAAGTCGTCGGGGGGGGGGGGCTTAAAGTCGGTATTAGCCAGACAGCGAGGAAGTCTATTCCTTTTTCACTTGCGCTAGACCAAGGAGGTTGTCTTTGGCGTCTAAGGTGGAGTGCCACACCTACCATCAACTCCTCACTTTACCACACAGATCCTTGTGCTACTCATACGCTGATCTGGCGAGGACCGGTATCGAACCCGTAACTTTGAGGTTCTCAGCCGAACATTTACTGACTGACCTAAATCGACCCTACACAACTACCCTTTATAGATATAGATTGCTCAAAATGAATCATAAAACGACACCTTCCTGATATTTCTTTTCTGTTTGTTTGCACAGTTATATAAGATGGAATATTCCTATCTAATAAAAATGTACGTACAGGGAAAGACACAGACGTATGCACAACAAACAACAATTCTCAGCACTATGGAGACCTTACTTTTCGGATTATTCTCGAATATTTAGAAAGGGTTTTTAGCTGTGAATGTATTTTTTATGCGTTGTCAAGAGTTTATTGAAATATTTCCTATGCTTACTGGGTCCCTTCTGTCGCAACGATATAAATTTGTTTCTTTGGATTTTTATTTCATTTTAATTATCAAGCGACAGAAGGTATCTAGGAAACAAAGGAAATTTTCAATAAAATGTCGATCGCCAATAAAAAAAAAATCGCTCATAGAACGACACGTTTTGAATATGTATAAAACTTCAACAACAAAAACAAAATTGATAACAACAATATCATAGAAACAAAGAAAAAATGCCCCCCCCCAAAAAAAAAATGCCCCCCGCAAACAAACATAAAAAAAACTATAATGACTTTAAGTCGTCTAATGAAATTCAAGTTTTCAACTGGCTTTAAAGTGTTTGGACACTAAACCATCGTCTTTAGCATATATATATGTGTGTGTGTGTCTGTATATATGTGTGTGTGAGTGTCTGTATATGTATGTGTGAGTGTGTGCATGTGTTAGTATGTGTGTGTCTGTACAACCTCGTACCAACATACCTACTTATGCAAACAGGTTCTTTACTGACAAAACTAATAAACTTTAATATTTGTTTCTGCGTTTATTATTATTTTTTAAGCAGAAGTTGGATGTCCTCGCGTAGAAAAATAAAAATTACAAAAGTTTTTTTTCCAGGCCTCCCACCAGAGCTGATTAACATAGTCTTCTTAACTTAGCGAGCCACACACAAAAAGAAGTTCATGCGATGGTCAGTGCAGAAAATGCATAGTCCCGTCGGCATTCCCCTTGAGGAGCGCCTCAAGTAATGGGCAATAAAAGACCATCCCTCACCCACCCGACCGAAGTAACAAAGGTGGAGATGGAAAAACATACGAGAGAAAAGATGAACAATGGCATATCAACCTTCGTGGGTTATTTAATGCCAAAGCAATCCTTGTAGAGGGACAGTAAGTGGTAGTAATATTTAACCCATGGCCAGTGGACGCGGCTAAGGGGCCTTATAACTTCCTTAACTGTATTATTCCTAAACTAAACGTAAAGAGCGCGGCAAGAATTCGAACTCGCATACTACGATATCACAAGTCCAGCACATTAGCCACTACGCTATAGGGATTATTCCCCTTGTAGAAGAGCAGTAGTAGTACTATTTAACCCATGACTAAAGGGATAAGAGCTTAATACCTTTTCTAAAGTTATTACCACGAATTTGAACGTAACACCGCGGCTGGAGTTCGAACTAGCTTACTACGATATCGCAATTCCAGCACGTCAGCCACTACGCCACTTGAACAATGTTGGCTGGTTGGATTTTACGACATGTCAACTCTTGGATTATTTTATACCAAAGACGCTAGACGTTTTATTCATTTTTGTTGGGTATTCAAATAAAAAAATAAATCTTTTTTTAAGACACATTTTTGTTAACTCATTTTCATCCTATAGATGAGACCCTAATAGGTACTACCACTCCGGATCAGAGTGGACCAGGGAGTAATGACCAGAATTGGAACTTCACCACTTGATGCAGTTTAACGTCATAGCCAAAACACTAAGAACTTCAGTCACAGCCTTCTGTCATATATAGGATAAAAAGGGTTCGGGGTTTGCCATAAGAGCAATACAGACCGGACAATCATATAGGTGCTTGGGCTTGACGTGATCAGACGATTGATCGGAGGGGGGCGCTCTCTGACCGCCCGTCTAGCCTAAATAAGGGCCAAAATGGACTATTGCAACACTCCACTAGTATTCCGTCCTTAAGCATCATGGGCAGTCACCCACAACCAGCAAGTGACCTTGCGAGGGGTACCTATCTCCAGAGATGCAGTCGGCATATTCTACAGTCTCAGCCAATGCTAAGCAAAGGATTTCTTTATGAGAGAGAGAGAGAGAGAGAGAGAGAGAGAGAGAGAGAGAGAGAGAGAGAGAGAGAGAGAGGTGGAAGTATGGAAAGACATATCAAAATAAAACAAAAAACAAAATGAATGATTAATTACTAAACTAAACAATGTATAGATATGGTGAATGACCATCGATATATATATATATATATATATATATATATATATATATATATATATATATATATAAGGGAAACAGACCCAGAAATTGCGATAACCTACACAGACACAGAATACACACATACACGTGAACGCGCACACCTCCTCCCCCGTCCAATAGGCTTGTTTTTTTTATGTGTAATATATGTAGATATCTGTCAGTGCGACATTATCGAGTCAGTAGTTGACACAACTAGCAGTTCTTGTCTTTTACGGCGAAATGTGTGGACAAAACGTACGGGTTTCTCTCAACAGGATTGTTCACAGTTTTTAAAACAGACAAGAAACTCAAAAGAAAGAAAGAAACACACACACACACACACACACACACACACACACACACACACACACACACACACACACACACACACATATATATATATATAGGTTTACCTGTTTAAGTTACAACTAAGAAAACCAGG
>CM042173.1:51020318-51025318 GCA_023376005.1 Doryteuthis pealeii
GTCATGGTCAGGACTCTAAAATCTTCAGCCAACAACTTCTAGCACATATATGATAAAAGGTCTTTAGGGTTTGCCATAAGATCAATAGGTTTGGGACAATCATATAGGTGCTAGGGCTTGACGTGACCAGCCGATTGATCAGAAGGGGGTCAAAGTGGAGTGTTGTATGTCATGGACTGTTCAGCCACAAGTATTCCGCCCTTAAGCATCATGGGTCACTTCTCAGCAGAGATGCAGTCGGTATCTTCTACATACTGCTTTTTCCTACATGGTTGTCCCATCATGGTGCAATGGTTGGCAAGCTAATCTTGCAGATCAATTACTACTGAATAGTGAGTTCGATCCTCGCTGGATACCCCATACTTGTGACTTTGTACCCGTGGTGAATGGGTAAATATCAACTACTTCCCAAACTCATAATAGGACAATCATAGGTACTTGGATTTGATGTGACCAACCGGTTGATCGGAGGGTGCCCCCTAACGCGTTTCTATATTCTTTCTACATAATACCATCGTTATGTACATTGTCCCTGGAATTTGCTGTTATAGGGTCAATCAACTACCGGACACAAAAAGGCCACCACTGCACAAACTTGCTTGGTAAACTGTGGGTGGGCCTCTAAAAAGCAGGACCGGCGGCCTTTAGATCTGGCAAGCGACCGAGGGAGCTGGGGACCCTTGCAAAGGAAATGACAGAATGGCTTCAAATGAAGAAGGGTGAATGCCGCTGTAATTTTCCAAACTACTCTAGTAGCAGAATACAGCTTGTGTCACCGTGCCCTAATTCGTTTGATCACTTGTCCCTCGAGTCTAGGACATGTGCACAGTCGGGCTTGACAGCAAACGCCCAGGCATTGGCACTATGGAGTAAAGGTATTTCTTTTTCCTCGAAATGAGAGAATTAATGATTATTGTTAATAGATTCAAATATATATTACAGATATACATAAAAGGCGCTCGTCGTGTAATGGTTATCGTTATAGGAAATGGACACGGTGACCCGCTTTCAAATCCTGGACTAGGCTATTTGCATTTCACATAGTGCTAATACTCTTGGGAAATGTATGTTTGGTACTCAGGAATATATCTAGTTGAGTTCCCACACACCAGGGACTAATATTTGCATTAGTATATCCGTGATTGCATTGAACACACGTCATGTCAGGGATAGGTGTTAGAATACACTGACTAGTAAGACTCCCCCAAAGAGATGTCTTGGGTATGATACTTATGGAAAAAGGGGGAAATATAGGGGTGGGTGGGAATAGATGTTCGTATCAACAAGCTCCCGCCGAGAGGGGGGGGGGCAAAAACAAGCAAGTCCACAGTCTTCCAGCAAGCCAAACTTTCCCTGGTCAACACGCTCTTCGTTTTCGTTTAGCAGCTGCAAAAATCACAGTAAAGAATTACTCGGTCGTTCGCGTCAGTCAACCTGCTACTGCAACTTCTTACTGCCCCGCGTTTTACTCACACGTTATTTATGTACGCATTTACCGAAACATCCTGGCACTTCGCGTCCGTCCAATGCCTAACTCGCGTCTACCTTCGCATGCGGGAGGACGCGGGCTCGATCCCGGCAAGCAAGGCAATGTCTTGCTCTTTTTCTTTTTCCGTCATAAGAGAGAGAGAGAGAGAGAGAGAGAGAGAGAGAGAGAGAGAGAGAGAGAGAGAGAGAGAGAGAGAGAGAGGTTAAAATATACATTTACCGTAATTATATTTTTCCATTTATTAAAGCTTAAAAGCTAAGCGTGTGCATTTATACACAAGAACTAAATATTACTTTTTTTAGACCCATTGCACCCCCATATCCAAGACGCTATAACCGAAAGTAAATTATTTTGCATAACTGATAGGCATACAATCAATTTTGCACATCTAGTTTAGAAAAAGTATTTGAATTCAAATTTTGATTTTGATTGACATTTCATAACCTTAGTCTTGACCCTCTGCTTCCGTTTTCGATTGCAAACGTGAGATAG
Organism: Doryteuthis pealeii; assembly: GCA_023376005.1. Classification (NCBI taxonomy): domain Eukaryota; kingdom Metazoa; phylum Mollusca; class Cephalopoda; order Myopsida; family Loliginidae; genus Doryteuthis; species Doryteuthis pealeii. The sequence continues at coordinate 51,022,300 of CM042173.1, forward strand.
TATATATCAGTCTGCTGATAGTCGTCAGGATGTGAAGATGTAGTTAGGTATAGTTGGTTAAGGATTGGATCCAGATATTAAGAACTTAAGAAATTAATATGTGAATTCACGAAGAACTGTTTTGTGTTGTCACTAAAAGCAAACGACAACGCAAGACGTCTCAACCAACATCTTAAGATGAAAAACCGACCGGAACCAGAGAAACAACAAAGAACCAATAGACAAATCAAGCTATGAAGCAAGTAAGATAACTGTTACTTAGAAATAAGTACAGACGAAGATTAAAATTTAGTATGAAGAATACAACCACGGGTATCCCTCATAATACGAGGGTTAGTTAGAAAGTAATGCCATTTTCTTTATTTCATGTGAAGTTCTTTTTAAAAATAAAACTAAGGCCTACATTGAGACCCTAACGAGGCTCAGAGTAAGAATCCGTGTGAGACCAAACTTGCCAATCGACAATTTCCTCCTTCTGCATGACAATGCTAGACCACACACAATCATCAGGACAAGAGAGAAAATCGCCTGATTCGGATGGGCAACTTTACCGCATCCTCCATAATCACTAGATTTAGCGTCTTCAGTCTATCATTCTAATCACGAAAGACAGTTTGAGAGGCAAGCATTATTCTATTGACGAGGAATTTTACGGGGTAGGGATACATGCTTTCATTTGAAGGTGGAACATTGTTATTGAGAGAAACGGTGACTATTTGGAGAGGTAGGGATGTGATTCACAGAGGACCAGCTTCATTTTAATGTATGATACATGTTCCTGTGTTGGTAATTATACCTGTCCGAAACAAAATGACATTACTTTTTTACTCGTATATAAACGTCGTATGCCAGGCGGGCATACCATCTATGTAAAGAAATGGTATGTAACAGTTATATCGATGGTCCAAACTAACTAACCTCGAGTCTTAAAATAACTCTAGTTTTTACTGTAGCCCGTCTATACATATATAAAAAGCAGTCGGTGTGTATGAATGTATGTCCAGATAAAACTACGAAAATAGAGCAATTAATGACAAAATAAATATATATACTCATTAAATATCAACAGTTCTTGCTTATTGTGCAAAAAATTATGAAGATTTGATTTGTATTTGAAGATATTTAAAAATTAAAATATACATAGAAATAGCATTGGAGTTCTACTTAAAAATGCTCAGCATATGTAAATCTCAAAAGTAAACAAATCAGTACCCCCTCTACCCAGTTGTCGCCGGGTATCTGCTTCTAGTTTTAAATAAAGGAAAATTAACAGATGTGTACGCATATATTATTTCTATTATCAATGTCAACTGTTCTTTCTAAGCCTTTCAGTGATATTAGGGGTTTGTATCATAAAAAAAGAAAAGGGTTTGGGGTCATTGGGTTTTAGAAGACGTTGAAATTTTAAAGTATAAATTTAATTTTCTATCGGAGCTGCTGATTAATCAGTTGAATTAAGAGGAACCTTTGGTGTGCGTGCGTGCGTGCGTGTGTTTGTGTTTGTGTGTGTGTGTGTGTTTAAAGTTATGTGACATTTCCAAGGATTTGATCGTCAGCGTTGTGTTGTTACCATCATCAATTCAAAGGCAGGCGTGCTTTGTTTCTTAAATGTTTTTGCATGTGTTTTAAGGCTGATATAAGAGCGGATATTTTCGAGGTAGGGACATAGAGGGTGGGGGAATAAACCAAGACTTTAAGCAAATAATCAGAGAGAGAGAGAGAGAGAGAGAGAGAGAGAGAGAGAGAGACAGACAGACAGACAGACAGACAGACAGACAGAGCGACTGAGAGAGACAGAGACAGAGACAGACAGACAGAAGGAGCGACTGAGAGAGAGAGAGAGAGAAGAGAGAGAGAGAGAGAGAGAGAGAGAGAGAGAGAGAGAGAGAGAGAGAGTCATCGACTGATCAAGGAAAGAATAATAAAATCCTTCTATAAAGGTGAGATACATGCCGGTGGGGGTGGGGAGTGATTATTCTGAAAGGGCCCAAGGGGCGGGGGGGGGAGAGTTCTTTAATTTATGCTAATACTTCCTATGGCCTAGTTTTGTACTGATCTTTGTTGAACACTTGAAAATTTTGGCTAAACCGTGGGAATTCCCAGGGTACAAAAGAGACTTGCAATATCCATGGGATTGATCTCTTTTAACGGCATGTCAATCCGTCTAGGATTATTTTAAGCCTAAAGGTCAGTGAATCGTGCGCATTGTATATTTATATTTACATTTCTTGCGAAGCTGTTTAAGAGTTTTTGTCACACTTATATATATTCTTCAGCCTGTCGGCTGGATATTAGAATACACCGACTGCACCTCTGCAGAGCAGTAAGACCCCTCCCCCAATGGGACCCCTGTTGGTCGCGAGTGGTGACTCGTGATACTTAAGGACGGAATATTGGCGGATAAGCAGTCCATGACATGAAATACCCCACTTTTATTCCTTACTTAAGCTAGATGAGCGGCGATCAATTGGCTGGTCAAGTCAAGCCCTATCACCTATATGATTGCCCGACCCTATTGTCCTTACAGAAAGTCCCAACCCTTTTTATTATATGGATGATATAAGGCGTTGGCAGAGGGTTTCATGTCCTGCGTATGGCGTTAAACTCTATCTGATGGTGAGGTTCCACTTCTGGAGGTCTGGGGAATGTGGAGCACCCCTTCATCACCATTGCTCCCAGGTTCACTCTGACCCGAAGTGGTAGTACCTGTTAGGGTCCTATATATTATATTTTATAAAAAAATGTTAAAAAATGAGTTGAAAAGATTTTCTTCTAAACTATCGCATTGAATCTTTCAAAACTTTGCCGGCATTAAATAACCCACCGTGGTTGATATGCCTTAAAACAAAACAAAAACATAACAATATGCATTCCTATCTGATACAAATAACTGGCACACAGTTTATGGTTTCAAGCATTCCTATCTAGTACTAATAATTATATATATTTTCCAACCCCTCCACACGAACAGGATGTGACACCAGGTCAATTTCTTAAGCGGAGTTTAACAGGTTGGAAT
>CM042173.1:51035318-51095318 GCA_023376005.1 Doryteuthis pealeii
CACTGACAAGTTAAAGCGACAGTTCTTCCAGGCTGTAGTCGTATCAGTGTTACTATATGTCTGCACCACCTGGACCCTAACAAAACGTCTAGAAAAGCTAGATGGTAGCTGGACAAGAATGCTGTGCGCGATCCTGAACCAACTGTGGGAGCAGCACTCCACAAGAAAGTAGTTGTACGGTCACTTGCTCCTTATAACACAAACGCTTTATAGGCTGGATGTGTGTCCGAAAGTAATGTATTTATGAAGTAATAATGCGCGAGTGCAACAATCTTTATACTCACCAAACCTAACTTTGTTATCTCCACAATCTATCTCTCTCTAAATATAAATGTCCCATATTTTTTTTACCCAAGCGCTTTCAACCATTTCGCTGGTCTTCCTTAGGGGATTGTTGGCGTAGTGTTTGTACTGTTTGTTTGGTTTTATTCATTTGGATTTTTTGTTTATTCAATTAGTGGAGTCTATTTCAGGTGGATTGCTATTATTAGTGTGTAAGTTATTAAAGATGTTTAGTATGCTATAACAGAAGATCATATAGAAGAAATATTCGGTATATATATATATATATATATATATATATATATATATATATATATATATATATATATCCTGGATGTGTGTTCTAAAGTAATCTATTCATGAAGTTGTATCTTATCCCCAGAAATAATGTGGCTGATTTTTTTTTGTCTTTGAAACGCAGGTTTGAACAATGGCAGCAAAACAAGAAGAAAACCATTCGGTTAAAGGGGAGATCACTCAAGATGGTGATGCTACCATCACCCCGAAGAGGAAGTTAGGACTTCCTGGTGGTATTGCCTTAATTGTTGGTACAATGATTGGTGAGTTAACATATTTCATTCTAAATTAATTTCCATTTATTGCACTTATGAGATCTCTTCACGCCCCTATTGATAATGGCACACTCTCATTTTTCTTTCTTCTTCTAATTAATTTATTTTTTGATCACACCGGATTTAATTAAGCCATTTCCCCATTCACCAGAATGTAATCAGCTTGTCCCTCTTCTAGCACTACTTTTATGGAAGATATTCGGTTGAAGATAGATCATTGGTTCTACCTATTTGAGAGATTTCTGTAAGAGGACTCCATAAGTAATGTTAACGTTAATGCACATAATCAAATACAGAAACACCAACCGGTTACTAAAGCAAAGAAACGAACTAATATTCAAGTGCAGACACAAAAATAGATTCAAAATATCTTGAAAGCAGACTCTCTCCTTATCTTACTTTTCCAGATTGTTTTCTGTCATCTGCAATCTATGTTTCTTACTAATTATACGTAGGACTTACACGCACAATTGTAACTTTGTAGATTAGCTAATAACTTTGATTATTGAGATGATTCTATAAGTAATGTTAAACATGGGTGTTAGTAAGAATTGTTGTTTACAGTTTATACTTGTTACCTTATAATATTACATTGATTTTATATTTAAATTAATATTACCTTCTTTTGAATGTATCCTTACTCTTATCCTTAACTCATAGTCTTTAAGGTTTAATCACTATTCTATAACTTAATGTTTAGTCTTTTTTTAGTTTAATCATTATATATAATATATATATATATATATATATATATATATATCTTAAAGAAAATGATTAAAAATCGGTCATATTAGCTGTTAGAGATCTATTTCTGCCATATATATATATATATATATATATATATATATATATATATATATATATGAATTTCATCAGACCGCTAATGAAACTCATATGTATATATAGATACATATGAGTAGAAATAGATGTGTAAATGCTAATATGACCGATTTTTAAGCATTTTCTTTACCAAATATATTGCTCTGTACCAAATCATTGAACATTGATCTCTCAAATTGGACCAGACCAATTTCTACTTTCCGTAGTAAAAAAGACCCACCTTAGCATCATCATAACACTAACTAACCTGTATATATATATATATATATATATATATATATATATATATATATATATATATATATATGGAGATCGGATATCGAGAAATCATTAGTTTCGCCTATTTGAGAGTTTTTAGTAACACATATTTTTTCTGTCTTTATCGAGATGCTGCCATTCTTTCTGAATCTTCTCCACACTAGACAATTCTTCCATTCTAGCAGATTCTTTCCGACAATATCTGAACCGTAGATCAAAATCCCCACCCAACGAATATTTCCCTCCCTGCTACAAGCTTGAACTTTTCAAGTCCAGGTTTAATAAGTCGTAGTTAAATGTTTTTATTATAGATTTGCATTGTAAACGATTTTACAATTATGCATGGTGAATGATTCTACTATAGACATGCATTGTAAATAGTTTTACTATAGAACTGCATAGTAAATAATTTTAATATAGACATGCATCGTAAAGAATTTTCTATAGAATTGCATTATAGATTACATTGTAAATAAATTTACTATAAAAATGTATGGTAGATGATTTTACTATAGACATGCATTGTTAAGGATTTTGCTATAGACATGCATAGTAAAATAGTTTACTATAGAATTGCTTTGTAAATGATTTAACTTTAAACATGCATTGTAATTTTTTTATAGAATTCATTATAAATTATTTTACTATAGAATTGCATTGTAAAGAATTTTATTATAGAATTGTATTGTAAATTATTTTGTAACAGAATTGCATCGGAAAGAGTTTTACTATAATGTCATGAAAATTTGCATTATACTAGATTTATGCTAGTGAGATGCAGTGTATATTATTTTTACCATATAATTGTATAATTCTGCATTATAAATGGTTTTGCAACAAAATTGTATTGTAACTGATTTTACTATATAATTATTACAATTATTTTTTAATAATTACTATAATTATTTTAACAATTACTATAATTATTACTTTTTTTTCATTTTGTAACTCTTGCCCAGAAAGTTCGACTGGTCATATTTCAGGTGACTTTCTGTTTATAAAGAAAGTAAAGGCCAATCATACATAAATAAGTTTACTATAGGCATATATTGTATATGATTTTACTATAAACATACGTTGTAAATGATTTTAATATAAAATTGCATCATAAATTATTTTATTATAGAACTGCATTGTAAAGTATTTTACAATAGAATTGCATTGTAAATGATTTTACAACAAAATTTCATTGCCAATTATTTTACTATAGAATTGCAATGTGAATACATTTTTTACTATAAACATACGTTGTAAATGATTTTACTATAGAATTGCATTGGTCTCTCTACAAAAAAAAAAAAAAAAATAAAAAAATAACGGCCAGTCGTATTAATTTATTTCTTATCTTATTCTTCCATCATTCTCTTCTCTATTTTAGATGTTCTTTCCATTTCTCACCCTTTGACCAATCTGGACAACTGTACCTCTCAGTATGGCTGTTTAGATTGATAAAAAACATGCTATTTAAAAATGACCGCAATAAAACATTGAAGATATAAAAGTTTCTTAAAGAATAGGGTAGCCTATTTATTTTGTAATGGAGTTACAAAAGTTCGTTAGAAAGGTCAGTAGCTGCTACATTTCTATCCATGGGTTAAATAGATAAAAAATGAATTAAAAAAAATGTTAAGATTGAGTTTTAAAAACATTTGAATATTCAACAATAATGAATAAAGCAAAACGTCTTTGGCATAAAATAGCTCAACAAGGGTTGACATGCTGTAAAATCCCACCAACAAACCATCGAATCTTAAGCCCACCTTCAAATTAATTGCTCCTTGTCAGTCAGTCTGTCTGTAACCTCTACCTTTATATAAATAAAATAATCAGATAGAAAGGCCAATATAATATGATACTTTCTTAATATGATACTTTACTTTGAATAATTGTTTTTTCAAATATTCCTCTTCTGTATCTTATGAAAGGTTTGTTTATTCTTGTACAATCCGTACATATTCATTTCATATTTTGGGTGTCCTTCTACCTCCACCCCCGTATGATGTCAGCGGACATTCTAGAATCTAATTACATGACTTCTGTTATCTACCGTCCAGTTCACGACCGTTCTTTTAATATTTGACATCGCAACCCACATTTTACCAAACACACAAAACTTATTTATAATTGACAATTAGAGCAATGATTTTTGTTGTACTGTTTTGTAGAATTGAGGTCATTAAGTTCCTACAAGGGTCGGTTTACCTCAGTTGGTAGAGCGTCCGCCTGGGAATCACAAGGTTCCTGGTTCGCTAACTCAGCGTATGAATAGCACAGGGATCAGTGCGGTAAAGGAAAGGGAGGAGCTGATGGTAGGTGTGGCGCTCCACCCCAGACGCCAAAAACAATCTCCTTGGTCTAGCGCTAGCGAAAAGGGGATAGACTTCCTCGATACCGACATGAGGCCACCCCGACGATTATTATTATTATTATTATTATTATTATTATTATTATTATTATTATTACCTTTGGATATACAACAATATGTTCATTCAATTATTACAACGTTTGATATGTTTACTTAAGAGCCAAAAATGTGTAAAAAGTATAATAATCTTGATTTAACACATTCTCACTCTTTTTTTCTTTCTATTTTTTTTACACATTTTCATTATGTTCAGTTTTCCTTCGTTGATCTAATAAAGCTAAAGAACACAGTCTGTCCTATTATTTACCCATAGCTTGAGTGATAAGAGATGGATTCTTACCTTTTCCAAAGGAGCACGAAGTGAAATGCAACCCTTTTTAACTTGGCTCAGTTTAAGGAGGATATATATTCAGTAGTATACTTATCTATTTCTTGTCGTTTTACTTTGCTGAACTGGATCTGTTGTTGGGCTGTCATTCTCTTTGTTCTTTGCTTCTTGGGATATCTTGTCTTGTGTCGTTGCTTAGATGTTAAATAACGAACATAAGACTTGATGTTTTCATTCAGAGCTCTTTATTTTCCTGTCCCAAGTTAACAATCGAGAAATGGCCTCGGAAGACAGGCCGCATTTTGCGTCTGTCCCCTTCAAACAACCAGCTACCACCTTAGGCAAGACTCCTATCACTATCTCTCTTACTCTCACTCTCGTTCTCACCTTGTTCTGTACAGTCAGAAACCAAGGCCAGTTATTTTCACATCATCACTCACACATAAATATATTTACCAACCCCTCCACACGAGTAGGATGTGACACAAGATCAATTTCTTAAGCAGAATTTAATAGGTTTGAATTCAGTACCAGTTTTGAGAGTGAAAGAATTGAGCATGAAAACCTCAAGCGTTAATGTCATATTGAAGAAAAGATGGAGGGTTGGAAATGTCAGACATGTGGTTATTATCTGATCCATCTTATAAAACGGAAAAGACGTCCCTCCTATGTCATATTTGCATCAAACTTTGTGGATCTGCAGCGGGTTTTATGAGTCTTTTAAGGGCTCATGAGAGGAAAGGTTCTGGTGGTGGGGTTATAGGATTGTGAAGGACGCCAGTGATCTGTAAAGATTATGCTATTGCTATCTATCTATCTATCTATCTTAGTCTCTTCATATTGTCTTTCTCCCTCACTCACCCTCTCTCTCTATTTTTGAATTAGAAAAGAATACTAGTGAACGCCTAGTAATTTCCTTTTATCGCTGAATGTGCCAATGCCGCATTTACGCTTGGCCTGTTAAACGAAATCTTTCTCTCTCTCCTTCTTTCCCACTCACCCCCCTCTCTCTCTCAATCATCCCCCCTCTCTCATACTTATTCTTTTATATCTTTCATTTCAGGTTCGGGAATTTTCATATCCCCTAAAGGTGTGCTTCAAGCCAGCAGATCCGTTGGACTAACCATGATTATATGGTTGGGGTGTGGAGTGATTTCAATGCTTTGTGAGTTGACAAGTTCAAGTTTTTCTTTCCTAATAAACACGTTAAATCAATTTGTTTTTCAAGTTTTACTTCAACAAGAAATTTCATTTGAAATTTAAAACGTAAAGAAATACGAGGCGATTAAAAAACTTCCAGAAGTTCAGATTCTACTTTTTTAAAATTATTATCTAATCTATTTATACCTTGGAAGCCAAGCTGTAGGCATATCAGTACTATTGTACGGCTGCTCTACCTGAACCTCAAAAAAGCGACTAGAGAAAAAGCTACATAGGAGCTGTACATAGGATGCTGCGCAGTTTTTTTTAATGCCGGTGTCATACCAGTTCGAATCGATGTCGTTGATGAAGCGTTGAACCACGTCGTCGTTGCTAACTCCTTATGTAACTTGCAGACGATTTTGTCATCTATCCATGACTCACCATACACCTCTGTTAATTGGTGATGAATTTCAATCAGTTTAATGCCTTTTTGCGTTCAAAGACCGAAGAACTTGGCGGTAGCGTCAATCGGGAGCTCCATCAGAAATGGCTGAGAAGCTAATACTGAACATGGTCACGAGATATAGGGACAGGCTCAGGCGTAGGTGCATGCAGAACAGTATTACCAATAGCCGCACAAATAGTTCTTCTGCGTCCCTAGAGCTTTGGAGACCTTATTTTTGGGATTTCACCCTTACATTATTCGATCTGTGGCATTAAATGAACAGTTTCTCTGCGTCCCTAGTGCTTTGGAGTGTGATTTTGAGTTGGAACTTTGTTTAACGGTATATCAACCTATGTGGGCCATTTAATGCTAAAAGAATTAAATAGAATTTGTTTTTCATATCGGATTTGGGGCTTTAGGTTGTTGGGCCAGTAAAACGGTAAGTCCGGGTGGACATAAGTCAAAAATGAGTTATCTTCCCTTGTTGTGGTTGGTTCAGTCGATAGGTGGCATTGATTTTTAGCCACAAGCGGGAACTACGATTTCCTGCCTCTTTTCACTTAGGCCGTCAACGAGTTAACATGGTCTAAGCGCCGGCCGCCTTCCAAGCCTTTAGAGGGCTTTGCCACCTACCTCCCAAACCAGCTACCAGTAAGTGACATTCTCTACGACGCGAGTCGCACGCCTATTTTCTCATAATACGTTTATGTATCTGTTGTGTATATATTTTCTCTTAAATGTATCTCCGTCACTTACGGAATAAATATGTTATCTTTTACACCTTTGTCGGAATGTTTTTATGTATACACTTGTACCCACGTTGGGAGGTTACTTTAAGCCTTCCAATGTTAATATAACACCCACTCATGTTAAGGGTATGATTTTTATGGTAGTATTTGGTTATGTTTGGTCAGTTTTGGTGAAAGGGTCGATTTGGTCAGATCTTGATAAAAGATTGCGTTTTTTATAGAAAATTTAAGATGTCTTCTGTTTTTTTTTTGAGGAGGCCTCTTAATTTGTTTGTCCGGCAATATTTGGCGCAGATTTATTGGAGACTGTTGTAGTTTGGGAGGACGTGTTTAACAGTGAGCGGTATTTTGCATGTGGAGCATACTAAGCCGTTTTCCTTTTTTAGAAGGTGAGAATGGGTGATATGGGTGGGCCCAATATGAAGTCTGGAGGGTATCACGGATGGCATTTTGTATATGATGGAGCTTTTTGTGTATTTGATCGTCCCATGATTTTTGCCATTGGTCATATAAGTATTTGATGACCTTACTTTTGGGATTACCCTCGTAGAAACACAATTTATCTGATATTGTGTAATTTTTAGACGTATATAAAACATGACCATATATATGCTGGACATGACATTAAACTGGATATGACATTAAACTGCATCTATTGGTGAAGTTCCAATTCTGGAGCTCTGGAGAGTGTGGAGTACCCCATCATCGTCATGACTCCCATGTCCACCCTGGCTCAGAGTGGTAGTATCTGTTAGTGTTCAATCTATGGGGTAAATAGAAGACAATGAGTTACCAAAAATGTTTTAAAAATTGAGTTAAAAAAAGAATTTTCAATACCTATCAAGAATAAATAGAACAAAACGTCTTCGGTATAAAATAACCCAACAGGGGTTGACATGCCGTAAAATCCCCCCCCCAAAAAAAAAAGAAAGAAAAGAAAAGAAAAGAAAGAATAAACATTGACGCAAAGACCTGTAAAAAATGAAACTACTTTTGATTCACCTTTTCTGGGGACCAGCATTGTAATTATTTTTACCTATTTGTTTTCTTTTAGCATCGCTGGTTTATATTGAACTTGGTACCATGATCACCAAGTCTGGTGGCGAGTTCTCCTACATCCATGAAGGTCTTTGTTCCGTCCTTGCTTTCCTTTACGCCTGGTCAAGTGTGGTCATTTTAAGACCGGCATCGATGGCCGTCATCTGTTTGGCTTTTGCTGAGTATGTATCAGTTATTTGTTTTGATGATTGTGGACCACCAGTGGCCTTTGTGAAATGTTTGGCGGCAGCTGCGATAAGTAAGTAATCATCAACACAATTCAGGCTAATGTTCTTTTCTATCTATCTATCTATCTATCTATCTATCTATCTATCTACTAGCAAGAATATGCACCCTCCGCGCATTAGTAATTAAGTTTTAATGTAATGAAATATATTATATTAAAAAGACTAACGAAATTAAAAAAGACTATACGAAATTAAATATATTAACGCATATAAAAGATTACACTTATCTTAGTTGTATTTTATAGATTTTAATACGTCTGAGGATAAAACAATAATATTAGAGATCAATAACACCAAAGTATGCAAATTAACCACGCCATATATTATGTAAACCTTTATTTCTTAGTGTTATATAAGACAAAATACAGGATTTTTAAATGTACTAATAATATGGGCTGTTTTGAGGCAAATCTAAATCAGATTTTCATGAAGACATCATTAATAAATTATATCTATTATATGCATTAATGATTTTGACAATAAATTAAATACTCATTAATAAACTTACGCAATTGCTGAGGGTATTGTGACGTAAGCAATGGCGTAGTTTTGGTTACAGACAGATCCGAATCTCCATTATTATTATTATTATTTCACTCCATTCGAGTTTTTCACACCTGTCGTAGCCGGTGGTTCACTGGAGGTTGAATGACAGCAAGTCTCCTCATGTCTCCAGGACTCTTCTGAGTATCATAGCTGATCTCAACAATGCTGTAGTCTGGATGGTTTCGATTGTTCCTCTGATTTCCAATTCATCCGGCTTCTTTTCCAGACCCGTGAGGATCGTTCCATGGGCACCAATTACAATTGGTACGACCTTCACCCTCATGTTCCACAGTTTTTTTTCAGTTCTCAGTATTTGTCGATCTTTTCGCTCTCAATCATTTTCATTCTGTGGTCGGCCGGGACGGCAAGATCCACGAGATGACAAGTCTTCCTCTTCTTGTCAATCAATTTTAATCAATTTTATCTTTATGAATGTTTTGAATATGAACCTTTTGTTGTTTAGATCAACCGCGGTTAATTGAAACCGTGGTTAACGATTCCGTCGATAGTCTATGTCGTCTATACTTGTAAAATCAATTATCTATACATTAATACTCATGTTCTTTAAAAGTACGACCGTTATCATCTTGCAACACACTTTGGTTAAAAAGGAGACCGTCCAAATCGGCCAAGATTAAATGCAAAAATATAAATCTTGATTTTTTGGTGTTGCTTATCCACCAAATTCTTATTTCTTGTGAGTGTCGTCACCTCAGCTAAATAATGGACAATTCTGTTTTTTATTATAAAGAAAGAAAGGAAGAAAAAGGAAATGTTACATAGAAAAATATTCAATTGTACATAATGAAAAGATGAAAAGGGAAGAAAAATGAGAGAGAGAGAGAGAGAGAGAGAGAGAGAGAGAGAGAGAGAGAGAGAGAGAGAGAGAGAGAGAGAGAGAGTTAAACTATTTTCACATTGAAGTATTTTGCAATAGCTCTTAAGTAAACATATCAAACGTTATGATATTTAAATTATCATACTGTGCTATATCCACAGGCCCTGTAGTTTAATAAATAATTGACAAAGTTCTTTTTTCTTTTCTATTTAAACAGTATTAATCACGGCCGTCAATTGCTACAGTGTTGAATTAGCCGTTCGAATCCAAGTGTTTTTCACTGTGGCGAAAATTATTGCTCTACTGATCATCATCATTGGCGGTTTTGTTTTTATGGGAAAAGGTAAATAGAGTTTCACTCTAATGATTTAATATTTCTTTTTATAAGAGATTGTTAATACCGTAGAGTTTGGTAATACATAATACCTAATAGTATCCATTTTCATAATGTTCCACTCACCATCATGTCGCGTTAGTAATACGGATATCTATGACAATCTCTCGCCAATCATTCATTGCTCACGGGAAGTTCTCTGTACAGCATCTACTATATATATATATATATATATATATATATATATATGAAAAGGTAAGAGTTTATCTTCTCCAATAGCTTATATAATAATTATATAAATTTAATGCTTCAAAAGAGTCTAATAATAGATGAGGAAAACTTTCCATTAGGGACTTTTTTTGTCCTTTATTTTTAATCTTTTGTTATTTTTAAAACAAATTTTGAGAGAGGTCCCTTGGAAAAGATTTTTAATTTATTCCACTCATATATATATATATATATATATATATATATATATATAATATATATAATAGCACTTCGTTTATTCTGTTTCTTTATCTTATTTAGGTATATTAAATGATCTTCCGGAAGGTTTTAAAGATTCTGAAACATCACCATCCATCATAGCATTAGCTTTTTACGACGGTCTTTGGGCTTACGATGGTTGGTAAGTATTTTCCATCAATATTGAATCTTTTTTTTTTTCGCTTCCTTCCGTTGCACTATCAACAATCCTCTTCTGGTGGTCTGTGATTTAAAGAAACCGTGGCAGGGCTTACGATGGTTGGTAAGTATTTCCCATCAATATTGCATTCTTTTTCGCTTCCTTCCGTTGCACTATCCACTGCCGAACACAACCATCTTCTGGTGATCTGTGATTTAAAGAAACAATGACAGCAACTCTTCTTGCAGATTTTTAAAAATCCGTCTATTAGTATCGCTAACGGCAATAAATGTATTGGTCTTTTCCCCGACGGTAACGAATAGTTCAACTAGTTTAATATAACAAATATTTTGAAATGAATGAACTACGAATATTCATATTGATATGCATGTTAATCAAAAATATCATTCATCTGTCTAGTAGTATCGCCATAAGCAATAAGAATGCTGACCCTTCCCAACGGACACTAATAATTCAACTAGTTTAACATAATAACTATTTTAAAATGAAAAAAAAAAGAAAGAGAAGACTATTCACCCAATCCGTTTACTATGGGTTGGATTTGACGCTTGTTACGAGTATGGGGTATCCGGCGAGTATTGACTTCGCTTTTCAGTTATAATTGATCTGCGAGACTAGCTTACACCAATATTACACCACAACAGAACACCGTAAACCATCTTAAAATGAATGAACTCGGAATAGTAATATTAACTTGCATATTAATCAAAACTAGCAAAACCTATGAATATACTACGGTATAATGATTTAATTACTACAAACTTTGATATGTTTACTTAAGAGCTATTGCTTAATAGTTCCATATGTTTAAAATCTGCCTAGTTTATTTTATTTGTTTAACGGACCTTCAACTCCTTATGGATTATTTAATCCCGAAATTTGATTAATTTCTAAATGTTGATTTACAATCATAGCTATATTTTAAATTTTCCATAGCATTTTTTAATTGCACATTTTCTTGTCTATAGCAATTTGTATGCGTAATTATATGATACCAAATATGGGTGTGCGTGGTGTAAAGGTTGGAGTCGTAGGAAATTGATTCGTTGACCCGAGTTCAAATCCTGTGGTATATACATCATCAGCGCAGATACCTATGACTCTGTCTGTCTGTCTGTCTCTTTCTCGCCAAATGTCTCTATCGGTCATCGATCCTGGCAGGTCCTTCGTATGGCAGAGAACTGACCGCAGTGGCTGAGAAGGAAAAAACTTTGAATTCAAACCTGTTAAACTTCGTTTAAGAAATTGACCTTGTACTACACTCTCCTACTGTGGAGGGGTTGGGTAAATACATAATCCTAAAAAATACGCTTAGATTCGGCGTGTTTTAAAATTGGTAAAATTTAGAAATAAAGTCATAAAAGGGTTAATGTATTTTTGTTTGTTTTTCCAGGAATAATCTTAACTTCGCTGTTGAAGAATTATGCAATCCTTACAGGTTAGTCGGAAATTTCCTTGAGTATTTTTTTTTTCACCGTCTTCTAGTCCACATATGATAAAAAGGGTTGGGGGTTTGCTGTAAGAGTAATACGGTCGGGACAGTCATATATATGCCAGGGCTTGACGTGACCAGCCGATTGAGGATTCTCCGACCGTCCATCTAAGGATCAGAGTGGAGTGTTGCATCTCATGGACTGCTCAGCCATCAGGATTCCGTCCTTAAGCATCAAGGTCACCACCCACGGCCAACAAATGGTACCATTGGGTTATTAGCGATTACTCACAGACTTCTGCCGCGTTGTGATAGACTTTTTTGGACAAGAAGATGAGGACCAGTTTGAATCATTTTAGTATTTGATTCACATATACTTTTTTGATTATTATCAATTCATCATCAGATTATGAAGTGTGTGAAGTCATCCTTGTGGGGACTTCTTAAGCGATTTCTCATCGACTCACCGACATCTTCCTTCTGCGCAAAAAGGTCGTCTAAAATTTATATGGGCATAAATTCAATCTTTTATCTTTAGGATTGGATCCTTTAGGAAACACTCTTGAAGGTCAAAGACTCTTAAGGTCTTAAAGAAATAATATGGCACTTGAATTGACATTCTGGACATGTTTGGGTGGAGGGGTATTTTATAAAAATATTTGGTCACCTGGTTTCCTTAATGAGTAGCTATTATTGTATTTCATATAGAAATATAGATAAAATTAAAAAAAAGAAAACAAAACAAGACATTTATACAATGTGAAGGTAGATATTAAAAGAATTCCTAATGTAATATTAGGTAAGCAATGAATACCTTTGACTAATAATAGTTGTAGACTTAAGTCATGTGTTTTAACGATTGCTTTCTCACCTGTTAGAAAACCTTCACCACAAGGAATTCGGCCAATTCTTATCTTGTAAATAAGGTTACCATAATTTAAAAGGTTGATTTCCATCTATTGTATGGCATGCATATATATATATATATATATATATATATATATATATATATATATATATATATATATATATATATATTGTCTAGGCAAGTACTGTTAAAAAACACGGAATATTTCTTTTTCATACAAATCGCCTCAAGAATTTGTAGACGTTTTTTTTATTGCTATTTTTATAATGAATTTTGATATTTTATGTTGGAGGATGTAAATTTGTCCGCATGTTTTTATAATTAGACGTCCTAATATCAGAATGGAATTTAAGACGACGGGAGAGTATTGTGGTAGTGTGACTAATGTAGGTATTAATATTAGATTTGTTTTCTGGGAAGCACTATCGAAATAGGCAAGTAAATGTATGCACTACATTGATTTAATTTTGGTTATATATATATATATATATATATATATATATATATATATATATATATTGGTTACTTATTGTTATGCCCCTCTATAATATGATTCAGCTAATAACATGCTAAATATAAATATATGCGTTTCACTATATTTTCAGAAACCTTCCCCTATCTATATTGATTGGGATTCCATTGGTGACAGTTCTGTACCTATTAACCAACATGTCTTACTTGGCAGTGTTAAATAAAGTCGATTTATTGTCTGCAGCAACTGTTGGGGGAGTATGTTCATCTTTTTTCTTTCTTTATCAGTAATTATCCTATTAATATCATTAATATTATCATTTACCTTATATACTATAATTACCTCATGTAGTGTAATGGTTAGCAAGCTAAATTAGCAGAGCATTGTTAGTGAGTTCGATGCTCACTCGGTGCCCCATACTTCTGGTCTTGTGTCGCATCTAAGCTACGCTTAATAAATAACTATATACTTTTATTACCATATTACTATCTTATATATGAGACTTGTATCTGTGCTATTCTATGGACACCCAAGAAATAATTAGAGAAAAATTAAATGGGAACTGTACGTGCTGACTTGAACAAATTCTGGAAACAGCATCTTACAAAAGATTAACTGTATGGCTGTTTGCCTCCTATCTCATAAATCATTCGGGTTAGACCAGGGATTCTCAAACTTTTAAGTCCGTAGACCCCTACAAAAATTTGATTGATCTATTATAAACCCCCTCTTATATACCCCAGTCCACCTTGCAGTTGTTTTGTTGCAACCAATTATATAATTAATGAATTCTACACAAACGTTTATGTAAAACTGTTAATTGTAAAATAACCATAAAATAAAGAGTAAAGTAAGCATAACATGTAAAAAAAAAGCTGCAAATATCTAATACTAATTTAATAAGCACATTTTCTAATGTGATGGGTGAAGCTGATGTCTTTTGATAAGTTCATGAATATTGGGCTTAAACTTTTAAAAACTATATCAACATAAGCATATTCTCCAGGATTATTGGGGAATTAATTTCTTCTAATTACTAAGAAGGCTTAGTAGTTCCCATCGACCCCTTGTAGACCCCCGAATCCTTACAGACTCGTATAGACGCCGGGGTTTATGTAGACCATGTAGAGAAACCCTGGGTTAGACGAATAAGATATGCTGGACACTGCTGAAGAAACAAGGACGAGCTCGTAAGTGATGTTATCCAATAGGCACCTACACAGGGACACACCAATGTGGGTCGACTAGCAAAAACCTACATCGATCAGTCATGCACGGACACCGGATGTTGTGTTAGAGGACCTACCAGGAGCAATGACAGATAGGGATGGATGGCGAAGAACAGTCATGGAGATCCGTGTTGTCGGCGTGACAATGATGATGACGATTATACATGAGAATTATATTGCTAATTATTTTATTCTTTGCTAGTTTGTCACACCAGTAGTAACTGGTGGTTTTCACTGAACTTCATGTGACAGCAAGTCTCCTCGCTTCTCCTAGACTCTACTTATTTTTAGCAGTTCTTTTGTCTGGACAATTTTATTTCTTCCATGAATCTCCGGTTCTCCTAGTCTCTTTTCCAGATTATTTGAGATTGTTTCAAGGGCTCCGAATCTTATAACAATATGTTATTCATTCAAATAAGAACAATATAATGATCATAAAATGTAATAAATAACACTTTACGTATTATAGAATTAACAATATAATGATCGAGAAATTTCGTAAATATCATCGTATGTATTCAAGTAAGAACAATATAATGATCATAAGTAAGAACAATATAATGATCATAAATATTCAGAGTTAACAATGGTAATGGCTAAATAAATAAATATACAATAAATAATTCTAAATTATTTTTCAGACCTGGGCTAATCGAGTTCTTGGAGTTGCAGCGATAATTATTCCAATTTCAGTGGCACTTTCAACATTTGGAGCTGCGAACGGCAGTTGTTTCACATCGAGCAGGTAAGCTTTTAATCACGTTAATTATACAATCATAATGTCTAACGTTTTTGTATTTGACGCCGACAAAACGCTATGAAACAATCTGTTCAGACTCGCCTTAGAAATCACATCAACCGTAAACACTGAGATGTGCCTATTAGTAAAATGGAAAACAATGGACTGAAAATGTTTGGCTCGGCGAGAATATAAGTTCTTTATTTACTAAATTTTATTTAGTCTGGAACGAGACTTCAGTTTGTAAAGACATTTTCCCGTGAATTTTGTCTCTAAACGGTGAGAATGAAACGTGAACTATGACATGACTACTTTTAATGGAAATGCAACAATAACAACAGAAGGTACTGTAAACAACATGTGACCTGTATATAAGACTAACAAATATTAGTAAATAACAACAGAACGTATAGTAAGCAACATGAGGCTTATATGCCAGACTAAAAAAATCTTAGTAAATAGGAAGAGAAGTTACAATAAGCAACATATGACTTGTTTGGTTTGGTTTGTTTTGTTTTACGGCATATCAACCTCAGTGGGTCATTTAATGCCGATAAAGTTTTGAAATAAATCAATTCTTAATGGATAATACAATTTTTTTATAAACACATTTTTCTATTTAACCCATAGATGGGACCCTAACAGGTACTACCACTCCGGGTCAGAGTGGACCAGGGAGCAATGGTGATGAAGGGGTGCTCCACATTCCCCAAATCTCCAAAACTGGAACCTCACCATCAGATAGAGTTTAACGTCATTCCCAGGACATGTCGACATGCAGCCACCGCCTTCTAGCACCCATATGATAAAAGGGGTCGGGGCTTGCCATAAAGGCAATAGGGTCGGGAAAATCATATAGGTGCTAGGGCTTGACGTGACCAGCCGATCGATCGGAGGGGGCCTCTCCGACCGCCCGTCTAGCCCAAGATAGGACCAAAGTGGAGTATTGCATGTCATGAACTGCTCATCCACCTGGGCTATATCCTTAAGCATCACGTGTCGCCACCCACGGCCAACAGGTGGCCACATTGGGGGAGTCTTACCCCTCTGCAGAGGTGCAGTCGGTGCATTCTAACGCCTCACCGACATGGCGTCATATGACTTGTATATCAGATTGAGAAAAACTTCGTAAATAACAACAGAAGGTTTAATAAGCAACAGTGGAATGTGCCTATTTCGTACATGGAATCAATGGGCTCAAAAAGTTTGATTCGGCAAATATATCAATTCTTTACTAATCTTTGCTGGAACAAGACTTCAGTCTGTAAATACATTTTTCCCGCTAATTTTGTCTCTAAACAGTGAGAATTAAACCGGAAGTATGACATGACTACCCTCAATGGAGGAACAACAATAACAAAAGTGAATACTGTATGTGGCCTGTATATCAGACTAAACAAACCTTAGTAAATAACAACAGAATGTACTGTAAACAAAATATGGTCTTTGTAACAGACTAAACAAAACTTAATGACAATAGAAGGTACAGTGTATCAGACTAAGGAAAAACTAAGTAAATAACACGTGTCTAGTTTACCAGACAAAAAAAATCTTTGGTTATAACTACAGCAGACAGAGTAAACAATTTGACGCCCGTGTAGCAGACTAAATAGAGATTAGTAAATAATAAATCCTTGAAAATTTCTCAAAAGACAATTTTAATAAATTCCTTTTCTATTATGACTAATCTCTGAATATTTCTTGAACTCTTTTAACAATCAATGTACCGTGTTGACCAGCCATTTCCGTTACTGTATATTTAATGTACATAAATAATTTTATTAAGATTATCATAAACCCTTCCCTATTCTATTCATTGTCTGTGACAATGAAAATAAGTTTCTTCATTACCACGTGCGACTTTGTTTAGAAGAAAGAATTTAAATTGAGAACAGGCCAATTTTTCTCGCACACAAATCTATTTTTACTAATTTTACAAGAACTTAGTTTTACTTGATTTTCTTAGGTACTTTTCTTTTTACTCGTTTTATTATTAAAGTACTTTTGAAATCAAAATAAAAGTGATTGTTTTCAGCTGGCAACTAAAGCAAGCATTACTAAAAGAAAAGCGTTATTATATATACGGGTATCGTTTAAAAAGTAATGCTTGTTTGCTTACAACAGATTTAATTGCAGGTTGCATATAGTACATACTGTTCCTTGTTATTTACTAAGGTTTATTTAGTCTGACGCACAGACGTCAAGTTGCTTATAGTACATGCTGTTGTTTGAGGTGCGTGGTGTAATGGTTAGAGTCATAGGAAATGAACACGTCGACCCGACTTCAAATCCTGGACGAGGCTGTTTAAATTTCACATGGCGCTAATACCCTCGGGAAAGTTATGCATCAAAAACTGTCCCTGTGGCTATACGTGAATAGTAGGGCAGATCAGGCTCTTTAACCTAGGCTCGGTAACTATTCTAGGAGAAGGAAAACTCTGAATTAAAACCTGTTAAATCCCGCTTAACAAATTAAGCTTGTGTCACATCCTGCTCGCGCGGAGGTGTTTATAAATACATTCATACATGCTGTTATTTATTAAGCTTTCCTTAGTCTGGCAAACAGACCCCTAGAAGAGAAGATGGTTTAACCCCGGGAACGAAACGCGTTCCTATATGCCTCGCATGCCAGAAGAGTTAAAAACTCAGAAAGAGGAAAATGACCGCTATACAGCCATAATTTAAGAGGTCTGATCTCGGAGCCAAGAAAATTGGCAAGTCAAGATTTTTGGTGTATGCAAATCTCCCCGAGATTAATCACACAATAAAAAGAAAGCGAGAAACAGAACAAAGTTATTTTTTGGAACGCGTTATGTTTTGTTGTAGAATCAAAGAAGTTCGACAAATATAGATATAATAAGTTTATTTCCGAGAAAAATACGGTACACAGTTGAATACAACCAATTACGTAAAATACGATTAGTCGTAAGTTGCTCTTCAGCTGCTCTCCCAGCTCCGAATTCTGACCGCTAAATAGTTCCCAGACTAGTTCATCTTGTGAGGGTAGTGTGTCTACTCCACAGCACGTAATAGGGCACGTTGTGAAAGATTGCTATAGTATTTTTGTGGATTGTTATGATGCACTTTTATCGTTGGAGTAGAATTCAATATAATATCAATTTGAAATTGATTCCCTGGATCTATTTAACAACAGTTATTTACTAAGTTTTGCCTTTTCTGGCATACAGACCTCATATTGCTTCTGTGTTATTTACACTCTGTGTTATTTATTAAGCTTCTCTTTGTCTGTCATACAGACGTCAGATTACTTACAGTACCAGCTGATTTTATTTACTAAGCTTTGCTTAGACAAGTCTACAGACCTAAGATGTTTTACAATACCTGCTGTTTTTATTTACTCAACTTTTTCTCTTAGTCTGGCACACAGGTTGCTTACGGCATTTAGTGTCCCAGAGTTGTCACCCGTCTGTTGTAAGTAAAGAAGAGCATTTTTACATCAGGGCATTAACTTATTTACTAAACTTAGCTTAGATGTGGCAAAAGTTCACATTATGGGGCGCCCAGTGAGAATCGAACTCTCTAACAATGGTCTGCGAATCTAGCTTGCTAACCATTACAGCACATGAGGTGCATCAGAGAAGATGGGTGCTTCATCTAAATTTTCCTAATTTATCTATTTAGTTGAATTAGGAAGTAAAGACTAAAATTACTGTTATTTCTTCTTGTTAATGGATTTCCTTTAAGATTTATCACCGAGATTTTTGCTCATATTCATTAAGATAATGTTGCATAGCCCTTCTTCGCTACACTGGATCGTCTATCATCTATCTTGGTCTGGTATATCTTCTAAGGTCTCGTCTGGTCTTCTATTGAGGATTCCGGGTCTGGTTTCGGTTGGGGATCACTTCTTATCAGAAGCCTTGTGTCATTGTTAGTTTTTAGTAATAAACACAAGACTTCGATTTATGTTGATGTTACTTTATTCATAAATCCCCAGACCAGACAATGCGTGCGGATCCTTACATCTTGCTAGCTCGGCTTCTAAGTTCTAACTGACTAACTGAGTTGCTTACTCCTTAAACCGGAAGGGCCTTCTATCGGGGTTCCCGGTTCTCACGGTTTATCCCGCAAGGCAAGGTCAGAGTGAGGTCATCATTGTCACTCACTCTCAAGGCCATCAGCTGTACTGATCGCCATAATGATTTCTACACTACCTTAAAAATGTATTAGGGATCCAATTATTATGTAACAATAAAACCAAACAATTAGAAATAAATAATACCCATGAGTCACGGCTTGTGGGTGGTGCCATCCCGTACACGTGGGGTACGTGGTAAATACATGTAGATAAGGCCAATAGTATAATGATATATAACAATTTTTATTAACAATTGAGGTTTAAATAAAAATAAAATCATGAAGAATGTGACATAAATAATTAAGGGCATTGTGACTTGAGTAGTAAAATAGTTTTGGTTACAGATGGACAAATATATAATCTCCATTATATAAGAATTGCTAAAACATATTCCTTCAGTTGTTAATAGTCATATAATGTGACAGTCATTTTCTTCTTGTTCTGACTTCTCGTTGATGCTTAGGTTCAGTTCAGATTCTTGGGCTGGGACTTCCCCCTTGCTTGAAAGCGCTAAACATGATTAGGGATTATCAGAATTCAACCCTAGCTTTTCCTTCTTTTGGGATTCCCACCTGATTTCGGGTCATACCCAATCCAGAGAATTAGAATCGTCCATTGCCGTTTTATAGTAATTAAGTTCAGTTGAGGAAGAAATCCAAAGAGACACTTTGAAATTTAATAACCCACAAGGGTTTTTATGGCATTAAACACCAACCCAACCAACCAACCAACCAATCAAACGCGTATCTGGTATTCAGTATATTTACTTAACCTTTAGTTTATAACAAAAATGTTGAAATCTCAAAATTAAACTCGAACCAACTTATTGTTTTCATCTGAGTCATAACTCGTCTTAGTTGTTTGACTGGCCAACTTTATTTCCTCAAACTTTGTTGATTGTTTAAAATTTTTCAGTTGCAGAAAAAAAGAAAAGAAAAGAAACAGAAGGCGTTACGTGATGTTTGTTCAATCAACTTTGAAATTCTTTTGAATTTCAAAAAACTTTTTCAGCGTGTTTAAATTTTTTTCTAAATTCTTATCTCGTTTGCTCTGTGATATTCTCATAAGATTTACAAAACACGAGAACAATTTAAACATAAACTCTGCTCAAAGGTGCAGTTGTATTTATTGAAATATTTCTAGTGAAAGTAAAGATGGCAATAGTTGCTATATTAAACATCTTATTATTTGTACAGGGACCTACGAGTACTACAACCTACAAGTTTTCCGACTTATGAACTGTCACTCTATCAATTTTTTGCTTTGAGTTGAGAACTAAAATTGAGTTACGAGCGAGCTTCAGATACGCTTATGTTAATAAGTTCACTAAAAACATTTAAGTTTCCAAATTTATTACGCCAAAGAAAAATATTATTTATAAAAACAAAAAACAAAAACAAACAAAAACAACAACAATAAAAATAAAATAAAAACATTTAAACTTAATAAATTCCTTTTCTGTATTTATGAGATGAGGTTTGATGTGAATAATTTTGATATTTCGAATTGTTGTTCTCATCTTTATCGTGTATAAACACAATGTTCAGACCACTGTAACCTGGGTGTTTTTTTTGTGTCTTAAAATAAGTCATATCCAAACGTGGTTTCGGAGCTGAAATCGTTACCACTATTTCAAGGGGGTTCAAAGCAGACAGAAATTGACAGAAATATGATTAGATATAGAATTGAGAGTAATCGTCTGAAGATGACTTATTTTAAGGTAATTAAAAAATACCTAAACAAAGCCCGATGTTACCGTGGCCCGAACATTATGTTTATACACAATAAAGATGAGGACAACAGTCCAAAATATCAAAATTATTCATAATTCATTCCATTCTATTTTATTACGTTTTTACAAATGCAATGATATTTTTCTTATTTAACAAAGACGTAAAAAAAATTAGGATGTTTTTAGGGTTTTTTATGTGGCTGGAAAGGGTTAATAGTTTATTTCAATGGGGATGGAGGGATTATATTCTTGTCTTGTCACAATTCTTCAATGCTAATTTTCGATATGAAATGTACCGTCTCTGTGGACATACATCCGTTTCAGGATAAACGTGTGCATCGTCTTTGACTGTAAAAAATTGAGGATTGGTCGACAGATTTATTGACAAAACTGAAAAGAAACAATTAGACAAATAGGTACAACGTAATTGTAAAGTAACTTCCTATTTAAAAAAAATCTTATTTTTACAAAAACTGAATATGAAAATAACACATATAACATGGAGTTTTATTTAAAATTCTATATGGGTATCAGCATTTGCCTCCAGCCTCTCAATCCGCTCGGGAATCACATTAACTTCCAAAGTCGTTGGTTTCGTAGAGTAGACTTGTTCCTTCAGCTAACCCCAAAGAAAAAAGGGTGTTAAATCAGGGATACTGACGGGTCACTCATGCGGACCACGTTTACGCACTCATCTCCCAGGAAAATGGTGATTCAGTCATTCATAAACAACAATAGCAAAATGTGAAGCGATCGATAATCGATAATCCATAATCGATATATAATATATATATATATATATATATTATATATATTATATATATAGTAGCGTGGACATGAAGTTAATGGCATTTGGTAACTGACAGTATCTCGCCTATGTGATTTTCAAACCAAGTGAATATTTTAGTTTGTGTTTTTCCATTTATACTATGGTATGGTGTATTGTGAGAAGGGTTGACTCACTTAATTTCGATTCAGTTTGTAGTTCATGCTGGGAATGTTGGTTTGAGAACCTTCTAATCTACTGTATTTATTTCATGATTTGTTTTATATTTGCTAATTTACTTTTGCCATTCAGTGAAACCTCGCTTCTCGAACGTAATTCGTTCCAAAATTATGTTCGAAAACCGATTTGTTTGAAACTGAAACAATATTTTCCATGAGAAATAATGTAATAGTTACAATGAAGATCATTGTAAATTTCCAGTGCCTTTTCACAAATAATACATTTGCTAACACGACCACCAACTTTTTCTTTAATAAACATTAGCAGAATCTTCTCATCTTTGTCCATTATTTGTGGCCTTTGATTGCTAACAACACTTGTCACTTCTTTCACATCAGCTACCATTATTGCGTCTTTATTCTTCAGAAAAGACGCAATCGTCGATTTCGTCATCCGCCATATTGGATTGAAAGATCAAAGATTTGAACACCATTTTAAAACTTAGTGATTATTTCCTTCTTCAATTTCTATCGATGCTCTCACAACTTTCCTCTTTCACTTTCCAGTTGCATCATTGTTGCCTTTATTAGAATCCGTGAATTAAAGTAGCCGTAAAATAGAGAATAAACACGCAGAAACTGTTTGCCTCGACAGTCATTCGCGTGGTTTCCGTTTTCATCGGCTCGACTCGTATGTTCGAAGTCCGAAAATTTGTTTGACAACCGAGGCCTTTTTTACTCAAATTTTTTGTTCGAACTCTGATTTGTTCGACTTTAGAGTTGTTTGAGAACCGATGTTCAACTGAACTGTATTGATTTAATTCCCTTTGGTGTTTTTTTTGTTCTTTTTAATATTGTTATTGTTATTATGGTTATATTTATTTTATTGTTGTTTTTATTATCATTTTTGTTTTCATTATTATTTTATAAATATATATATATATATATATATATATATATATATATAATGTATATTATATCAAGTTTTTATGAATCTCTTATATATATATATATATATATATATATATATATATATAGTTTTAATTTTTTCATTCTTTTATTACACAGGCTTGCTTATGCAGCGGCACGTGAAGGTCACTTACCTGAAGTCATGGCACATTTGCACCTGTCTAAGAAAACCCCCGTCATATCATTGTTAGTAACGGTAAGTATAAGTAATTAATACCAAACAATCATATATACGATCACCCTGTCGTTGGAAGGGAGAATACTCAGACTGTATGCCCTACAGAGGGGTAAGACACCGTCATACAAAATACGCCTGATGGTGAGGTTCCAGTTCTAGAGATCTATGGTGTAGAGTATACGTAATCAATTACAAACACTCGTAGATATATATGTATGTAACCCCAAGGCTCGATTAGGATGTGATACAGGGTCAATTTCTTAAACGGAGTTTTCCTACTCCTACGCTGATTACCTAACCAAGTTAGAGCCCAGTCTGCCCTAATATTTACTCATAGAGGAAGGGAGAGTAATTGGATGCATACATTTCCAAAGTGTATCAGCAGTATGTGAAATGGAAACAGCTTCTCGGATCGAGGAGTCCATTTCTTGCGTCTCTACCATTACACTACGCACTTCGTATATACGACCGCCGATTGCATCTCTTGCAGAAGGATGCTGCATCTAGGATTTGCACTCTTTTGTAGAATTTTTGCTTTTTTTTTATCCAAGCGTTTTGTTAAAGTCCAAGTGGTGAAACCATACAGTAGTACTTATACGGTTATAGATTGGAAGAATTCCCGTTTTATTTTATCAGATTTCTACATGGTCGTTATCCTTATTGGGACACAGAACAGAATTGTCTTCCTTTTTTATATTGGTGGTAAGACTTTCCCGCGTCTCATGTCCGTTTTGTCACGTGACAAGGTGAGTCCCCAAACCTTCCTTCTTTTGAAGGACGTTTAGTCTTTCGTTCCCAGACAAAGGATAAATCAGTAAGTGGTTTCCACTTCTTTTTTATCTTATACTTCTTCATGTTCCTTGGGAAATCTTTGTGTCCTTTTTAAGATTTGGAACTGGAACCATGTTTCATCTTTGGATGTTGTTTTCATTAAATGTTGTTTTACCCTATATAAATTGACTTGTTATTTCCAACCGAATATTCTGTGTTGCGTTACCCTCTTTTGGATAACCTAATGCATTATAGGAGTGCGAGTATTATCCTGCCAGTATCAGTCCATGCTATATCTATGTGTATGTTAACATCGCTTTTAGTAGATGAGATACTGCTAATGAGGTATATTACATTTTCACAATTGTTTTAATTTATTTCGCTTTAACCTTTGTTTTTCATTTAATTTTCTTTTCTGTTTATTTGTTTAGAGTTTCATATCGTTGTGTATGATTATACCCGGCAACATTTCTTCATTAATTGATTTCTTCAGTTTCACGGCGTGGTTCTTTTATGGCTGTGCTTTCCTTTCTCTTATTGTGATGAGATTTACAAGGAAAAATCTCAAAAGGCCATTCAAGGTGAGTTCCAATCTTAAAATAAAAAGGTTTCCAAAAGAGCGCGCGACTCTCAGTTTGGTGTAATATTGTATATAGATTATTGCTCTTATTGTCACGAGATTTACAAAGAAAAACCTCAAAAGCCCTTCAAGGTGAGTTATACTCTTAAAATCAAAAGGTTTTCAAAAGAGCGCGTGACTCTTAGTTTGGTGTAATATTGTATATATAAATATATAGATTATTTCTCTTATTGTCATGAGATTTACAAAGAAAAACATCAAGAGGCCCTTCAAGCTGAGTTCTATTCTTAAAATCAGAAGGTTTTCAAATGCTGTGAACGACAACCTCCCTTTTCTATCCTGATCAACATCGCCCTCCATTTTATATTCTGGGGATCTTTGTCCTTCATTTTCTTTCCTAACGAATGTTGTCCTCCATTTTCTATTGTGACAAACTGCAATCTACATTTTTTTTCTATTCCAACGAACTTCACCCTTTATTTTCTATCCCGGTGAAGTTTGTCCTCCATTTCCTATCCCGGGGAATTTCACCTTTTATTTTCTATCTCGATTGACTTCACCCTCCATTTTCTATTTTGGTGAACTTCCCCTTCAATTTTTTGTCTTTATGAAGTTTGTCTTCCATTTTATATCCCGAAATCTAGTGTCATTAAAAACAAAAAAATATTTTAGTTCAAAAAGTGAATGTAGATCCATTACTGGCTATGATTAAATTTTATTTTAAACATTTTATTTTCAGGTATTTATTCTCATTCCGGTGATTATGTTGTTGATATCCATTTACCTGGTTGTTGCTCCAATCGTTGAAAATCCACAAATGGGATTGTTGTATGCCTTCCTGATAACCATCGGTGGCCTCGTCTTCTACTTCCCTTTTGTATATTTCAAGTGCTACCCTCCTTATATGGGTGAGTATGATTTTTATTTTATAAACAGACTAGACAATCCACACCCAATTAGTTTCCCGTTGTAATAGCTGTCCATGATGATACTAAGGAGTAAAAGATTATAATTGGCATTTCATGATTAACAGTTATGTATGATGATACTGTTGCTTCTATTCAGGAAGAGTAGAGGATTCTGATTAGCATTTTATGATTAACAGTTGTCCATAATGATATTGATGCTTCAAGTTAGGAAGGAGTGGATGATTCAAATTAGCATTTCATTGTTAACTGGTGTCCATGATGATATGGATGCTTCTATTTAGAAGGGAGTAAAGGATTCTAATTGGCATTTCATAGAGAAACGAAACAAGAAAAACGTGTTAAAAATCACACCTTTTTCCTTGTCTGTTCTTTTCAACAAAAATTCATAACTGAATATATATGAAGGTTGTTCAATAGATAAGATGAAATATTGCCTAAGGAATTGGCAATAGGAAGCACTGTTTAAGTTGCGCCTTTTTGAAAAAAATCAACAGTGATGGTTGGTCGGTTGCTTGGTTGAATTTGACAGCATATCAACCTATTGGGTTATTTTATGCCGAAAATGTTTTGTTTTATATAATTTTGTTGGGTATTCAATTTTTTTTAAAACTCTTTTTTTTAATACATTTTTAATAACTCATTTTGATCTATTTAACACATTGATGGGACCCTAACATGTACCACCACTCCGGGTCATAGTGGACCTGGGAGTAATGGCAATTAAGGGATACTCCACACTCCTCAGAGCTCTAGAAATGGAACTTAATCTCTAGATGCCAACAGTGATGGGTCCATTCATATCTTGGAAGATTGTCAGTATGACCTTCCTTACTGACCGGTGCACCCAGAACTTTTTATTTACCGGAGAGTCAGTGTTTTTCCACTCCACTTACGTTCCTAGTGGCAAAGTTTAGTCCATTTGTAAAGATTTTTAAAAACTGTACAGATCATACATTCTTCTGTTTTGGCCTGGGTATGACATTAAACTACATCTGGTGGTGAGGTTCCAATTCTGGAACTCTTGAGAGTGTGAAGTACTTCTTTATCACCATTACTTCCAGGTCCACTCTGACCCGGAATGGTTGTATCTGTTAGATTCACATCTATGGGTTAAATAGAAAAATAATGAGTTTGATAATGTGTTTAAAAATTGAGTTAAAAAAATTCAATACCTAACCTATCAAGAATGAATAAAACAATGTGTTCGACATAAAATAACCCAACAAGGGTTGACATGCCGCAAATCCAATCAACCAACCAATCAATCAACCAACCAACCTTCTATAAGCCACCAAAAATTTGATGACATACCTTTTTCAAGTTTAGAGCGCTTTGTTTGATTTACTGCCATTTTGAATAGCCTCAAAAGAAAATATTTTTTTGCCAAATTAAAATATTTTTTTTTTCTCTAAATCAATTCCAAACAGTGCAGAGTTTACATTTATGGGAAACATTCTGAAAAAAAAAAACAACAAAAAACACAATAATTATTTTGCCCTTTTTGCAGAAGATTTCCCTTATTTATTGAATGACCCTCGTCTTTGTCGTGTTTATTAATTGGCTTTAATTTATATAATTGTAACAAGCACCTGCTGATATATTCAACCTGAAAAAAAAAGAAAGAAAGAAAAAAAGGAAAAAAAACGAGATTTGTTTCCTATTAACAAGCAACAAAGGTGTCATGTGAACAAAGCGTGTGAATTATAATTCTATTTATTTTACTACTACTACTACTACTACTACTACTACTACTACTACTACTAATAATAATAATAATGGTACTACTAATACTACTGATACTACTACTAATGCTAATCAGTGGAATATTGAGTTGATTGACACCCAGTGTGCTACCGTGCTGAATTCACTAATCTTGGTTAAAGTATTACTAAAAAAATACCTTTCCAATACACCCGTAGAGTAGAATTATTTGCAATGGATTTCTATAGTAAAAACATTTGCAATGGATTTCTATAGTAAAAACATTTGCAATGCATTCCTTAAGCAAAATGATTTGCAATACATTCTTATAGGAAATTATTCCGCAATCAATGAAATATCATTGCAACATATTTCTATAGCAAAAATATTTACAATGGATTTCTAAAGTAAAACCATTTCTAATGCATTTCTATAGTAAAATTATTTGTAATGCATTTGTACTTTACAAACCATTTGTAATGCATTTCTACAGTAAAAAGAGCTGTAATGACTTAGACTAGACTGGCATCCTCCGATCAATTGGCTGGTCCCGTTAAGCCCTAGCACCTATACGATTGTCCCAACCCTATTACCTTTATGAAAAGCCCCAACCCTTTTCATCATATATGTGCTAGAAGGCGGTGGCTGAGGATTTTAATATCATTTAATGGCATTAAACTTCATCTAATGGTGAAGTTTCAATTTTTGGAGCTATATCGCCATTACATACATATCCACTCTGACCCGGAGTGATAGTACCTGTTAGAGTCCCAACTAAATATTTGTATAGAAAAATGAGTTCTAAAAAGTGTAAAAAGTTTTTTTAATTGAATATCCAACTAGAATGAATTAAACAAAACGTATAAAATAAACCAAGAGTTGACATATCGTAAAAACCAACCAACCAACCAACCAACCAACCAACCAGATGATGAACCTTAGAAGGTTAGAAGATAGAAAACAATAGCTGAAATAATAAGAGTTATTTAAAACACTTCTCCTAGACTGGTTGTCATACCAAGGCAAAAGAACCTAGTCTGATCAACCATGTATGTATTTACTCAACCTCTCCGCTACGGGTAGGATGCAGGTCATTTTTAAGTGGAGTATAGCTGGTTTGAATTCCTTTTTTCCTCTTTTTTTGCATAATGAATAGGTTAAGTGGGTCTCGGAAAACAAAGAAATATGTGTCCGTGTTCATAATTAAGAACTAAGATAGATGCGGAGAGGTATTGCCCAAGATGACCTGGGATGATGAAACAGAACCCAGATGTCTTCAACCCGGTCAGTTGAGATAAGAAATCTAGAAGATAAAATACCATAGAAGAAAGTAATTAGAGACTATTTGCTTGCTTTATTGATTGGTTTTAAAGGCACGTCAAACCGTCTGGAGTTAAAGTGAGTCATGAATAATAAATATATATATATATCTAAAATGAAATAAGTTTCCGTGTTCCTGATTTTAAGAAGAATTAACCAAGATGGAAACGGAGAGAGATCCAACATTTGTTACACCAGAGACGACGAAGAAAGGCCCAGACAATTCAACCCGGCCAGCAGAGATAATGTTAGATGATAGAATATCATAGCAGAAAGTAATAAGAGACTATTCAATATGCATAGTAAATAATTTCTACGATAGAAACGTATTTTAAATTATTTTATGACAGAAATGCGTTGTAAATGACTTTACTATAGACATGTATCACAAATGGTTTTACTCTAGAAATGCAAATTGTAAATTATTTTCTTATCGAAATGAATTGCCAAAAATATTGTAAAATCTATTTGTTTGAATTTTTGAGATGAAGCTTGATAATTCGTATTATTTGGAATTTTTGTTCCTGAGTTCTACAAGAAACACGTGAAGAAAGCCTGATGCCACATCGGCCAATACGTTGTGTATATAACAATAAAGATAAGAATAACAGCTCAAAAATCCAAATAATACAAATTGTAAAATCTATAGTGAAATTCCAAATCAAATAATTTGTTTTTCTTTTTCTTTCCCAGATGAAATGACAACATTTTTCCAACTTTTCTTCGAGGTTGGACCAACAAAATATGAAAGTTTCAAAGAAGAAGAACATAAAAAATAAATTTGGAATAAAAAAAATAAAATTAAGAAAAGGACTACCACAACAGGACCCACCGTTACAAAATAATCCAACCAAATTGTCCATCCACCCACCGAAAAAAGACACATACATCCACAAAAACTGGAAGATTTGTTCACTATTATCATTTTATTGTTAGTTATATTCCATTTTATCACAGTTGCTTTTTATCACAACAATCTTGGTTGATACATTCTTCATTATCATTTTATTCTTTAGGAATTTTTTCACAACAGTTATAACTAGTGGTTTTCACTGAAGTCCAGGTGGTTGTAAGTCTCCTGGGCTCTCCAGGACTCTACTCAGTATTCTAGCTGATTTCAACAGTGCTGTGGTCAGAGAAAATCACTGCTTGCGTCACAATTACCACAGTCGTTAATACATAGAATAAAGAACAAATAAATAAACAATTGAATTTTCAGGTCCCCCAGTCTCTTTTAAGATTCATTTGAGATTGTTTCAAGTATTCCTATTATGATTGGTATTACCGTCACTTTCATGATCCCTATTAAAAAAAGTTCTTTGTTAATGTACAGTTATTTATCCATTTTTTTTTACTTTCCTTTATTTTAACTCTATATGATCTACTGGAAATTTGGGATTGTTCCAAGTGCTCCTATTAAGATTGGTATTACCATAACTTTCATGATCCACAACTTAAAAAAGAACTCTCTGTCAATGTACAGTTATTTATCCAGTTTTCAATTGTATCTACTTTAACTCTGTGTGATCATCTGGAACCACGGGATTGTTCCCTGACTGGTATAATTGTCAACTTTCATGATTCACAACGTAAAAACAAAAAACAAAAAAACTCTCTGACAATTTACAGGTTTTGATCCAATTTTTAATTTTCCCTTACTTTAACTCTGTAGGATCTGCTAGAACTTTGAGATTGTTCCGAGGGTTCCTATTATGATTGGTATTACTGTCACTTTTCATGATCCGCAACTTAAAAAAAAAAGAAAAAAAACTCTCTGGAAATATACAGGTATTTTATCCCCCTTTTTTTTTTCTTTTTTTCATTTTTCATTCATTGCAATCCACTGGATTGAAGTCTCCTAATGAGCAAATTCTTTTCTTTTTATTTACCAAAAATAGATGTTGTCTTCTCGTCTGCATTGGGTGATCTGTTTATCTCTCAAAGTCGCAGAGAATTTTGTGAATCACATTTTCTTTGACAGTTTCTGTTTAGTGCAAATAATGTGAAATATATGTGAAATAATGATAGACAATGTTTTTAATCATAGATGCAATGTCCCACCAGTATATTGATGTTGCTATGAAAAAATCAGAAATCATCAGATTCTAAGAAAGATGTTAGGAATGGAGCTTTCATCTGGGAATGATTCGGAAATAACAGGCTGGAGACAGAAGAACTGAAAATGAGTTCTTACTGGAAATTCTCGATTAGAATATAATGAAGAGAGATCATCCGAATATTTTCCATAAAAATAGCGACAGAAGAGAGAAAAGCTAACCACATTCCGACAATAGGGAAAGTAGGTGAAGGGACCAGAAGTGATCTTTCCCATAAGGCCATACAACCAGTTCTGCTTCTTACCCAGAGGAGACATTAGGAACCAACACAGACAGTACTATTTTGCAGGTGAAGTTCCCATGGTGTAGTGGCTAGCGTGTTAGACTGCAACATCATGGTAAGTGAGTTTGAACTCCAGGAACTAATACCCTTGGGAAAGGTATGAACCCATACATCCCCTCCAAGTATGGGTTAAATAGTACCACTACTGTTCTTCTACAAGGATGGTTTTGACATTAAATAATCCTTGAAGGTTGATATGCCATTAAACAAAGAAGAAACCGTTTGTCAATATAATACAGTTCCGCTATAACGTTCACTTCCTGACTCATATACTTGAGAATAGTATGAACCCTCTCATCCTCTCCAGCTATGAAGAACACTAGTGGTACTATTTGTATCACTACTGTTCTTCTGCAAGGATGGCTTTGGCAACAACTTTGACAAACAAGAGCAGACAACTAACAGTCAAAATCAAGAAAAACCCTTTGAAAAAACATAATAACAAATCTGATCATCAACCACAATTCATTGCTTGGCATAAAATAACCCAAGATGGATTGAAGTGCCATTAAAATCGAACAATCAATCAATCAATCTAAAAGTTGGGATCCAGACTCAAAGCGAGGCAGTTGCATATCATTAAACCTCTCTTCAAAAGGGGAGTGGGTGGGGGAGCTGCTGTCACTTTATTAAAGGATTTGTTCATCCGACAATTAAAGACCCAAAGAAAAGTTCCCGCTCTTTTCAAAAACTTTAATAAATGTGCCAATCTAAAACATAAAATGGATTTGTCAATTTTTCTTTTCTTTTCTTTTCTTTTTATATTATGTATATTTTTTATTTCTATATAAATACTCGTTTTATTCTTATTTTTATTCTGGTTGAAAATTGTTCTCATTTTTTCCCCTCTTTTTTCATATATTTCATATTTTTCCTCTTTTAATGTAATTTTTCCAGCTTTATTTTGTAAATTTTTTCCGCTTTTTTCTATTATTTTCTATTTCTCACTATTTTTTAGAAATTTTTTTTCTTCATTTTACATTATATTTTATTTTAATATTTAAAAAATATTTTTTCTCTTTAGATTATTTAATTTTTCTTCAAATCTTAAATTTTTCTTCTTTTTATTTTTTTCTTCAAATTTTTTTATTTTTTCTTCTTTTTGCGTTATATTTCATTTTTACATTCAAAGTTTTTCTCTTTTTTTCTTTTTACATTATATTTTCTTTTTTCATGCAATTTTTTGCATTATATTTTATTTTTCCTTCAAAATTTTTCTTTTTTCTTTTTATATTACATTTGACATTTTTTCTTCAAATTGTTTATGTATCAATTTCTCTTGGTGTTCTTTCTAAATGTCAATGTATAAGCTCAAATATTTTCACTTCAACAATACACATTTTGTATACAAAGGTTTTATTTTACAAAGGTTTTATTTTACGAACGTTTTATTTTCCTGTTTGACATATTACTCAAATTCTATTTCTTCACTCATTTGTATAAAACCGAATATAAAAAATAAATAAAATAGAGTATAAAAAAGGCAGAAATAATTAGGCATGAAAGATTATACAAGAAAAAATATAATAACACATTACTCAATAAGTCCCGGGCCTGATATATAGATGGCGCCACTAATAAAAAAATCCATATGATTTTTATAAAGTACTAACCTTCAAATAGCACGAGTCAAAATTTGAGCCCAATCCGATTATTAGTTTACAAATTGCACTTATTTAAGTGAAGCTACTGTTGCAAATTTTCAAAACAATGGAAAAATCTGAATTTCGTGTGTTGATAAAGAATTGCTTTCTGATAGTAAAAATACTGTTCGAGCAAAGCAATGTCTTGATAAGTGTTATTCGGACTCTGCTCCGTCGGAAACAACGGTTAAGAGGTGGTATGCAGCAGGTGAAAGCCGTCCAAAGCGAACAAAGACGCAAACATTTTTCTTCAAATGTTAAATGTATACAAAGGTTTTGAGGCCAATGAAGAAGTGATATCGGAAACTGAGGCGCATTTTGAGGCCAAAGACAAACAAGGTTTTGGCCTCCGTATTTTGAGATGCACAAGATATTTTGTTAATCGATTACCTTAAGAAAGGAAGAACCATCAATAGCGAATATTATAGAGCATTATTGGTGCGTTTGAGGGAAGAAATCGACCCCCCCCCCCACCAACGGCCACAAATGAAGAAGAAAAAAGTGCTCTTTCACCACGACAATGCACCGTGTCACAAGTCGAATCACAAACTACATGAATTGCATTTAGAATTGCTTCCACACCCACTCTATTCTCCAGATATATCCCCAACGACTACTGGCTGTTTGCAGACCTCAAAAGAATTCTCTAGAGAAAGAGTTTTGGCTCCAATGAAGAAGTGATATCGGAAACTGAGGCGCATTTTGAGGCCAAGGACAAATCGAATTGTTAGAGAAGCGTTGGAATCAGTGTTTCCCCCTAGAAGAATAAAGTCGAATTTTGCCTAAAAGTTGTTAGTCCAGGGACTTATTGAGTAATGTGTGATATAATATCATCAAGTCATTGCTGACAGTATGGATTATCATGACTCTCTCACACCACTCGTCCCTATCGGTCATCGTTCCTTAGCATGGCATCCATAGCTGTTGTATGTATTTTTTTTACTGGTTGACCAACACTGTTGTGTCCACGAGTAAGGGTCCACAGTAGAACATCACTTATGAGTTCGTCGTTATTTCTCCAGCAGTGCCGAGCATGTCTTTTTTGGTCATCGCTGTACAACAGCTTTCTTGTGGGCGCTATTTCCTCAATTCGTTCAAGACAGAATGCAGCATCTTTGTACAGCCCCCTTCTATTTTTTTTCTCTAGATGCTTTGTTGGAGTCCAAGTAGTGCAGCGATACAGTAGCCTCAATACGGCTTCAGCTTGGAAGAATTTTCACTTTATCTTTTCAGAGAGATTAGATTTCTATATGATCAATAATCTGTCTATAGTTGTCCATGTCTTTCATATGCATATATTGATATCGCTTTCAGTAGATGAGATATTACTAGCTAGGTATATCAACTGGTCTATTAATTTCAGAACCTTGCCATCTAGTGGGTAAAATAAGTATTTCACCCCTATCTGGTTTTCTGAGTTTGCATAACGGTTTGGAAGTAATGTATATTTATACCTTTGTAGTAATTGGTTTTAACAATGTGTTAGCATCATTGGGGATCATGTATGGTATTTATTAGGTTCATGTCTATATTCTATGGTATAATTTTATTTCCTTAAAAAAGGACATAATATCTTCTATGATGACCCTTTTTTTTTTACAAAAATTGGAACGATCAATATTTTTCAGTCTACGGACCTTAATCCTTTAGAGAATCTGTGGAGAGAACTGAAATTTTGAGTTTCCGAACAACCTACAAACCTTAAGGATTTGGAGAGGACCCGCAAAGAGGAGTTGTCCAAAATTCCCCCTGGGATATGTAAATATTTGTTAACCAACTACAGGAAATGCCTGGCTGTTGTGCTTGCCAACAAGGCTTTCTTCACCAAGTACTGAGTTATATTTTGCTATGGGATGAAATACTTATTTTTTCAATAAAATACAAATAAATGTTCAAAAATTAATATAATGTGATTTTATAGAATTTTATATTCTACCTACCCTGAAAATTATAGACCGTTCCTATTTTTGTACGGTGGAAATATATATAGAAGAGGGAAAAATAGAGGGGGGGGGGAAATAGATATTTGAGTCAACAAGTTCCTGCTGAGGGGTCGGGGACCAAAAAGAAGCGAGTTCACCGTCTTCTCGCAGGCCAAACTTTCTTTTGGTCAACATCGTCTTCGTCTTCGACCAGCAACTGAAAATCCATCGTCGTCGTCGTCGTCAAAATAATATTTTCTGACTGCCGTCTCATGTAAGCCGAAAGCTTCTCTCCTTGTCACCGCACGCTCTACTCGCTTTGGTTATTTATGGACATATTACCCAAACATCCGGGCACATCAGTCGTTCATTTCTCGTTCTCCGTCACAATATATATATATATATATATATATATGTGTGTGTGTGTGTGTGTGTGTGAATTTCATCATAATAAATAAACTGAAAAAGCAGTTTGCATTTTCACCTATTGAGTGTGCACACCTCATTGCCGAATTAACATTAAGAAAATTATCCATTCAACCGAGGTAGAATCAGATCATGAACCTCGTAAAATATATTTGGGCTCCACTTTGTGCCCATGGAAATAGTGGATTTACAACCACACCTTCTCATTTAATAACATACAATAAGAGTCCAGTTCATGCTTGTCGAAGTAAGTGAGGCAGTATGAAAGGGAAAAGGATGTCGTGCCTAATATCAAATGGAGGGTGGTAAGGAGAGTGCAATTTTTGTACAAAAGTAGAATGATATACAAAGTGTGTTTGGAGGACAATTTGGTTTAGAGGATGATTAAATTTTTGATAAAAACATTGTTAGGGGCGTACTTATTAAGGGGTCATATTGCAATGTAGGATATTTATGGGTAATATATGCAGTATATAATATCTGTTTTGATTGTATAATATTAGATTGTATTAGAATGTATAATAATAAAATCTTGGAAAATTATTTTTTTTATTGAAATAGAATGTTCGGGGCATAATTATCTATGAGTGGTACTGTAGATAGATAGATATAAATGCAAATACATAGATAGATATAATAGATTTTCATTTTTATTGACTAAGAGAGGAGGGAAATTCATGATAATTTAACTAATAACACAAGTAAGCACCCCACAAAAAAAAAAGCTGCCGTATGACCACTTGTCCCCTATCACACAAACCATCCGAGTAAGATGAAACACGACATGCTCGGCATTGGTGGACGAACTGATTAAGTTACGTTCTCATGTGTACACCCTAAACACGAACATACCATCGTAGGATGACCTGCAAAAAACTACATCAGCTCTGGATGGTGCGTGGAGGACCTCTCAGGGGTGATGACCGATAAGTTGGAGAGAGAGAGAGAGAGAGGAGAGAGAGAGAGAGAGAGAGAGAGAGAGAGAGAGAGAGTCGGATATCTGTGCTGTCAGTGTGACCTGATAATGATGATAGAAACATTGTTAGGAGTGTAATTATTTTTGGGCGATTATTGCACAATAACAAGTTGCAAATGGATACATTGAGACGCATTCAAATCCTGGACGCGGCTTTTTGCATTTCACACAGTGCTAATACTCTTGGGGAAACGTACGAGTCCAACTATTCTCCTTTCAGCTTTGGGTAAATATTAGGATAGACTGGGCTCTTGAACCTTCGTATGGAAACTGGTCCAGAAAAATTAAAATTCTGAATTCAAACGAAAGGGCCTATCTTCTTGCTAATCAAAACTATTTTAAGAGTTCCTCGTTTTTCCCTCTAAAAAATTGACGGTCAAGTGGCCTATTGTCGGTATCAACCGGACTGCGAGGGAGTCTATCCCCTTTTCGCTAGCATGCAGGGAGATTGTTTTTTTTCTGAGGTGGAGCCCCACACATACCACCAGCTCCTCACTTTACCGAATATATCAGATTACCCAGTCTGATTTGGTTAGGGAGCCTAACAAAAAATGTTTTGAATTGTTGTTCAATTTATTTTACAAGTAATTTGAAAATAAAATACAGAAAAAATAAGATAACTCATTTAATTTACATGACATGAATATTGCGATAAAATCCAAGATTAAGATAAAATATAAATTAGCCAAACATTTATCGTGAAAATATCGCTTTAAAGAATTTAACTGCAGCGACAGGGGAGATAATTCAACTTAACTAATACAAGGGAGACAACTCAGTTAACAAACTCGATAAATGCTAAAAATTGGAGCGTAATTACCATGGCGTAAGTAATTATACTTATTTTCATTACTTCCCCCTCTATTTTTCTATTTTTTCAAGACTCATACTAAAATCAACAATTTCTATGCATCGGCAACAAAATCGTGCCCGATTTCTGATGAAGGGTTTGTTTTATTTGCTGCAGTTTCTGTATAATATTATACAAAAAACAAACAAACAAAACAAAAAACAAAAACAAAACAAAAAACAATATATATATTTTTTTCTTCGTCAGGGTGGCCTAAAGTCGGTATCAGCCAGACAGCGAGGGAATCTATCCCCTTTTCAATACAGCTTGACCGAGGAGATTGTTTTGTGTCAGGGCGCCATACGTACCATCAGCTCCTTACTTTACCGCACAGATCCATGTGCTACTCATATGTTGAGTTGGCGAGGGTCGGTATCAAACCAGGAACCTTGTGATTCCTATATATATATATATATATATATATATATATATAGCCATGGAAAAAGTAACAAAAGAGATAATAAATTAAAAAATTCTTGATTTTAAACCAATTGCCAAAAATCCGGGAATTGTCCGATTTTAATGAAATTTACATTTATTCATTGATTACTTATTTTATTATAAAAAATTGAAAATGATTTTTTTTATCAATTCCGAATGTGGTAATCTGAAGAAAAAATGTCCAATTTCTAAATTCTAGAATAATCAAATGAGGAAGAACATAGTAAAAAAACAAAAAAAAAAAAAACAAAACAAAAAAAAAAAAAAACCAAACAAAAAAAAAAAAAAAAAAAACAAAGAAAAAAACAAAGATAAAAATTCAATAAAAAATTCTCTGAATTTTTGAGATGAGGCTTGATAATTTTTATGATTTGAATTATTCGGACTATTGTCATCATCTTTATTGTTATCTGTACAACGTTTCAGCCGATGTGTCCTCCGGCCTTCTTCAGGTATTTCTTGTCGGACTTGGAAACCATCTCAAACTCGAGAAACTTAATGATTAACGCAGTTTAACACTTGTACTCAGTCTTGGTTAGCGAAATGAGAACTGATAGATGTAGGTTTTTGCTGGTCAGCCATATTGCAGTGTGCAAATTATCTATATTAAGAGGAAGGAGAGATGACTGTGGACTGAATAAGTGCCGTCAAGAGGGTTCTCGAGTTCGAAGAGAAGGTTCCCGAGTTAGGGAAGGTTCTCAAGTCCGATAAGAAACACCCGAAGAAGGCGGGAGGTCACATCGGCCGAAACGTTGTACGGATAACAATAAAGATGACAATAGTCCGAATAATCCAAAGAAATTATTTGAAAATTTGAAAGTTATTTTCTTAAAACTCAAAAAATAATTTTTGTAACGTATCTTTTTTCAAAGTTTTAAAAACAATTTTTATTTTAATTAAAAAAAGGGATTTTATCTGATTCAATTGCCCGATTTTTAATTACTTAAAATTTAATAGTGAATTTTAAACGTCTGGAAGGAGCCATGTTGAAATCAATATTTCAAATTACTTTGGGGGCCCCTTTTCCTCTCTCCTTCCTCTTAATATAGATAATTTGCACACTGTAATATGGCTGGCCAGCAAAAAACCTACACCTATCAGTTTTGTATGGATTCTGGATGCTACGCATAAGACCTCCCAGGGAGTGACCGATTGTTACATAATTCATAGGTAGCATATGAATTATGAAAGTAAATGTAGCTAAATTTTGAATCGAAGTTCGTTGAAAATTCAAATAATTGAATGGAAAGTTACTGTCAGCCGGTAAATTTATGGACAGCATTTAACCTTCGCTGACTTATACGCCGACTTCTGATTGGCTGAAGGAAGACGTGAGAACGGAAATTAAGTTAGTTTTGCAGTTGCTGGTCGTTAGTCAGAATGAGCGGACGCCGCGGTGTCTCGCTAGAAGATACCGACTTCCCAATGCGCGGTTCAAACCTTTGGGCTGTTTTTTTCCTTGTAATAAAGTGTTGAAAAACAACTAAGACTAGCTTGATTATTAAACATGATTATTAAAGATGAGCTGACATCTTGCCAAATCAGAGAAAGAAATCAGCCCACCAGAGGGAGGATCAGGCAAAAAAAGGAAGATGGCGACCGAACAAGTAAGAAAAGCAAGAACTTATAATCCCATCACCTGTCTCCTCACCTGTCTCCTCTCTCCTCATTATATACCCAACAGATTAAGTGGGTGTATAACACGATAGGGGCGACGGTTGGAGAGAGAGAGAGAGAGAGAGAGAGAGAGAGAGAGAGAGAGAGAGAGAGAAAGAGAGAGAGGGGAGGGGGAATGAAGAGGAAAACAGGTAGAAAAAGAGGGATAGAAAAAACAAAACAAAAAAACAAAAACAAAAACAAAACAAATGATTTGTATTGTTTGGATTTTTCGAGCCATTTCCTCATTGTCCTCATCTTTATTGTTATATACATAACGTTTCGGCCTATTCCACCCCCCCCTCCCGACATTTTTCCAGGTATTTATTGCCGAACTCGAGAACCTTCTTGTCGAACTCTGGAGTCTTCAATGTCGTAATGGGGGAGCCTTCATGGAACTTCGAATCGAACCCTTTACTTTATCCATTGAAGTTGATTGTTCTGATTCCGTTAATCAAGAAAGTTCCCGAAATATCAAAAACCTGAAAACATTTTTAATGAACCTTCATTTTATTCAATTGGACACATGGCGTAACAGATATAAAGGATGGGTTGATATAATTCCATGTGATAATCATCTGGAGGTTGTAGGTTCAATCCTAACTACGAGTGATAACAACATAGAATACTTAACATAGCTTAACACTTCTACCCGATCATTGTTGGGGGAATGAGAACACTCTATCCCAGTATAAATAAATAATTACTCAGTGTTATTGATCTCTAATATTATTGATTTATTCTCCAACGTATTAAAATCAATCCTATGAATGATTTTTATATATAAACAAATTAAAATATATTTAAAATAAGTGTAATATTTTTATATGCGTTCTTATTTAATTTCGCTAGTCTTTCTAATTGAACATATTTCATTACATTAATACCTAAATACTTATGCCCGACGGAGGGCGAATATTCTTACTAGTTTATAGAAAAGACAGAAGCAACATGTCGATGATGAGATAGTAATTAAAGCATTTCTCATCTCCCGTTTTATTTTGAAACGATTTCTATTACTATTTAGACAACATTTTTTTTATTCTAATGTCCTGATGAAGGTTTAATAAAAATCGAAATGTTCTAATAATCTATAATAAATCTATTTTTTATGTATACTTCTTTTTTCTATTTTCTACACACATGGGAATTAAAAAAATGTACTCATGACTGCTGTTGTCAAAAATAGTTAATAAATGTGTGTCTGTTTACTAAGTCCAAAAGTTATGGGAGTTATGCTTTTTTCTATATAAATAAAGTAAAATGTGAAGTAGCCTATTGTCGGTATCAGCCGGACAGCGAAGAAGTCTATCCCCTTCTCGCTAGTGCTAGACCAGGGAGATTGTTTTTGTGTCTGAGGTGGTGGGTCGCACCTTCCATCAACTCCCTACTTTACCGCACAGATCCAAGTTCTGCTATTCGTGTGGGCGTGGGCCTGTATTGAACCCAGAACCTTATGGTTCCGAACCGAATGCGTTACCCACTGAACTAAGCCAGCCTTTCTTCTGGCAAATAAAACAAATTATGATTACTAAAAAGGCAAGGAAGAAAACAATGTATGGATAATGGTGGATGACTAAAAATCCGATTACATTGCAGCAGTCCCAGAGGCGAAAAGTGCTTTACTTTTTAAAATCCGTCGGATGTAAAAGATGGCTCAATAATTTTTACGTAATGATTAAAATAAAATCACAAAAAGTATCCAGTTACTTTTCGCCCATAGGTTTCTTGGTTTCATAATTAATTAATTAAGTTTTAAATGAGTAAAATACGTAAGAAAAACTACTTAGCTCCGAAATAAAA
Organism: Doryteuthis pealeii; assembly: GCA_023376005.1. Taxonomy (NCBI): domain Eukaryota; kingdom Metazoa; phylum Mollusca; class Cephalopoda; order Myopsida; family Loliginidae; genus Doryteuthis; species Doryteuthis pealeii. The sequence continues at coordinate 51,076,032 of CM042173.1, forward strand.
ATTAGCCAATGAGATTAGTGATTTTATATGCCATTTTATAATCAGCCAATCAGAACAATGTGATGAGATTTGATAATTTGCTTTAGAAGCATTGTTAAGTAAAGTATATTATTATTTATATTTTTTGCTTGAAGGCAATTACAATGCGTATATCGTATAAAATTTGATAATTATTGAAAATAATAGTGGCAAGCGAACTCGGCAAATAACGCGCGCCACGTAGAACATCGTACAGCTGTTTCAACTTTATTAAGTCTCATAAGCGATGTATATTTACGAGTTTCCTCCGACAGAAACCGAAACCGGGAACCCAGCACACAGAATCAGAAACTCTACCCCTGTGCCACCGATACGTAGCACACGATGCATGCGAAATTAACTTGTCAATGATAAACACGCCACTACTATACAAAGTACAGTAACTCTACTCTTTTTGTGATTTTATGTTAATCATTACGTAAAAATTATTGAGCCATCTTTTACATCCGACAGAACTGAACGGAAATCGTTTTTGTTCTTTTTCATTTGATTTCTTAAACTCATCCTTTTAAAAATAAATTAAATGTTCTATTTTTTCATTTGGATTCTTAAATAATTTTCTTTCTTATGAAATGAACGCCAATAATTCATTAAAAAAAGTTTAAACTTCTTAATTAATTTTAATTGAATTTTAAATGTTTTTTTAAGTGTTTAAAATGAAGTGTTTCCCATCCCACGACTTAACTATAGAATTTTACTCCCATTTCTAGAAGGATCAACTGTATGAAACAAGTTTAAATCTAAATCGACTTAACTTAAAAGAAAAAAGAAAAAAAAGAAAAAAAAAAGAAAGAAAATAACAAAAGACCCCCCCTAAAAAACAAAACAAACCCAAAAAAAAACAATAACAAAAATCACCCAAAACATTAAAAAATTCAATAAATTAGTTAAAATTAGTCAAAAATATTGATCAACTATAGATGTTTGAAACTTGTAAAAAATAAATGTTATTTTTTAAATGAAAAATTCAAATGAAAACAAGTTTAAATCTATTTTTTAAATGATGAGTTATTTTTGTTCTCTTCATATTTTCCAGAAAAAAAGCAGATCAGAAGAGCATGTAGCAACTGCTGCTAATTTGAAGGGGGCATTCCTAAAAAAAACCCAAAAAACCAAAAACAAAAACAAGTCACCCCCTCCCCCCCAAAAAAAAAGAAACCAAGAAAAATTGGGAGTACGTAGCTTAAAGATAACCTAATTTTTTTTATCAATGTACTTCAAGTTTAGTTTTGTATCCTCTATGCAGTTGTTCAACTGTAAAAATAGTCTAAAAAAAAAAAAAGAAAAAAAAAAAGAAAACACATTCAATTAGAGGATATGAATATTGCAATAAGATTAAGAATAATATTGCAATAACCAAGAATAAGATTTGAAAAAAGAAAGAAATAAAATAAATTAATCTAACTTTAGAATAAGGGAGATGACTCATGTTGACTAATATAGGGGAAGTAATCCAGATAAAAATTTGAATGCTGAAAATCGAAGCGTAATTACGATGGAGCTTTAATACTCATTTTTGTTACCTCTTCGCTATTTTTTGCTAGACTCATATTATGATAAACAATTTCGATCTATTGGCGCCGAAATTATGCCTGAATCCAGCCTCCGACTGATAAAGGCTTTTATATAAAAAGGGGCGATGGGTAAGTTGTTAACATTATAAATTATTAATTTCGTGCTTGAGCTTTGTTTGTTTTAGATTTTGTCTACTGTGCACCAAACTAGAATTGGTTGGGTACTGTCTGTGAACAAAGCAGCACCATGATGCAATTTACTCCACCAGAAATTTGGAAACGGCATGTTATTCTACTTTGCATTCCCCCCAGAAACTCCAATATGAACATTTCAAAATTGTTGGTGTCAATCTGAGGACAGTGCAGAGTATTTGAAAACAGTTGGATGAGTTCAATGGTGATTACGAAGGTACGGCAACTTCGAAGCCTCAGGCTGATTGTTCTGATAAGAGAAGAATTCCTGAATTTCTTGGTTGAATGAAGACCATGATTCACGTCGATTCCAGCAAGTCAATCAGATCCATAGCCAAGAACATTTTCTGAGTTTCTTATCAGACTGGTACTGCATAGACATTCCGTATTTCTCACACGAGATTAGAAAAGCCACGACCAATATAAGAAGTTTAGCCAGTTGATTTATCCAGCTATATGCAGGGTGTTCGGGAGAAATTTGACAATTTCATAAGGAAAAAGAAAAAGTGCTTGGTAGCTACACAATTTAATGGATTGTAAAGAAATTCAACATCACAGAAATTACACTACTGTCAACAAGTTTTACTCAAAATAACCACCATCGATCACAGCCCCAATCCTGCTCCAAAACCTGGAGCAAGATGATATTTCCCTTAGAAGCGTCTCAAAAACTACCTGAATTCTGTCAATTAATTGGGCTTTTGTAGCACTGGCATGGCGATTGGTGTCTTTCTCAACAGCGCCACATATATAATAATCCATGGAGTTAAGATCTGGGGAGTTCAGATGCCAAACATTGGGAATGGTGTAGTCATAAAAATTCACCGACCCCCATTTTTGACTTTTCCCAGACGTAGGACAGGGGGTCTACCATTGGCTACCCTTGTTATCCAGGGCTTGACTACAGTGTTTAGCAACCCCAGGTAGGCATCTGAATTCAACCTGATACCCTCTCTGAGAAATGCTGTACAAACGCAATCAGATCGTCTGTTATGTTGCTTTCTTCTAGCCACAGCGTCGTCGTCTCCATTGCAATTCTTCAGTTCATGCCTGATTGTTTTACAATTTTCAGGGAGCATTGGGCAGCAACCATAATCTCCTTATTTTGATGGCCGGCACAGATCATCATGATACAAGTTATTCTCTTCCATAATTCAGGTGGGCTCCAGTCATCCATTCTGTCATCACGTATATGAATGAAGAAGGCTCCAAGCTTTTAAATGATGCATAGTGTGTGTTCAAACCCCCAACCTACAGAGAAAAATAAATATGTCAAATTTATCCCGAACACCATATATATATATATATATATATATATATATATATATATATATAATATACCAAGCGTGTTGGTAAATCCCCGCGGTGAGAAAAAACCCAGCAAATAGTTTGATTGTAAAAATATACTACCAAACATCAACCGGGGAGAAAAATTTTTTGAAAAAAAGAAAAGACCAAGATAGTCATACCAACAAAAAATAATCTATTGGTACAGTATTTGGCCAAAAGAAAAAACAATTTATATGTATATATATGTATATAAGATATATATATATTCCAATAACCGCTAGGAGAATAAGCTAATAAGTAAAAAGTGCTCAATACCTAAGTACAGCAAATAATAAAAAAGTCTGACTCATTAGATTTATCTTTATATTATATATATATATATATATATATATATATATATATATATATATATATATATATATACATACATTTCTTTGTGCCTTCCTGCAAAGTTTTTCTCCACTGCCCACGATCAAAAGCTTTACTTTCCCAAGTTTTCTCGTCTATACTATATAGAACAGTTGTTTAGGAAGTCGCTCATCATCCATCCTTACAAAATGCCCGCTTCATCTCAATCTATGCTTGGTTATAAGAGCTTATTTACTTAGACATTTGGCCCTTTCCAGAACCCCAATGTCATTGACGTACAATTGCCAGCGCACTACTAATATTCATCGTAGGCACTGCTTGTGAAAGTGCTCGAGACGTTTAAGATGTTTCCTGTACGTGGTCCAAGTCTCGCAAGCATATAGAAGAACACATGCAATATAGGCCCCGACTAAGATCCCACGACAACTCCACAATCTTTTGTCTAATTTTCCAAAAGCATCCGTAAGCAGACCTCGTCATCAAGGGTAACAGACATGTTTAGCGTGCTACCCAGGTATATAAACTTAACTACAACCGCTAACTTTTGACCATAGACATAGATAGCCGGTTTACAGTATGGTTCACCTGGTGCCGGTTGATACATTAGGACAGTATTTAAATGTAAATCGCAATGCACTGCAAGCAGCTTCAAAGGCGTCAATGAGGCGCTGCATATCAGTCGGTGTATGAGCCACAAGATCGCAATCATCTGCATAGAGAAAGTCACAAACCGTGTTGGTGAATACCTTGGTGTGTGCACGTCTGATGTTGAAAAGCTTCCCAGTAGTTCTATAGCGAATATACACACCATCAGAGCAATCCTTGAATGCCATTCTAAACACCGTAGCGAAGTACAAAGCTTAACACCGTTTTACACTAAAATAGGATCCGCCAGTTTCCCTTCAATGTTGACAACAGCTTTCATATCATCATGGATAGATACGAACTTGTCAGGAAGTTTCATGAAGCAGTAGACGAGCATGGGCTTCAAATTGTTCTATTGTGTAAACAGTGCGGAAGGCCGTGTCTGAACAGAGCTGGCCTGATGAGTCACCAAACTGTGCATCGGCGAAATGGACTAATAAACTACCCTGTACTCCCCGGAATAACTTGTTGTGAGTATGGGAAGATATGCAAGACTTTAGTTGGACTAAAAAGCCACATTCGCGCAACTCACCGTTGAACTATTTTTTTTTTGCTTTATCAAGCAATGGCAATGCTCGAACACGAGTTTGCTGCCATCATCATCATCATCATCATCATCATCATATATATATATATATAATATATATATATATATATATATATATATATATATATATATATATAATTTTTATTTCTAAATTCTACCGGTGTAAAAAACCTCCGATAACTCAGTTACTCAGTTAAAAAAAAAATTCAAACGGACATCTGGGGAAAAAAAAGACAAGTACACCCGTACTTTCTGAAAATAATCATCACTATCGTATGTAGTGGCCAAAAGAAGAAAAAAAACACCGACTGAGTTTGCTAAGTTATACATGTAAAACGTGGTTAATACGCTAACTAGAACATAATTATAAGGACCTTCATAAGTCAGATACCATCTACCTAGGTTTGATCCGAATGGTTATTCAGGATAATTCTGACAAGGAGGTTGTTACAAACGTCTTTTATTATGGGATTGGGTATCTGAGCGTGTAAAAATTAGCACAATATATATATATATATATATATATATATATATATATATATATATATATATATATATATATATATATATATATAAGAGTAAGTTTTTGGTATGTACGTGCCGATCTATAACACAGAAAAGAGATGTCACTCAGATTTGAAATCTTGCATATAGATTAATATCCTTCTAACTAAGAAACACGTCAAATTTGGTTATTGAGTTTTACTAATTAACGGATATAATTAATTAATTAAGCCAAAATCACCCAATTTGCAGAACTGTACATATACCAGAACCTGCTGATAATAAAATATTGTCCGCTGGCTGACTTTTTTTTACAGCGATTTATAGCGATTTACAGCAGAAATGTATCAGTTTAGCGAATAAATTTCGCAGTCTAAGCCGTTCTACTAGGAATTTATCACCTATTCTTAGACCAATCTTTAAAATATTTATATCGTTGAAAAGAAAATAATATACTCCTTCTGAATATGCAATTTTTATGCGTTTTTATTAATTGAATTATTTTTTACAGCGAGTTAAAAAAAAGAAATTGGTTTCAGAGAGCTGATATGTATAATTTTTTTAAAATTCTAAATTTCAAGAAAAAAAAAAAATTCTTTTTTCTCGCCTATTTACGGTTCAATCTTCTTTAAGATATCCATATTGTTCGAAAGAGAATGAAATAATCTCTCTAAATATGTAATTTGATTGAGTTTTTATCAATGGAATTATTTTTTTACAGCGAGTTAAAAAAATATATTTTGCTTAAGTCAAACTAGAATTTGTAGTATCATTTTTTCATACTTAAATTTTAACATAAAATAAAATCTTATTTATCGCATATTTCTGTTTCTATCTTTAAAATATTTTTTCGTTAGAAAAAAGATCTTTCTAAATTATGTAATTAGTATGTCTTTTTATACATTGAATAATTTTTAAAACGAATTAAATAACAAATCAAACGAAAACACTTAACGACAACTCAACTTTGTTTTATAAATTCCCGTCGTTCGTCAATTGTAAACAAAACCTTTTTATTATTTTTCATAATCGCGTTAATTTATTTATTTTAATATTAGAAATACTAATAAAATCATGATACTTATGTAGAATAGTGCGCAAGAGTTAATAGTATTACCATTAGATTATCTAATACATTTCACGGAAATACCTGAAAACTCAAATTTTTATCAAATTTATGATATAGTATACTATAATAATTTGACATTCGATCGACTACGTTTTTGAATTAATAATGTTATAAGATTATTTATCGTTTTACATAAATTTGATTACTTTATTTAATTCTTTTTTTCCTTTTCAAATATTAATTTGAAATTTAGCAAATCGCGTCATTTATATTTTATTTAAAAAATATAGTTAATCATTGAATTAAAATTTCTTACTATATCATTATGTGATGGCCTAACTTGCAAATCGGTCGGAAAATTTAGGGTGACCCAGAAGAAAACAGAACGCATAAATTTTGTAATAAAACTGTTAATTTTAACTAGGGGTTAGGGTTAGAGGTAGGGTTTAGGGTTAGTTTAATGGGAAAATAAATAATTTGAGTTCTGTTTTTTCTAGGTCACCTGTAAGTAAGTAAAGTTTAGTAATATGTTTTAATTTTTCGACAGATTTGCAAGTTTAGCCATATGATGTCATTCCCTCAAATCTGACGAAAAGAAAATTCCCTGACCTCTCACCAGGTAGAATTAAATTAAGATTGTTTTTATTTGGTGATTTTTATGGGTCATCTTGCGAGGACCGAACTCGCTATTCAGTAGTAATAGATCTGCAAACAATTTTTAAACCATGTTTCGCCGGGTAGCCGCTGCTAGTATATATATATATATATATATATATATATATATATATATATATATATATATATATTATGAGCAATTAGACTCGTCCAAGATTTGAATTCCGGTCACCATTTTCATCTCCTATGCCGATAGCCATTACCCTAAGTGCACCTCATATAGCCATAACATTCCAGCCTCTGTGTCATCCGGCAGGTTTTAAAATTACCTACTACTAGAGACACTCTAGTAGTAGGTAATTTTAAAACCTTTTATCATCCCCCCTTTTCCCTAGGAAAACTCGGTTAAACGCATCAGCTTCTCTACCAGCTGAACAACAAAGAGCCATTATTTTACATAAATCAAATCAAACGCATAAACTCGTCCTTTATTTTGTTTTTCACTCTCACCTGGCAACCAGATTTTCTTATGTTTTAGTATTTTCGAAAGTGCATAGCGTAACGGTTATCGTCGTAAGGAAATGGACTGGACGAGCCAAGTTCAAATTCTGGGCGAAGCTGTTTGCAGTTCACTTCGCGCTAATGCCTTTGAGAAGGGCATGAATCCGTCTCATCACCCTCTATCTATGGGGTAATTACACAGTGAATAGGCAACCTATATTTTATATAAGGCAAGTGTAGAATTTAAAATATTTTAATTCAAATGTTAACTGGTAATTCATTATAAGAATAGTCATGGAAAATAACCAGTAATATGATAGACAAAATTTAACCATATCTGACCTTTTAGGAGTCCTCTGATTGATTGGTTTAATCATGTGACCACCCGATAGTGAGAACGGGTTAGTTAGAGATTCAGAGTTAATTGGACGATCTCTCCTATAAGTTTTCCTATGCAACAGGGAATGAATAACATTTTGAAATGGTTGATAAAAATTATAGGATTCTAGTGTAGAATTGAAAAGTAACAGTTTAGAAGTAAGAACCAATACAAGAGTTTATGTAGTTTGATTGACAGGTAGTAATCTTTAACTGACCTTTTATTAGTTCTCTGTTTGTTTTGTTTGGTCATGTAACCATCTGATCGCGAGAAGGGCTTGGTTTAGAGATTAAGAATAGTCCCAGGCGCCGTAGCGAACGGACGTGCAGAATGACCACTTTACCATCCGTACGGGTGAAGTGGAAATTTGTATGAATAAAGACGTCTGAAATTGTGTTCATTTATAAGAATAGAAGTGGACAGTGAGACCAAGATAAAACCAAGCAACCCCAAGACCAACCCCAAAAAGACCATAGGAATCATCCCATTGTAGCAGAGATAGATAATGAAATCCGGCCTGCTTAGAAGATAGAGATAAGAAGACAGAAGAAATAGAATTGATGGTAAATAAGAGAAATATAATAAGTGTTCAAATTCTGGTCGCCATTTTAGGCGTTTAATTCCTCCGTTGATAAATACAAGTTGGTATTGAGTTTGGGTTCAGTTGGTTAATCCTTGTTCAGTTTCTTGAAATCCTCGGTAGAAAAGAGTGTGGTATCAGTAGATACTCCTTGTAGTAGAAAGTCAGTAGTATTCCATGTAATCCTCCTCGATTATTTCCGATAAGTCTAACATAAACAAAGGGAACCACTCTTTACTGATAAATTATTTATTTATTTTCCCATTAAACAAACCCTAACCCTAACCCCGTCTTCTTTTTTCCTAGTAGATCAATAAATAAATAATTTATCAGTCAAGAGTGGTTCCTCTTTGTTTATGTTAGACTTATAAGAAATAACCTCCTCTGTAGGTTTTTATCGCAGAAAGTTCAATTTGCAATTGATTTCCGGACAAATACCAATGCGTTCTATATCGTTTCTTATTGGCCAATTTTTACCGGAAATGTCTGCTGCTGATGTTATGAAAGTTCATAAATATGAGTGGGAATTGGCGTACATCTGATACTTAGAAAATCCAACAAGAAGATTAGTAGAAGTGCTATTCAACAAATAATAGGGCAGACAAGACAATTTAGTCTAAAAAAAGGAAGAACTCTGAATTCCGAATTTGTTTTAGTTCGTAATGTTATCAGCTCATCTAAAAAGTTTTCTGCCTGACTGGGGATGAAGAATACGCCAACAGCATCTCGATAGAAGAGTAAGACCCCCCAATGAGACCACCTGTTGGCCATGGGTGGCAACCCATGATACTTAAGGATGGAATCCTGGTCGCTGAGCAGTCCATGACATGCATCACTCCACTTTGGCCCTTACTTTGGCTAGACCAGTGTATGATAATTTGATTATTACAATGTTGAATAGGTTTACTTAAAAGCTATTGCAATAGTTCAATATGTAAAAAGTATAATAATCTCCATTTACTCTCTCGCTCTCTCTCTCTCTCTCTCTCTCTCTCTCTCTCTCTCTCTCATACTTTTTTCTTTCTTTCCTTCTTTCCATTATCTTCGCTTGAAATAGATTAGCGTTATCAACGCCTCTTCCTATCTTTCTTCTACTCCCTTTCTTTCTTTCTTTCTTTCTTTCTTTCCTTCTTTCTTTCTTTCTTATAATACTTTTTCTGTGTAGCATGTCACTTTCTTCCCTTTCATTCTTTATAATAAGATGAAATTAAAAAATTAAAATCTTGATTATCTAGTGTTGCGTATCCGCCGAATTCTTATTTCTTATGAGTGTCGTCACCTCAGCAAAATAATGGACCATTCCGTTTCTATTATAAATAAAAGGAAGAAAAAGAACATGCTACACAGAGAAATATAAGAAAGAAAGGAAAACAGGGAAAGATAGAGAGACGAAAGCAATAGCGCTGATCTGTTTCAATCGAAAATGATGAAAAGAAGGAAAGAAAGAGAGAGAGAGAGAGAGAGAGAGAGAGAGAGAGAGAGAGAGAGAGAGAGAGAGAGAGAGAGAGAGAGAGAGAGAGAGAGAGATTATTATACTTTTTACATATTGAATTATTTGTAATAGCTCTCAAGTAAACATATCAAACATTGTAATAATTAAATTATCATTCTGTGGTACATCCACAGGCCCTGCTAGTTCATTCTTAATTTACCTTGTTGTACCGCAGTTACCCTCGGATTTACCGATAAATCTGGCATTTTCTCGCAACGCTGGTATCAATCCAACCTGACCAGAAAAAAACAAAATGGCGTCGGTTTGTCGTCCGCACAGAAAAGAACGGAAAGAAATAGTTTAAAAAAAATAATCAAATAAAGATAAATGATTCCGAAATACTGGCAAAGCAGCCATTTTCCATGAGAATTAATACTTTATATCGATAATTAACCCAAATCAATAATTTGTATCATTCATTGATTTTTCTATTTGTTTGTTTGCATTTTATTCGGTTAAATATTGGAAAATTTCTGCTGAATAATTGAATAATTATCACACGCATCCAGTGCTAAAATCTTATTAACTAAATCCCCTATTTTGTTCTACGATAGCTATTTTTTGTAAAAGTAAATAGATAAATAAAATAAAATTTTAAACGCTCGTAATAACGAATTACAGCTTTTTTGTGCATCCATACATACAGACTTTGGATTTGAATTTTCTGGACAAAATTCAATAAATGTGGTGGACAGTTGGTTGGTTTTCCGGCATGTCAACCTTTGTGGGGTTATCTAATGCTAAAATTAGTCTTTGTCAAGTGATTATCATATGAATAGAAATCAGCAAACAAGAGTGGTTGGTTGGCTGGTTGGTTGGTTTCTTGCTGATTACGACAGGAAGGTTCCCGAGTTCGAAAAGAAGGTTCCCGAGTCTGACAAGAAATACCTGAGGGCACGTCGATCGAAACATTGTACAGATAACAATAAAGATGAGGACAATAGTCCAAATAATCCAAATTATACAAATTATTTTATTTTTTGCAAGTTTTTCACATCAATACTAAATTGGTGGTTTTCACTCTGAGTGACAGCAAGTCTCCACCGCTTTCTTCAAAATATTCTAGTTAATTTTGACAATGTTTTTGCTTTGGATGGTCTTGATTCTTGTTCAGATCTCCACTTTGTCCTCTCTCTTTTCCAAGTTCTTTGAGAATGTATCAAGAATTATTATTGTTTTATTCCAATGTGAATTTTTCACACCACTATTAACTGTAAATGGTTCATTCTTGTCTTTATTCTTTGGCCGATTTTTGTTAGAATTAGTCCCTAAACTTCCTGATATTTTAGCAGATGCTAGTGGAGACTAAGTGATAAAATATTTGTGGGGATTTAAAATGTGGAGTTATTCAATGCCGAAGTCAGTCTAAACTGATTGCCTAACTAAAAGTTAAAGAATCCAGTCTGCCCTACTATTTACCCATTGCTGGAATGATAATAGTTGGATTCATTCCTTTTTCAAAGGTTATTAACTGCATGTGAAATGCAAACAGCCTCGTCCAGCGTTTAAAGTCGTTTTACCGAGTCAATTTTCTACGACGGTAAACGTTACTTCACGTATCTCCTCTAGCGTATAAGCGAGCGAAGAAATACATAAACGAGTGAGTGTAAGAAGAGATGAAGGAATGATCAAACCAAAGAAACAACGACCATGTTGATTCTAGATTCTAATAGTTTGTACAATGGTTTCTCGTCTAATTCTTGGCAAACATCGTAATATCATCCATATACATGAAATGGGGGTTAACTTTTTCTATACCCTTATAAAGTTGTAGCCTTCTTTTCATTTTCTTAATATTATTTCATTATAGTTAGAAGTATCAGAAATATTAAATGTTTCAGTTTGTATATTAAACCATCATTAGGGCGTTAATTTGCGTCCTATTTCAACAATTTGTGAAACACCTTATACTAAAAAACAATCTCTGTATATATATATATACATGTATGTTGCTTAGTTAATGTTGCTTAGTTAATGAAAAAATATAAATTTAAATTTCAAATATTATTTAATTATTATGTATTATAATTACACAAGCAAGGGCCATTTTAGTTCAGTCGGTAGAGTGTTCGACTGGGAATCTCAAGGTCCTAGTTCGATACCAGCCCTCGCCAACTAAGCGTATGAATAGCACAGGGATCTGTGCAGTAAAGTGAGGAGCTGACGGTAGAAAACAATTTCCTTGGTCTAGCGCTAGTGAAAAGGGGATATACTCCCTCGCTGTATGGTTGATACCGACTCTAGGCATCCCCGACGACTTTACATGGGCAATATTTAAAACAAATAGAACGAGAAAAGAAAGAACAAACGAACGAAAGAAGGAAAGAGAAATAAAGAAAAGAAGAAAAAAAAAACAAGTAAATTGTTTGGTTGGTTGGATTTTAAGGCACAAACAACTCATTAGGTTATTTTATGCCGAAGAGGATTTGTTTCATACATTCTTGATGGGAACTTATTTTTTTACTCAATTTTTTAAATTTTTCTATTCAACCCATAGATGGAACCCTAACAAGCACTACAACTCCGGATTAGAGTGGACCTGGGAGTAATGGTGATGAAGGGGTACTCCATACTCTCCTGAGACCCAGAATTTGAACTTCACCTTCAGGTAGAGTTTAACATACTCAGGATATCAAGATCCTCAGTCACTGCCTTCTAGTATATATATGATAAAAGGGATGGGGCTTGCCATAAGGGCAATAGGGTTGGGACAATCATATAGGTGATAGGGCTTGACGTAGCCAACCGACTGATCGGATCGCCCGTAAGGGCCAAAGCGAAAATGTCATTGATTACTCAGTCATTAGGGTTTCATTCTTAAGCATCACGGGTTCGCCACCGACGGCCAACAGGTGTCCCTCTTAGGGTGGTCTTACTCCTCTGACAGGGCTGGAAACAAGCAAAGAAAGGATAAATGAGTGTATGAACGAAAACATAATATAATGAAAGATGAAAAAATAAACGACGAAGAAACTAAAGAAAGAGTGAAAGAACAAATGATTGAAAATGGAACGAATGAGCGAATGAAAGAAGAAATGAATAAACGAGCGTGTGAATGAAAGTAAGAACGAGAGAAGGAACAAAGTATTAAAAAAAGCACAAGCGTACGAGTAAACGAAAAGAAGGAATGAGCGAGCGTAAGAATGAAAGAAGGAACAAACAAATAAGCAAAAAAGGAAAGAACGAATAAAAGATGAACATTAGAAGAAAGAAAGGAAGGAAAGAACGAGAAAAAGAAATGGCGAAAACCCTAAAGACTGATGAATGAGCATAAGAACGAAAGCAAAAAGGAAGAAAAGAATGAAAGATTGAACTTCCTTCCATCTTTCATTGTTTTTGAAGAAAATCAGATATGAACAAGCGAATAAATGAAGAAACAGAGGAAAGTGGGATTGAACAAACAAACAAACGTATGGAGGGACGAAGAAAAAAATAAAAAAAGGAAAGAGAGAAAAACTGAGGAACACATGAACAACAGAAAGAAAGAAAGAAAGAAGAAAGAAAGAACGAGTGTACGAACCAAATAATGCAGGAAGATACAAAGGAAGGAAAGAAGGAAAGAAGACGCACAATCGAAAAAAAGAAGAAGCAAAGAATGAGAGTAGGAACGAAAGAAGAGAGCAAAGAAGAAAAGAAAGGAGGACAGGTATAAAGGAAGGAAGGAAGAAAAAAAGGAAATACGTTTGAAGGAGTGTTAAATGAAGGGAGAAAAAATGAAAAAGAAAAGGCATAAACTATAAAATGTTGTGGTGATGATCAATAAGATGTGTGTGGTGCGTGTGTGTGTGTGTGCGTATGTATGAGAAGAGAGAGAGAGAGAGAGAGAGAGAGAGAGAGAGAGAAGAGAGAGAGAGAGAGAGAGAGAGAGAGAGAGAATAAAAGAACTGATACGGAAATATAGGATAAATAATGTCAGATCGAGAGCTGAGTTAATCCTTAGGGACTGGCTATGTGAAGCGGGAACAAACACAGATAGATAGATAGATAAATGGAAACAAATGAGAATTAAATAGATAAAATGAGAATAGTCACAAAGGAAGAAAGACAGAAAGAAAGAAAGAAAGAAAGAAAGAGAAAGAAAAGAGAATGAACAGGAAAGAAAGACAGAAAGAAAGAAGAAGGGGATGAACAGGAAAGAAGGAAGAAGAAAGAATGACAGAAAGAAAGAATGACAGAAAGAAAGAAAGAAAATGAGAAAAGAGTGAAACATAAATAAATGAATAAATAAACAAATAAACAAATAAATAGATAAATAAAGACAATAGGAAAACAAAAAACAAAAAACAAACCAAAAAACAAAAAAACAGAAAGCTTAGAAAAAGGAAATGGACAAAGGATGATAAAGATAAATACAAAATAAAATACAACAAATATATATATATATATATATATATATATATATATATATATATATATATATATATATATATATATATATATATATATATATATATATATATGATGGACTCGTAATGAAATTAGCAAATTGCAGCATATTCGTATCGCTTGAATTCCGTGCTGCACGTGAGGAGAGTCCCTCAGTCGCCTCTAGGGTCAATAACATTTCCTATCTAATGACTCAGTCTTTACAATGTTTAATTTCCATTAGAAAGAAAGAAAGAAAGAAAAATGTTTTGATAAAGGTCATATTCGATGGACGTATCCCAAAAGGTCAAGATATGACGTTGAGTAATTCCCCTAGATGGTCTCTCCCAGGACAATTGGAATTGTTTGCCCGTTCTTGTTTCCTTTACAAGTAACAAGCAACAGGTTGCATTTGGTTACATAACAATAACAGCAAGAATTATCTTATTATATTATACTAAAAAACAAAACACAACACACACACACACACACACACACACACACACACACACACACACACACACACACACACACAAAACCTCCCTCAGGCGGTGTAAAAATTAATTTTTGAAAGACATTGCCTGAGAGGGTGGGAGTTAAAAATTCAATGTCAAAGGGTTTGTATCATAAGTAAGTAAAATCATCAAATTTATTAAAGGAGTCAAAAAATAAAACAATTTGAAATCGAAACTTAGTTCTGTCCCTATCAAATAAAATGTTGCGTGCATATATTGATTATTAATCAAATAATTATTTTGAATACTTTAGACAAATTTTACACAACATTTTTGATGAATTACAGAAATGATACTACTACAAACGTTTTAAGTCTCCACCCATTCAAATCATTGTCAATGGTCTCCGTAACATCAGTTCTGCTTTTCTAATAAAGATATTCCTAAGAATGCGTTGACTGTTCAAAATTATATCATGTGCGCACGCGCACGCGCGTGTATGTGTGTGTGTGTGTGTTTGGTTGAACGCGACAGACATTTCATGTCAGACAAGTTTCTTTTCAATCTTTTCCAATTGTCTGGCCACCTTTTTTTAATGTCTGGGTGGAATTGGTGAATGAATCCACCGAAGGTTGTATCACTACTTGGTGCCATTGTCAAGTGTAGATTAGTGAGATATTTTCGTTGTTATTTTTAAACAAATAGAGTAGCGGTAAGAGTAAGTAGGAGGAGTGAATTACAGAGTTATAAGAAATGTTATGGAGAATGGGGGGTAGAATTGGCGGGAAAATATAGGCATTTGAGAATGTTATTGCTATATTCAAAACCAATTTTGTTTAAGGTGGATTCTCCCTGTGCCGAAAGTACTTGTGATAGAATCTTCGGTGGATTCATTCACCAATTCCACCCAGACATAGTATATATATATATATATATATATATATATATATATATATATATATATATAGGGCAATTCTTTAACCTTGGTTAGGTAAAAAGTTAAGGAGAAAAAAGTCTGAATTCAAACTTGTTAAACTCTGTTTAAAAATTAACCTTGTGTTCCATCCTACTCTTGCGTGTGTGTGTGTGGTTGTATAAAATGATTATCAAAAGTAGTGCATGGGACCCGTAGAGACTCTGCAACTGTAAATGGTCTGGAGACGGTGTTGGAGCTGTGGGCAGGAGCAATATATCTGAGGAATCCCAGGACACAGTATCTTATCAGAATACCTAGGGAGTAGCCACTTTTGGGAATTTGGAAAGTTTAGGATTTCGAAATGGTAGTAGTAGTAGTAGTAGTAGTATTAGAGTGTATAGTCCATTGTTAAGAAATGTCAATATCTCTTCCAGTAAATATTGTAAATATTCACAGACTTTAAATAATATTGCTGTTTATTTGTATAAAGTTACAAATGAAATACGATGGTGAGTCAAAAGTTTTACAATATTTTAGTAACGTGATACCCTCACAATTCTACTCACCGGATTTACCCTTATAGCTTGGAGCACGACCTCGGAATCGACAGATTTAGGCGTACACGATTTAGTCTGATTGTTTAACTTAACCTGTTGGGTATATGATGAGAAGAGAGAGAGAGAGAGAGAGAGAGAGAGAGAGAGAGAGAGAGAGAGAGAGAGAGAGAGAGAGAGAGATGATGATGATGATGATGATGATGATGAGGTTCTTACTTGTTTTCTCTGTCTTCTATTTCGTCGGCCATTTTCGTCTGGGCTAATTTTTCTGTGGGTTGTTTCTCCGGGTTGATTTCTTCGGGCTGGATGTCTGCGCATTCTTATTTTGATTAATAAAAAAAGACTTTGTTGTTTTTTTAAAAGTATTTTATTGAACCAACAAGCCTAGCCGAGGACCGCCCGGATTGAGAAACGACACCTCGTGAGACAGACTTTTGCGTTCGCTCACTCTGAATTTCTGGTCGCAACTAAAAACTCTCTCACACTCTACTGGCGCATTTTTGTAGGGGTCAAGTAAAAAGTTATTACCTGGGAATCACGCTAACCGTAACGGCTGGTAATTTTCCACTCAAACCCCGTTATTTTGAATCTAATGAACTGATTAATGTATATCTACAGTACGTACATGATTCATAAGTTACCAATGAATTATGTAACATGATCATCGAGGTTCTCGTAGGTTCGAGCGAAATTTCCTCAGCCACCTGGGGTCCTGTGTTAAACCGCCTCTAGTGGTAATATCAAGCCCTAGAACCTATATGATTGTCCCGGCGTATGCTCTTATGGTAAACCCCAACACTTTTTATCATATATGTACTAGAAGCCGATGGTTGATGGTTTTTGTGTCCTGGGTATGACGCTAAACTGCATCTAATGGTGAGGCTGCAGTTCTGAAGCTCTTGTAGAGTACTCCTTCATTGTCATTACTCCCAGGCCCATTCTGACTTAGAGTGGTAGTACCAGTTAGGTCGCCAATAATACGTGACCAAAGCAGTTTAAGCCGTGGTAGGTACTCCCTACTGTTGGTGGTATCATGGTATTTCTCTGAATGTTTGAGATGAGGCTTTATGATTAGTATTATCTGTGTTATTCGGACTATTGTCCTTATCTTCATTGTTATCTGTACACCGTTTCGAGCGATATGCCCACCGGCCTTCTTCAGGTATTTCTTGTCAGACTCGGGAACCTTCTTGGACTCGGGAACCTTCTTTTCGTAGGAACCTTCTTGTCGTAATCGGGAGCCATCACGGAACTTTGAACCCAACCCTTTATTCAGTCCACGGGGGTATCCTGTTCTCATTCCGCTAACCATAGATGGGGTAGAGGTGTTAAGCTGTGTTAATTATTATTTTATTTTACTGCTGCCCCTGACCAGGATTGAACCTGCAGTCTAGAGATAACTGTAACTTAGAACTGTCTTAACCTAATTATCTACTAGGCCATGTATCCAATTGGAATGAAGATGAGGACAATAGTCTGAATAACACAGATAATAGGTATCATGATAGTTGGTGCGCTGACAGGTTGTGCATTGCTTCACTCCGTGTGTGATTTGAAAGTCGCACAGATGAACGTGTATCTTAGTCAGGAACTTATTCATTGGGACACAACACCACAGAAGCAACCAGAAATATTTGTTGTCCGAAAGGTGAAAACGCAGTAACCAGATGGTTGATATTGGTTGGTTGGATTTTACAGCATGTTAAACCTTGTTGGGTTATTTTATACCGTAGACGTTTTTGTTCTATTCATTCTTGTTGAAGTATTAAAATATCTTTTTAAACACATAGATGGGACACTAACAGGTACTACCAATCCGAGTGGACTGGGAGTAATGGCAATGAAGGTGTACTCCACACACCCCAGAGCTCCAGAATTGGAAATTCACCCAGGACACCCAGATGGAAATTTCATTCGGACTGCAAGAACCTCGATACCATAAGTGATCTGGGGTCTATGGGCCAGACTATGCAAAGCTTAGTAAATAACAAAAAGAATGTACTGATCATTGAAGTTAAGCAATGTTGAACTTGTTCAGTACTTATATGGGTAACCACTTAGTAACAACAGGTACCGTAAATAAGCTGAGGTCTGTGTGCCAAACTAAGCTAAGCTTCTTTTTCTTCTTCATGATCATCATTGTCATCAACATCATGTCGCGCTAGTAGCGCGGGTATCCATGACAATCTCTCGCCAACCGCCCCTATCCGTCATTGCTCCCGGGGGGTCCTGTACAGCATCCACTATCCGAGCAGAGCTGATCATTGTTGGCCCATCTACTAGTTTCCATAGAAGAACTTTACTTATGAGTTCGTCCTTGCTTCTCCAGGAGTGCCCAGCATGTCTTGTTTGTCTCACTCTGATGGTTTGTGTGATATGGGCAAGTGACAATACAGCTGCTTTCTTGCTTGCTTACACGATCTATTTAAAATCGGGCACATCATTCTTGTGCAGCTCCCATCTATCTTATCCTCTAGCCGCTTCGTCAGGGTCTAAGTGGTGCTGCCATACAGTAGCTCTGATAAAACTATGGTTTGGAATAATTGTCGTTTTAACTTTTCACTGAGATCGGATTTCCATACGACTGATGATCTATCTCTGGCAGACCATGCCTTCCCTATACGTGACTTAGAATCGCTTTCTGAGGCTTACGGTCAAGTGTGAATATGTCTCCTTGATTCTTAAAACATATGAACTCGGAGTTCACACAGAGAACCATGTTCCATGCTGTCTTCTCCAGTCTATATTGTTACGATTCAGCCACTGAGTACTCTATATTTATGACCTTGTGCCAAACTCAGTTAAGCTTAGTAAACGACTGTGCGGATTAAGATTGCGATTAGTCTTATTATTTATTTCGACGTTTTTTCTTTCTTTCTGAATAGTAAGTCCAATATATTTTATCTTTGCAATATTGTAAACATGGTCACAAGCACTTTGGTTATCACTAGGCAACACACAAAACAACTTTTTAAAGCTTTTAGTAGCTTTTTGTATTGAAGTTTTGTTAATTTTTATAGGGCGGTTTTAAGTTGTATTTAATATTGTGTTGGGAAGATTCTATATAAACCTATTGTCTTTCATATTCCTCTCTCTCTGTGTCTATCTGTACACATTATCTCTTTCTCATTAATTAATTGGTAATTATAGTGGATATAGGCGTTGAGTTAATACAGTTCTAAGTGACAGTTATCTTTAGGCTGCATGTTCAGTCCTAGTCAAGGGCGACAATAACATAGAATAATAATTAATATAATT
>CM042173.1:51100318-51105318 GCA_023376005.1 Doryteuthis pealeii
AAATAATATTGTAAGGAATCCGGATTTTCAACCAATGAAAAATCTTCCCGCTAAACACCTCAAAGGCTTTCTGGAGCCGATCGCGTAGCATATAAACCCAGGCATTTTTGAGAATAAGGCAGTTGACGGACGGCCTGGAACCGAGAACTTCACCAGGCGGCAGGATCAAAGGGCCGCTATTTTCCACTACCACGTATTTCCCGCACCTACCCGACACTTATTTCAACTCATTACCACGGCCGGCCGATATCCTTACCTTCCCTGACCATCACTATTCCACTGAGATATTCCCGACTTACGGCCCCTCGGCCACTCCTATTTCCGCACCAAGTGACCGTATCAACTCACTTCTACCACCTCACGCCTTGCACCAGGCCAAGAGAGAACTGACGTATTATCATACGCTACCCACTACAACTCACTGAGATATTCCTGACCGTATCCACTTACAACGGTATCCTACCGGCACGAACTCAACTCCCTCGCCCACTACTACCTTCCCTGACCATCACTATTCCACTAGGCCATTCATGACTTACGACCCCTCGGCCACCCCAGAGAACTACTACCGTTATCTACGGCGACAACAACAATTTTCACACTCGTTATTTCAATAAACGATTTTTATCAAATTAATCTTGTCCATTATTCTTCTTTGCAAACCATACGCTTCTACGGATATCCTAAGATATAACACATGTCATTGACTGCCAAGCTACCTCATCCTCAGGCATCACGGTTCGTCACCCGCAGCCAACAGGCGGACCCATTGGGGGATTTTACCCCTTTGCAGAGGTGCAGTCGGTGTATTCTAGAGCCCCATACAACATGACTTGGTCTTGCAAGAACTTAACTTGGACATCCAGGTATCTAGGTTAACATTAACTAATATTTTAATCCCCAAGACCATTCTCCTACAAAGAAATCTAACTTGGATAATTAAAAAATGACTATAGCTGGGGCTATAGAATACGCCAACTGCTCCTTTGCAGAGGGTCAAGACCGCTCTCTCCAATGGGCCGCCTGTTTGCTGTAGGGAGCGAACCATGATGCTTAAGGACGGAATCCTGGTGGCTGTGCAGTCCATGGCATGCAATATTCCACTTTGGCTCTTACTCAGGGTAGACAGGCGATTGGGGAGGCCCCTTCGATTAATCGGCTGGTCATGTCAAGCCTAGAACCTATAGATGTAGATGTCCAGATGTCTTACTACCATATCATCTTACGCATTTTGTATAGTTTTCACAAGTTGAATTAGGTATTAATCACGATGTTTGAGTCATAATTTTAGTGGATATATATATATATATAGATTGTGGTATGCACTGCTGATGAGACCAAAGGAGGTCGAAACAGCTGTTCAGTGCTCCGGATGTCGCAAATGGTGTTGCCGAGTTGTCTGGTTGTGGTAATATGATTCAATTATCAATTATATATAATTCCTCTATCAAAATTTAATATATACCCTTTGCCCATTAGGTTGTGTTCTGAGGATTAAGCCCCGAATTGGAAGTCGTTGTTCTGGAGGTACCTTGCCCTCTGTAATCCTGCGATGGGATACACGGCAATACAGGTTAGGTGGCTGCGCAGTTTGAATTAATGTTACCATTGACTAGATGATTTGGCATTCTCCGTTTGTGGCATGGGCTGGTGGCCCAGTGTGTTGAGTCCCCGCTCTTCACGCTGTGGTTCGCTGGTTCAATCTCTAGTGGCGGAGATTGTGGTATGCACTGCTAATGAGACCAAAGGAGGTCAAAACAGCTGTTCAGTGCTCCGGATGTCGCAAATGGTGTTTGCCGAGTTGTCTGGTCGTGGTAATATGATCCAATTATCAATTATATATAATTCCTCTATCAAAATTTAATATATATATATATATATACAGTGATGCTGATATTCTTTTCATTTAGTGGATCCTGGTTCGCACATATTTGTTTTGAATGAGTCCCCGGGAAAATTCATGGTTCCCGACTAAAGCCGTCTAACTCCTACCTTGTTACATATCCTGTGTAATTTGTTTCTAAGAAACTATTGAAATGTATTTACAGTTGCTTTAAATGGCGAGGGAAGAAAAAAGAAAAGCACTGGGATGCATAGATACCATTTTACTGCGCACTTTTAGATTTTTGTGCGTCAGGGACGCAGGACACCTACCTATCAGCATATCTCTCTCTCTCTCTCCCCTCTCTCTCTCAATATATATATATATATATATATATATATATATATATAGTTAAGAGTAAGGAAAGGAATCCGACGGTATATATATATAAATAAAATTATAGGAAAAAACACAGATATTGTTCAACTGAATTTATTTCTTCAACTTTACATTGCCGATATTGCAATATTTCGATTTTTTCAAAAAAAAATCTTCTTCAGAGCATATTGATAGGAAGACAATTGTGACCGTTTTATGATGTGATTATTTTCTACCGGATTCTCTTGGTACGTCATTCATAGTCCGACTGATGAAGCAGTTTTGGTTCCACCATTTTTAGAACCGTCAAGATATGACAGTCATCATAATCAGTTGTAGTAGTTGCATTGGTGGTTTAATATTTCCATTTTTATACAATAGATCCTGCTTAAACGTTATATGGGTTTCAAGGAATAACTGCTTAAAACAGAATTCTCTAAGTATAGAATGAAATGTATGTTTTATTTTGTCCTTTTTGTACGAATTCTTTTAAAAGGAACGGCTACCCGGCGTCGCCTAGGTAGGATTCAAAAAAGCAGTTTCGCAGATCCATTATTATTGAATCGCAAGATGAATCCCCTCAGGATGTCCCATTACAATCCCCACGTAAAAAAGACCTTGCGTTGATCCAGCCACTACGTAAAGAAAAATTAATGTCTACTATTTAAAATATTAAATGCAAAAAATAAAAAAATAAAAAAATCCATGCTGTTATCATTTAAATTTCATTTTTAATTAGCTAAATGAATATAAATCAAATCTTCATTATTTTGCTCAAAAAGCAAGACCTCGGGATTGTGAATGTCTATATGTTTACTTTGTTGTTAATTGTTTTATTTTCATAGTTTCCTACATAAATACACACAACTGCCCTTTATATATGTATAGATAACAACTTCTACAGATGAAATTCATTGTTTTTATATGGTTTTCTCTTAAGAGGAACCCAGTCTACATAGTTTTATTATTAGTTTTGGTAGGCGATTTATTCCTTTTGTTTGTTACTTTATGTACAAAAGATTCTCATAAATTTCGGCCAAATTTTTGATCCCACGTGTTAAGTTTGATTTGTCTTTGTAAAGATAAAATAAACAGTTATGTCCCCTGCTTTTAGAGCTCTCCAGTTCTGGAATTTGAATAAAGATGGCGGCTCTGTTAACACGTGTCGATGTGTGTAAGCGTTTACTAAGTGAGGGGTCCATACTAATAATCCTTTTCTTTTTATTACATTTTTTTTCACTCATTGTTTTCACTTTTTTTCTTCCTTTTAATTGTATATATAAATCACCCCCTCCCTCACGCTTATGTAAATACGGGATTAGGTGTAGGATTGTCATAGAGAGATTGTTAAGTTTTGGTGATTGAAGTGCGAATTGGTTTTATGGTGTATAGAAAATTGTAGTATGAATTGGGTCACGAATGGAAATAGTTAAATTAAAAGTTAGGTTAGAAATGACCAAACTTCCTTCTCCCATTTCTAGGCCTTGTGCCACATTTTTGTATATATTTTACAAAATAAATAATATGTGTGTATGTGTCTAGATTTATTAAGTGGGGCAAATTAAAAATGGTTGGAAAGGTGTCTTCATTCGTGTGAGAGAAATTTTTCTCAGCCATCTGTAGAACTTGCATTGTCTGACACAAGGACAATGATAATCAAGTTCACTACTAACTTAACTCGCAAAACATTACATCAGTCTTTGCTTAGTTTGGCACACAGGTCATCAGACTTTTCTTTCTAAACCGTCACTCATGAGACCGTTACTCTGGACGCCAGAGTCCAGACGCCAAGAAATTTTTATTTATTTAATTTAATTTAATTTAATTTTTAATAATCCCCACAAGTTCTAAGCATTTAGGGAAAAGATTCAACGGAAAAAAAAGAAAAAAAGATCAATCTAGACAGTCTAAAAAAGAAAAAGCAACCGAAAGAGTCAAGATAATAATTATCGAAAAGTGTTTCATGAATACTTGTAGAATTTGTTTAGGGATAGAATAATCAGGGATAGAATAATCAGGGATAGAAGTTAATTATCCAGGTTTCATCGGAAGGATCTTCAGGATATATATATATATATATATATATATATATATATATATATATTACACCTCTACGAAGTCCACCCCTCCTGACGTTAAACTGCATCTACTGGTGAAGTTTCAATACTGGGGCTCTGGGTTGAGTGGAGTACCTCCTCATTACCATTACACGTAGGTCCACCCGGAGTGGTAGTACTTGTTAGGGTCACATTTATTGGTTAAATCGATCAAAAAGTGAATATTAAAATATTAAAAAAAATTGAATGCCATGAAGAATGAATAAAACAAAAACGTCTTCGGCATAAAATAACCCAATCCGTTGACGTGCCGTAAAACCAAACCAATTAACCAACCAAAACAACCACGATGAAACGGTCTCCCTCTCCACTTATTTGATCTTCCGAAGTCAATGAATGATTGGAACGGTTGGCGAGAGATTATCATGGATATCCGTGCTTGTAGCATGACATGATGATGATGATGATGATGATGATATATATATATATATATATATATATATATATATATATATATATTTGAGATATATTTTTTGTATCTGTATCCATTGTTGGAAATACATATATCAGGTTTGGTCATAGGTGTGAAGCATTAACGTACTATATTATGCTAATGTTGTTACCATAATATGTTAGTCAAGGAATAAATATCAGAAAACTCTATAAACTATAGTTTTTTTGAGTTTCTTTTATTTAAACGTAGTGGTAAATTTTCAGGATAGTGACATCCCTCCTTCCTGACC
>CM042173.1:51107818-51115318 GCA_023376005.1 Doryteuthis pealeii
CTTTGGCAAAGGTATATCCTTAACCATTCTCCCTCTAGCAATGGGTAAAAAGTAGGGCAGACTGGGCTTTTTAACCAGTCTAGGAGAAGGAAGATTCTGAATTCAAACCTGTTTAAACTCTGCTTAAATATTTATCTTGTGCCAAATCCTACATGTATAGATAGGTTCACACACACACACAAACACACACACACACACACACACACACACATATATATATAATATATATATATATATATATATATATATATATATATAGTTATCCACAGACACCGAATTTCGACGTATCACGCCTCCTTAGTGTAGATAGACATTGCAAACTACCTCCCGCCGGTATAGAAACCCGACTGATTTTCTATCAGTCCGGCGACTTAGCCACGTGGCCATCAGCCACCTGCAGAGAAGGAGTAGATTTTCACTGATAACTTAGGCATGCATGTTACACCCGTTAGAGAGCCCCCCACCCATGTTTATAGGAGAGCCTGGCCATTTTAAGATTAATTTACGATCGACAATTAAATCCCCCACCCCATATATATATATATATATATATATATATATTATATATATATATATAAGAGTCGCTAAGAGTGTACTTATTTTCTTTTTAGGAAATGGACACTGCCAAGTGAGTTTAAATCCTGAACAGTGCTGTTTGCATTTCACATCATATAGCGCTAATACCATTGGGAAAGGTATGATTCAACTATTCCCCTCTCGGCAATGACTGGGATCTTTAACCTTGGTATGTTTAGGAGAAGGAAATAATTGAATTCAAACATGTTAAACTCTGCTAAAAACTTGATCTTTTGTCACATTCTGCTCGTGCGGTGGAGGTTGATAAATGCATATAACAACAACAACAATAACAACAACAACAACAATTACTACTACTACTACTACTACTACTACTACTAATACCTACTTGATATGGGAAAAGAAAACAGAAAGATCGAATGGATCAATAACATAAAAAAGAATTGGAAGGACTTGAACAGGGGTCGACAACCTAGGGTCTGCGGGCCAGATCCGGTCCACAATCCATGGCTCGCAGCCCCTAAGAAAAATATTATATTAATCCGACCAGCAAAGGAAACGGACGGTGGCTTAGATGCTCATTTTTTCTAAATTCATAAACATACACAGAATCCTAAACACCATGTCTCATACTATTTCTTTGGTAAGAATTATTATTCCTCTCATAGGTATTGCAAGATCATATAATCTTGATGATTAAAATCTGGAGTAACGCAAAATATAGTAATATAGGATTTATGTAAATTATGGGGTATAAGTGGTTTTGGGTCTTTTAAGATTAAATGTAGGTATCTGAATATTCTTGGTGCGTGTTCCTCAGGCTTTCTTTTAACCCCATCTCCTTTTGGTGGGCGCGTTGAAAAGATGACATTCAAAAGACGAGAAAGGGGACGCAGAAGGAAGTGAGCGGCTCATAGTCGCCTGTAGCAAGGGGGTATCCCCCCTAACTAGCAGGAACAACTACACTCAGTTGCGGCCTAAATTCAATTGGCCGAAATATTCTTTTGGGGTAAGGAGTCAGTCCTTTTAGTCGGACATGCGCAGAGGTGTTTTCCGGTGAAGGCCCCATGTTGTTGTTTTTATTTCATTTTATTCTTATTTTCTTTTTATTTTCGTTTTTTTAAAAGTAAAAAGAAAAATTTGGTGTATAAGGCATACAATGTTATAATCATGCTGCCTTACCCCACCCCACGTGATAAATCATTACTGTATGCTACAAGGACTATGGTGATAGATGTAGCCTGTCATACTCTCACAGACATTAACCCTGGTCCCTATATAGTCTAAGGTTGCTAATCCCTGGACTTGAAGAAGGTCCCGAGGCAAAGTAACACTTAAGAAAGCAGCAAACTAGAAAATAACAAGAATTCTGGTGGCGGCAGAATTCCGTAGAATCTTCTGTTCATGTCAGAAGTCACCCTGACACAACACCATGAAGCTAAGAGGTCCAGAAGAAAACAGCGGCAACAAAGCATCGGAACATCAACATCTTCAGGGACAGCCTTCAAATGTAAAATCTGTGGTCGAGAATGTTTTTCAAATATCAGACTTCGCAGTCACAGGAGGCGCTGGAACTTCAGGGGCACATAAAAATGAATAGTATTCCGAGACAGAAATGCCAATGATATATATATATATATATATATATATATATATATATATATTGCTTGAAGGCAATTACAATGCGAATATCGCATAAATTCGATAAGTATAGAAGATAATAATGACAAGTGAATTTCGCAAAGAATTACTCGGTGTATAGTGTGAGAGGATCATTGTTTCAGCTTTTGCTGGAATGGCGTACCAAAGGCAGTATTATTGGTAGAGTGCTCGATATAAAATAGAGCTGTTATATATCCTTTATCACCTAATAAATAGATATGTAAAACCTTTATATATTTATCTTATAATATATATATTATATATATATATATATATATATACGAGGGTAGTTAAAAAAGTAATGTCATTTTGTTTAGGACAGGTATAATTACTAACACAGGAACATGTTTCATACATCAAAATGAAACTGGTTCTCTGTTGATCACATCCCTACTTCTCCACAGTCACCGTTTCTCTCAATAGCAATGTTCCAGCTTCAAATGAGAGCATGTATCCCTGACCCGTAAAATTCCGCTGAATGTTCTTTGGTTCACTTTTTACTACAGATTTCACGTTCTCGTCGCTGTAATAATGTTTGCCTCTCTTTGGTCCCATGAAAGAGGGTTTGAGAGGCAATAAACCGTAGTTCCAGAGTGCGTTCCTCAAGACAGAACATACCCCCTCCTCACTTCCAGAGGGGGTGGGTATGCATGTGATTTTAAGAGTTGTGAAATGGAACTGATATCAAAGAGATGAAGTGTACTAAATTATACAGTCCATCCTGACATTAAGAAATGACGTGAAAACTTGAAAAATAAAAAAGAAACTCGTCAGACATGAGCTGTCCGTCTTGCTTTATATCGTATGCATTAAAGAAAAAATGTTGCCCATATATATATATATGTGTGTGTGTGTGTGTGCGTGCGTGTATATATATATATTTTATATATATGTGTGTGTGTATGTGTTTATATATATATATATATATATATATATACATATATATATATATGCAATACAAGTTAGGATTTTACGCATGCTTCTAAATTAGTTTGTCAAGAATCTATTATATTTATTCGAATCATTTCTAGACGGAGAGCTAGTAAGAAAACGCGTTATTATCTATTTGTTTGAATATTTTATATATATTCATTTCATGCTTCGTATGAGTCCAGTAAAAAAATTGTTCTATAAAAATGTATTTTATTAAAGATTTTAACTCTCTGTCTGTCTGTCTGTCTGTCTCTCTTCCCGTCCCCTCTCTCTCTGTCTCAGTTTTTGTCTCTCTGTCTGTCTCTGTCTGTCTCTGTCTGTCTCTGTCTCTGTCTGTCTGTCTGTCCCCCCTCCCTCTCTCTCTCTCTCTCTCTCTCTCTCTCTATATATATATATATATATATATATATAGCTGTAAAAATGTATAACCACACTGATGAGAAGTGATACTTCGAAACACGTGTCTGTGGATTACTTATTATATATATATATATAATCAATCTACCTATATACTTTTTCTAATGATCTTTCTTTCTACTTATCTATTTAGATATCGCCTGGTCATATGTATTTTCTTATTCTAATATTTTCTTCATTATATATATATATATATATATATATATATATATATATATATATATATATATATATATACACACTTAATTCTTTTCACGTCTGTCTTTCTGAAAGTCAATCTGCCATTTACATTTAAGTCTGCTTTTGTGCATATCATTCTACCCATTAATCCATACACACACTAATCCCTAACCACTAATCGCTGTCTTAAAAAAAGCCAACGCCTACTGTGCGCGTCTATGGAGATGATCGGACAGGTACGTGATTATCTACTGAGGCTTAGTGTCGTCTGCCACTTGGGCACAATAATGATGCGCTCAGTGAGCACCGAACTCGCTATGTTGTTGAATAGTTTATAGGGAATTGTAAATATTTTTTCAAGGAAAATGCATTGGAAATGAATTTTACTATAAAAATGTAACAGAAATCGGTCTAACTATAAAAAATGTATTGGAGAAGTGTTTTACTATGAAATTGTATTGGAAATGGATTTTACTATGAAAATTCAGTGAAATTTGTTTCATTTTGAAAATGCAATGAAATTTCTTGCAGATACACCGGCCCAGGCCGAATCATTTCTGCATAGTCTAGAGAAAGCAACAAAGAATATCGGCCTCTATGATAAAACTGAATTCATATGTTTAAAAAAGAAAGGAGACATTTCCACACTCAACGATAAGCCTCTAAAACCCAGTAGAACAATTCACATACCTAGGTAGTAATATCTCATCCACAGAAAGCGATGTTAATACACGAATAGGAAAGTCATGGTCAGCCACAAACAGATTATCAGACATATGGAAATCCGATCTCCCTAACAAGCTAAAGCGACAATTCTTCCAGGATGTGGTTATATCTGTGCTGCTGTATGGCTGCACCACTTGGACCCTAACGAGGTGCCTTGAGAATAAGCTAGAGAATAAGCAGCATTCTTGTGCAGCTCCGCACTAGAATGCTGCGTGCGGTCTTGAACATGTTGTTGAAATAGCACCCCACAAGGAAGCAGCTGTATGGACACCTACTCTCTATCTCACAAACCATCTGAGTGAGACGGACAAGGCATGCTGGACACTGCTGGAGGAGCAAGGACGAGCTCATAAGCGACGTTCTCCCGTGGAAACCTACACATAGACGTGTTAGTGTGGGCCGCCCACCAAGGACCTACATTGACCAACTCTGCGAGGATACTGGATGCTGCGCAGAGGACCTCCCTGGGAGAATGAATTATAGAGAAGGTTGGCGGGAGATTGTCATGGATATCTGTGCTAATTGCGCGAAATGATGATGATGAAATGCATGGGAAGCTGTTTTTACTATGAAAATGTATTTGAATCTGGTCGCTATCGGCAGCTAAACCGGTACCCCCACCGAGTTTGACTGGTGAGGATGGTGACTAGACATCCTATAGGACGAAAAGCTAGACCCGTCAAAGTTTGATTGGTTTGTTGGATTTTACACCATGTCAACACTTGGGTTATTTTATGCCGAAGTCGGTTTTTGTTTTATTTTTCTTATTGGGCATTCAAGCACCTCTATGGTTGTTTCGACCCTATTGCTCTTATGACAAACACCCAACTCTTTCTATCATATGTTTGCTAGAAGGCTATGGTTGAGGGTCCTAGTTTAACGTTAAACTGCAACTGGGCCCTTCTATGCCAATAATGATCTTTGTTGTATTCATTCTTGTTGGGGTTTAATTTTTTTAAAGTTTAATTTTTCTTATATTACTAACCCAAATACGGCACCCTAACAAGCACTACCAGGGTGGACCTGGGAGTAATGGCAATGAAGGAGTACTCCTCACTCCCCAGACATTCAGAATTGGAACCTCACCACTAGATTCAGTTTAATGTCACACCCTCAGCAGATATATGATAAAATGGCTGGGAGTTTGGCATAAGAGCAATATTGTCGGGACAATAATATAGGTGCTAGGGTTTAACGTAATCAACCGATTGATCGGGGGGGGGGCTTACTGATCACCCGTCAAGTTCAAGTAAGGG
Source organism: Doryteuthis pealeii (assembly GCA_023376005.1). NCBI lineage: Eukaryota > Metazoa > Mollusca > Cephalopoda > Myopsida > Loliginidae > Doryteuthis > Doryteuthis pealeii. The sequence continues at coordinate 51,113,530 of CM042173.1, forward strand.
CCAAAGTGGGGTGTTGCATGTCATGGACTGCTCAGAGATCAGGATTCTGTCCTTAGATATCATGGGTCGACACCCAGCACCAACAGGTGTCCCATTTGGAGAGGGAGATCTTACCTCTTTTCAGAGGTGCATTTGGCCTATTCTACCATCCCAGTCAACTGAAGTGTGTGTAGAGGAATAATGTGTAAAGATAAAAAAAGTACAATTCTACAAATTCAATAAATATATGGTATGGTTAATTTTCATTCTGGTTTTAACAAACCGAATTTAGTAAATAATTACTTGGTGTTATTGATTCTGATATTATTTTTTTATTCTCCAACGTATTAAAATCGGTCCTATGAATGTTTTTTTTTATAGAAACCAATTAAAATATGATTAAAATAAAAGTAATCTTTTCATATGCGTTCTTATTGAATTTTGTCCGTCTTTATAATTTAACATATTTTATTACATTAACACTTAAATACTTATTCCCAGAAGGCGCATATTCTTGCTAATTTATATAATTTAGGTAGGCTAAAAATGGATTCAAATAGATGAGTTTTTATCGAGGATTTTAATTGGGTATAAAAATATAATTTTAATATTCTGAGAGGGAAAATATTATTGAATATCTGTTGAAGTGAGTTAGTGTACTGTTGGTTTGAACAACAGCAACAAGCTAAGCACAACTGAACCAGTACCAAGGCAATTGGTACTGATGGGAATCAAGAATAGTCCACTCATTCATTTGGGTGATTCCATTCCTTGAGTCCTGATTGGCTGCTTGTTTCTATGATGTTATGAGGCTTCATAAATAACCTGGAATTTTGCACTAGTATTGCAGCAAGATAGATTCGTATTCAATTACGATTGCTTGTTGCCTTGTCTTGCCAATTCGACGGTAATTGGAACTAGTATGATTATTCTATTCTTTCTGGTCAAGTAGCAATATTAAGAACCTTCATGAAAGACTCATTTCATTAGACAATGTTCTGTTTAGTAAATGACTACACCAAACGAGCCGAGAGCAGACACAAACACAACCTACTACAATTATTTTCGACAATGAATTACGAGGAAATTCCACCTTTCAGCTAAGTTTCCAGCATGGATATAGATTTGAAAATGAACCCAACCAAAATGTTTGAACTGTTTTTGGTTGTTTTGCATATTATTCCTACCTATTGTATATTCTTGTATATATTCCGGTGTCTATTTTTCAATAAATGCACAGTAAACTTCTCGTTGTGGCAAAAGGTCGTTTATTTCCTGCCTTCAAAAGTTGCGCCCAGTTTTCTATGCGCTCCAAGTATTTTTTAATCTTTTACAAAACTTAAGGTCTAAATGGTGCTTCTTTCGAGGATGAATTTTCTCACAATATATATATATATATATATATATATATATATATATATATATATATAGAGAGAGAGAGATATGAAGAATTTGTGGTACGTACATAATTTAAGGATTGCTTTAAAAAGTGTATGCATTTTAGAATATATTAAGATATTCTAAAAAAAGGATCCTTCTTTTCAGTCATGTCTCATCAGAGAAGAATTCCGTGACAGACAAGGAGTAAAAGAGAAAATATAAAAAGAGAAAATTGCCGAAAAGCATGAGGGGAAGAAAACAAATCGAATATATGTGAACTCGTGGCACATGACAAAATATGGAGCACCATAGTTGCACCACCCTTGTTGATAGTGAAATTGTCTTACGCACTTTTGTTTGGTTTGATTTTTATGTTTTAATGACATATCAACCTTTGGTTATTTGATGCCAAAAGAGGAACAGCAGTGAT
>CM042173.1:51122818-51127818 GCA_023376005.1 Doryteuthis pealeii
CTCTCTCTCTTTCTCTCTCTTTCCCTATCTCTCTTTCTTTCTCTCTCTCTCTCCTCTCCCCTCTCTCTCCCCTCTCTCTTTCCCTATCTCTCTTCTTTCTCTCTCTCTTCCCTCTCCTCTCCTCTCTCTTTCCCTATCTCTCTTTCTTTCTCTCTCTCTCTCCTCCCTCTCTCTCTCTCCCTCCCTCTCGTTCGGGAATTCCCAGTGGCGTAGTTGCTAACGTACTGGACTATGACATTGTAGTAAACGAGATCGAACTCTAGTCGCGTTATTACGTTCATTTTCGGAATGACACCCTCGGGCGAAAATGTATGAGCCCCCCCCCCATATTATCAGCCATAGATTAGATAGTGCCACTACTATTTTTCTACTGCGATGGCTTTGGTAGTGAATACCCTACGGAGGTTGATATGCCATTAAACAAAGAATCCTCCCCCCACTCTCTCGCGCGCTCTCGTTCTCACTCTCTCTCTCTTCTCTCTCTCTCTCGATCTCTACATACATAAATGCATGTGTCTGTGTGCGCGTGTTCGCGTGCGCATGCGCGCGCGTGTGTAATGCTAAATAGAATATTATACAGCTCTTTCATTTTCTTGGTTTGTGTCTTTTTTTATATTATTGTCTTTGCGTTCAGTGTTGGGTAAGTTTTCAAGGTCTCTATCAACCTCCCACCAAATCTTTTTTTCTCTCGACTTTCTCTGTTTTTCTATTTGTTTTTTAAAGCTCTCTTTTCTTTGTTTTTCAAAACTTTCTCGTTAATTTCTCATATATATATATATATATATATATATATATATATATATATATATATATTATATATATGTGTGTGTGTGTGTGTGTGTGTGTATAAGACAATCGAATGACCAACTAATATACATAAAAGAAAATGTTGAAAACTTAAATAAAAATTTACTCACTATTAAATGCCGTGGAATACTCCAATATATATATATATATATATATATATATATATATATATGTGTGTGTGTGTGTGTGTGTGTGAGTGTGTGTGTTTATACATAAATTACATATATACATTATATGTATTTTTTCGTTTTTATATATCAACCGCCTTCTTTCTATTTATTCCCTCTTCACATCTTTTTCGTATCTTTTTCATTCTTACCATTTCTTTGTTTCTTTTATTTCTCTTCAGCTTTTTTGCTTTCTTCCTCTCTTCTTTCTCACTTTCATTCTTTCTCTCTTTCTTTCTCTCTTTCTTTCTCGCCACCTTTGTTCCTCTCTTTCTTCAGTTTTCTCTTCCGTTCTCCCTTCCTTTCTCCTTTTCTTCCATTCTCTTTTTCTTTTCTCTCTTTCTTTCTCGCTTTCTCTTTTTCAACTTCCTTCCTCTAGTTCTCACTTTCCTTCTTTCTTTCTTTCTTTCTTTCTTTCTTTCTTTCTTTCTATCTTTTTTCTTGTCCTTTTTCTTTATTATCATTTATTCTCTTTTATTTCTACCTCGAGCAATTTCATTGCCGTCTTCCACACCCCAGTCTCTCTCCCCCTCTCTCTCTCTTCACACACACACACACACACACACACACACACACACACACACACACACACACACACACAGAGCACTCATGCTATCTATTTTTCTTTTTCATTTTCTTTCTTCTCTCCCTTCATCTTTCGCTCTCCCTTCAACACTCTCTCTCTCTCTCTCTCTCTACACACACACACACACACACACACATACACATACAGAGAGAGAGAGAGAGAGAGAGAGAGAGAGAGAGAGAGAGAGAGAGAGAGAGAGAGAGAGAGAGAGAGAGAGAGAGAGTATCTTTCTTTTTCGCACACACGTTATCTTTTTGTTTATCTCTTTCACTTTCACTTTCACTTTCGCCTCCATTCTTGTTTTCTATCCTTGACTTTTATTTCGTTTTTTTTCTCCCTTCTATTTCACTCTTCTCATTATTTTCTAGTTTGTCACACATTTCTCTTTTGATCTCTACGCGTTCCTTTTTTTTCCTCTCGTAAAGATAACCCATCGATACGCCCGCACGTACGCCTGTGCACTATCTCGTTTTCCCACCTGTGCACTCAGCTAACGACCTCAAATGCAGACTAGGTAAATTCCTCTTGGCGCACACGTGTTTAAACTGTTCCCAGCAAAATCATATGAAATTGAAAAATGGCGAAACGAAGAAGGAAACAAAAATAAGCACAATTAAAAGTAAAAAAAGAATGAATGAGAGAATCAAAGAAAGAAGAATAAACACAATAAAAATAAATAAACAAAGAAAGAAATATAAGTTCAATAAAAAGAAAATAAGAAAGAAGGATAAAAAGTAAAAGAGGAAAGAGAAAACAAAAAGAAAGAAACAAGGAAAAATAAGCGCTATAAAAAGAAAGAAAGAATAAAAGAAAGACATATAAAGCTGAATAAATAGAAATAAATAAGGAAAAAACATAAAAGAAAAAAGAAAGAAAAAAAGAAAAAAGAAAGAAAGAAAGAAAGAGAGAAAAGGCATAAAAATAGAAAAAAATAAACAAGCAAGCAAGCAAGAAAGAAATATAAGTAAAATAATAAAGAAAAAAGAAGGAAAGAAAGAAGGAGAAGGAAAAGCATAATATAAAGAAAGAAAAAAATGTAAGTACAATAAAAATAAAGAAAAATAAAGAAAAATAAAGAAAAAGCATAAAAGAAAGTACAATAAAAAGAAAAAAGAAAAAAGAAAGAAAGAAAAATCATAAAAGAAAAAAAGAAAGAAAGAAAGAAAGAAAGAAGAAAATAAAGAAAAAAATATGAGTACAATAAAAAAAGAAAGAAAGAACGAAGGATAAAAGAAAAGAAAGAAAAATGAGCAAAATGAAGAGAAAGAAGGAAAGAAAGAATAAAGAAAAAAGATATAAACAAAATAATAAAAAGAAAGCAAGATAGAAAGAAAGGGTTATTAGATGGATTTTTCCCTTGAGCTTCTTTCACGTAAAATTACAATTTACTGAAATATTTATGGACACCTTTTTGCAGCTTAGTTTATTTTTCCAACAATCTTTAATTCATTTAGTGTTATTTTGTTCTACGGCATATTAACCCTTTTCAAGTCATTTAATGCTTTTCGGGGTTCGTAGGCAAAATCTCCGTTTAAAAATTATTCTAACCTCGTCCGATATTCTTAATAAAAATTGTTGAATATATATATACGAGGGTTATTCAAACAGTGTTAAGGCTTCTCCAGAAAGAAAAGTCTATTCTATTAGAACTAGAAACATTCATGGATATTTATGTCTTAATCTTTGTGCAGATGAGGTCTATAAAAATGTGATAGGTGTGCGACTAATCGAAAAATGGACAAAACAGATACCCAAGATGTCATAAAATATGTGATTAAGGCTTATAACTTTTTGAACGACCCCCATATATATATATATATATATATATATATATATATATATATATATATATATATATATAGTGTTATCTAAAAAATTGTTTTTGTTATCTAAAATCGGTTGTTATGTGGGGTGGGAGAAGATTGATTTCTGGGTAATGCTTTTCTTTTCGATTTTCCCTGTATTTTGTAAAATCTATCTGAACAGACTAGACTCATTTTGAGTTTCTGGTCGAAATAAATTTATCATGGTTAAATGACTGTTTATTAAGTTGTTCTTTCTTTGGAAGTTAAATATTGCTCTGTATATAATTAACTCTCTTAGGGATTTATAAAACTCCTTGTATGAGTTTATAAGTTTGCACCTACAAGAGTATCGATGATCCCAAATAGAATCATCCCTTTCTTAACAGTCATTTAGACTATCTTACACACACACACACACACATACACACACACACACACACACACACACACATATATATATATATATATATATATATATATATATATATATATATGTTGAAAATGATTGGAAGGAAAAATTATATACTTTGGTTCGGATGAAATTTATGGCTGTTATTTAGCCCAAATAAATAAATAAATTTCATCCTAACCAAACAATATATATATACATACAAGGTGTGTCAAAAAGTATCGATGTTTTTTGTAATTTTTGGCACACCTTGTATTCGGAAAAAATGACGTTCCTTTATCAATTTATTTCAGAATACAAGGTGTGTCAAAAGAATACAAAGTTAAATCAAACCAAGATATAGATGAACAATGAATGGAACGTTATTTTTTTTCAATCTCGATATTTTTTCGACGCATCTTATATATATATATATATATATATATATATATATATATATATATAGGAAAATTATTGCTGGTTATTCTTTCGGTTGCATTGTGGATCAGGATCGGAAATGACTGTTCCTACCCAACTTACTTTTTTAAAAAAATAAAAAATCCGTCATTATTTGTGGATGGGCGAACACCTCCCGCCACTTCCACCCCGGATCTGTAATATTGGGTGTCTTAAAATGATGCTAGACATTTTTTAAGATATTTGCATTTAAATTATCTATTTAATTGTAAATATCTTGAAAATGTCTCACATTATCTATCTATCTATCCGTCTCTCTCTGTCTTTTTCTATTACACACACACACACACACACACACACACACACACAGACACACAACACACACATATATATATATATATATATATATATCAGAGAGATAATTTTCTTTGTCTTTTTCCACCTTTCTTTCTTTCTTTCTTTCTTTTTTTCTTTAATTCTTTCTTTTCTGTTTCTTTACTTTTCTTTTAATCATATACTTATAGCTCTAAAACGTGTAAAAGTGCTCAGTAAAAAGGGTTCGATATAAAAACCGAATGGTCAAAAATCAGACTGAATAAAGTTTCACTAATAGTAGAAAAAATACACACACGAAGACTCAGAGACACAGACACAGACAAACACAGACTGACAGACAGACAGACACTCATATATATATATATATATATATATATATATATAATATATATATATATATATATATATATATAGAGAGAGAGAGAGAGAGAGATTAAAAATTTCTGGTAGGTAGAGGGTAAACATTAATGTGATTTTAAGTGTTGCATTATGTA
>CM042173.1:51132818-51135318 GCA_023376005.1 Doryteuthis pealeii
ACTCAATACAAAACAAACCCAAATACAATAAGAGGGGTGAGCTAAATGGTTTCAAGATAGCATATATATATATATATATATATATATATATATATATATATATATATATATATATATAATACGATAGACAAAAAAGGATATTAATATATATAGAAACGGTCTTGATTAGCTGTAAGCAGACAGAGCGACTTTCACTTTTTTTTTCTTCGATAGTAACCTTCAATTGTATTTTGTAGTATGAAATAAGGAATCAAAATCGAAAACAATATTACTCTCCAACGATAAGCTCGATTTATATTCTATAATAGTAATAATAATAATAATAATTAATGATAATAATAATAATAATAAACTGAATAGAATATTCAAAATGATTCTCAGATTTGAAATTCCGGCAACTAATGTTCGTACTATACAATTAGGCGTGAACGTATCTTTGTAAACTCGTGTGTAAATATGTGTGTAAGTGTGTGTGTAAATAACGCATATAATCATTACACAGGGAGAGACGACATTTAGCAAACAAATACGATTAAAAAAAAGACTCTGTACACACGTAATACGAAAGAGCCATGCGCTCTGTGTATGCAACACCTTTTGAAACATACGTATCACAAAAATATATGCCTACCGCGCACCTCCAAAACGAATAATACCCATATATATATATATATATATATATATATATATATATGGGTATATATATATATATATATATATATATATATATATATATATATATATATATGGGTATTATTCAGATATCACGTTTCAAGACGCATCATATATATAATATATATATATATATATATATATATATATATATATATATGATGCGTCTTGAGACGTGATATGTCGAAATACGGTGTCTGTGTATGGCTCCCCCCTCTCTCTCTATATATATATATATATATATATATATATAGAGAGAGAGAGAGAGAGAGAGAGAGAAAATATATATATATATTTATCTATACTATATATATATATATATATATATATATATATATATATATATATTTAGGAGAATAATTTTTCGTTGTTTTAGAAGCATAAAAAATGAAAATCAGCAACAAAAAGATAAATATTGTGTTCCGAATTTTATTTATTTACCAATATTTCGAGGTGCTCCCTCTATATCGAAGGTTTGTGATATGCATGCATGCATGCGTGCGTGCGTGCGTGCGTGTGTGTGTGTGTGTGTGTGTGTGTGTATGTGTGTGTACTTCTTGTTTTTGGATAGAGTTGATACACCTTAAATGTCTATATTGACTTTCGCTTTCGTGTTAAATTCTGCCTCTAAACAACCAGCCTCTTTTAAGTCTTCTACAAGAAAAAAAAAAAAAAAAAAAAAAAAAAAAATCCGCTGCGTATTCCACGTAGTAGTAGCGAATGTCGTCACTTACGAAATAGCAACAACAACAACAACAAAAGTCCTCGACACTGTCATTATAAAGGAAAAAGAAAATGATCAAATCATAATAAACTGTGAATTCAGGCGCGTAAATCATCAAGTCATCAAGACTACAGATGTTAGTGAAATATAAAATGAAGTCCAATGTATATATTTTTAATTTCTCAACTGGGATTAATACTTTTAATAAAAATGAAACTCTAAGAAAAACATAACTTAATACGTTAATTCATTTATAAGTTAAAAAAAATTAAACGACAGAATTAATTAATGTTATATAGATTTGTTACGTAGTGATTCAGTAATACAATTTTTTGATCACAAAACTGCAAAAGTGGACTCTTTTAATCTTTTATATTATTGTTACTCTGAAATAGAAAATATCGTTGAATACTCGGCAAAATTACCAGTTCAGAAATTGAAAATATATACATTGGACTTCATTTCATATTCCACTAACGTCTGTCCGGTAGACTCTAGTAAAAATTTACACCCTGAATTCAGAGTTTATCATATAATGTGTGGCTCTTATTATCTATAACCAGACTGAAATGGACCGTTCATAGTGGGAAATTATACACACATAACACCGACATCGTGAGTATCGTCGCCGACACGCGCAGGTTGCATAAAAGCACTGTAGTGGTTTTATTTTAGAAGGCCGTAGTACAACTGCTACCGCGTGTGCCCTCTATGTAGGCCATGCGTGTGTCGTATTGTCGGCAATATATAGGCAAACACACCTATATGCAGATTGATAGATAAATAGATAGACGACTATATATACAATTCTATTTATATGTGTATAGATTATGTACACACACACACACTACTTGTATATATATATATATATATATATATATATATATATATATATATATATATATATATAAATAGACTCATATTGCTTTGTATATAATAAGATATTGCTCTGTATATAATTTAATTTGTTGATTATTATACATTGAGCACTTTTTAGGGATTCAGAAAAATCCTTGTATGAGGATATATGTTTGCACCTAAGAGCAGACAGTATGTTTGTACAGTGAGATTTCAATGATCCCAAATAGAATAATCCCTTACTAG
>CM042173.1:51147818-51155318 GCA_023376005.1 Doryteuthis pealeii
TTGAAAAAAAAAAACAACAAAAAACAAAAAAAAACGAAAAAAAGATTTTGTGCTGAACGTAGTTTTATTCTGAGGGGCGGTCGGAGAGGCCCCCTCCGATCAATCGGCTGGTCACATCAAGCCCTAGCACCTATATTATTTTCCCGACCCTATTGCCTTTATTACTAACCCGTTTTATCATATATGTTCGAAAAGGCGGTGGCCGAGGATCTTAGTGTTATGGGTATAACGTTAAACTGCACTTAATGGGGAAATTCTAATTCTGGAGTTCAGGAGAGAGTGGAGTACCCCTTCATCACCATTAATCCCAGGTCCAACCCGATTCGGAGTGGTAGTACCTGTTAGGGTACCATCTATGGGTTAAATAGGAAAAAATGAGTCTTAAAAATGTATTTAAAACATTGAGTTTAAAAAAAATTCAATACTCATCAAAAATGAATGAACAAAACGTCTTCGGCATAAAATAATCCAACAAAGATTAATATGCCGTAAAACTTAACCAACCAACCAACCAACCAACCAACCAACCAATCTATCTATTTTTATCTATCCCTAAAAGTCTCATGTTTCTATGATGTATATATTTACTCAACCTCTCCACACGAGCAGGATGTGACACAAAGTCAATTTTTAAGCGGAATTTAACAGATTTGAATTCAATTTTTCCTTCTCATAGACCAGGTTGTTAAACTATTTATCAGTAGCTGGAGGGTAATAGTAAGTTGCATACCTTTCCAAACGGTATTAGAGCTATGTGAAATGCAACCAGCTTCGTCCAGGATTTGAATTCTCGACGTGTTCATTTTCTGCGATGAAAACCATTGCATAATGGGCACCTCTAATATTGTATGTAACCTGGATAAAAACGACACACCAGACCGATACTTTCATACTTAGAGAATAAAATAATTTCTTGTTTAATTTGCAACTGTATGATAATTTTGTGGTGTCAGATTTCGCGCTCAACGTATTTTTTTTTTATTTATCCATCTATTTAATCACTTTTCTTTTACTGAGTCAGAGTCACTTTCCTTCTATTTTGGTTGGGACTGTAGAATACACCGACTTCACCTCTGCAAAAGGTGGGTAGCAACCTGTGATGCTTAACGATGGAATCCTGGTGGCTGAACAGTCCACGACACTCTACTTTGGCTTTACTTAGACTAAATGGACGATCGGAGAGGCTCCCTCCGATCAATCGGCTGGTCACGTCAAGCCCTAGCAACTAGATGATTGACCCAATCCTATTGCCCTCATGAAAAATCCCAAACACTTTTTATCATATATGTGCTTGAAGGCGGTGACTGAGGGTCTTAGTATCCTGACGTTAAACTGCTTATAATGAGTTCCAATTTTGAAGCTTTGAAGAGTGTGGTGTACCCTTTCATCACTATTACACCCAGGTCCACTCTAACCCGTACCGGTAGTACCTTTCAGGGTACACTCTATTATGGATTTAATAGAAAAAATGTTTAAAATAATGTACATAAAAATGTATATCCATCAAGAAAAATAAAACAAAACATCTTCGGCGTACAAAAACACAAGAAGGGTTGACATGCCATAAAATCCAACCACCAACCAACCAACCAACCAACCAACCATTCTTCGCTAAAATCTTCCTAAAAAAATTAAAAGGGTCTTTTAACTTTTTTTTTAGTAGAAAACTCCAGATTTCTTAAAGCTCTTAAAGTACCCCCCCCCGCGAAGGATTAACGGAAGACAATTTGAAGAAAGGTTAACAGTTGGATTATCCTGTTCGTTAGCAGAGATAATCTCATCCCGCTAATCTTCGCGTTGACGCTCGTTACACGAGATCTTAATATTTTCTTCAATTTTTGTCTTTTAGTTAAGAAGTTGAAAAGGGTAAAGAATAAAAAGATCGAAAAAATATAAAAAACGAAATTCAAATTCCGGCTGTAAGAGACACCAAAACAACAAGGGAGAATGTATCGACCGAAACGTTACGAGACAAATAACAAAGAATCAAATCATCATTATCATAATCAAGGCGTAGAAATAAAGAAGATTACATTTTTGACGATCTATCTGTCTCCCCTTCCTCTTTCTCTTTCTCTCTCTCTCTCTCTCTCTCTCTCTCTCTCTCACACACACACACGCACACACACACACATATATATATATTAATAATAATAATAATAATTAATAAATATATATATGGTATTTGTGAAAATGGTCACAATGGTTAGTTGATGCAAGTATCACAATGATAAGACAGCGATATATGGTGAAACTCGAGTAGGTTATTACTGTGTACTATTATATATATATATTATATATATATATATATATATATATATCAGACAGGGCTCTTTAACTTGGTTAGACAACTAGTAAGCAAAGTAAAACTTTGAATTCAAACCTGTTAAACTACACTTAAAAATTGACCTTGTGTCACGTTCTGCTCTTGCAGAGGGGTTGTTATATATATATATATATATATATATGTGTGTGTGTGTGTGTGTGTGTGTGTGTGTGTGTGTTGGTAATGAGTCCATGTGTATTTCTTTATAGATATATGTGATGGATGTTGGGAAACCTTTTTGGATGTATTGGAAGCATGGAAAAATATAAGATACGAAATAATAACCACAATTCAAAGTGATGAATATTGTGTTGTGTTTAATCTAATTAATTTATCCTAATATTTCGGGTAGACCTCGCTCTAATGATTTTACAGAAAGTTGAGATCTACTCCATACTCCCTGCAACTCCAAAATTGGAACCATACCACTAAATACAGTTTAACGCCATGATTAGGACACTAAGACCATCAGACACCGCCTTCTAGCATGTATATGATAAAAAGGCCGAGGCTTGCCGTAAGGGCAATAGGATCGGAACAATCATATGCTAAGGCTTGGCGTAACTAGCTGATTAATCGGAGGGGGACCCTCTCCGACCGCCCATCTAGCCTAAGTAAGGGCAAAGTGGAATGTTACATGTCACCAGGATTCCGTCCTTAACCAACACACACACACACACACACACACACACACACACACACACACATATATATATATATATATATATATATATATATATATATATAACAACCCCTCTGCAAGAACAGAACGTGACACAAGGTCAATTTCTTAAGTGTAGTTTAACAGGTTTGAATTCAAAGTTTTACTTCTGCTAGACTAGTTGTCTAACCAAGTTTAAAGAGCCCTGTCTGATATATATTCCGTCCTTAACTATCACGGTTACCACCCATAGCCAACATTGGGGGATTTTACTCCTCTGCAGAGGAGCAGTACGTTTATTCTACAACCCCAACTGACGGGGCTAGTTGGTTATTTGAACTTTGTGACCTGTCAGTCCTGGTTTTATTTAAAATGAAGACGTTTTTGTTGTACTCATTCTTGTTGGGTAATCAATTCTTTTAAACTCATTTGTTTTTCATCTATTTAACCCATAGATAGAACGCTAACAGGTACTACCATTCCGGGCAGAGTGGACCTGGGAGTAATGGTGATGAAAGAGTAATCCACACTCACCAGAACTCCAAGATAAGAACCTCTCCATTAGAAGATATACCCTGGACGAATTGTAACGGAGATAAAAACAATGTGAGTTTGGTAGGCCATCATATGTTGTATAATATGTTAAAATCCTAAGTAGAATTAGCAAGTCCAGCGAGATCTCGTAGTTTCTCTCTCTTGTCAGACATCATTTATAGGAAAAACCGACGATTCCATTCTCATTATTTAGGTACTACATGACAGGGGTCTCCCCGTGTGAGTTCGAATCTCACCCTCATCGTCAACTCTTGTAACTCGAGTATCCAAGTTAACTGAGAAATGATAGAAAGAAACATAACAAGTATTAAGATAGCGGGAAGGGTTTATTAAGCAAAGATACATGGTGAACAGAGTAATTACTCATTGCTAGTTTTAATTAACAAGTTCTGTAAGATCTCGTTTCTTTATTCCGAGTTTCGTCAGACATTATTTATAGGAAAAACAGACGATTCCATTCTCTTTTTTTAGGTACTACATGACAGAATGACAGGGAAAAAGGGTTTACTAAGCAAAGATACAAAGGGAACAGAGTAATTAGCAGTTACTAGGGTGAATTAACAAGTCTCGTAAAATCTCGTTGTTTTTCTCTTCCGAGGTTTCCAAGATGTAATGCAAAAATATAAATCCTGATTATTTGTTATTATCTGCCGAGTGTGTCGTCACATCATCTAAAATAATGGACTATTCTGTTTTCATTATAAAGAAAAAAAGGGAATGAAAAGGACATGCTACATATAAAAATATAATTAGAAAGAAATGAAAGAGAGTAGGAGAGAGGTAGAGAGAGGATGCGACCACGCGGAAGCGAAAACGCTAATCTGTTTCAATCAAAGATAATGAAAAGATGAAAAGATGAAAAGAAGGAAAAGAGAGAGAGAGAGAGAGAGAGAGAGAGAGAGAGAGAGAGAGAGAGAGAGAGAGAGAGAGAGAGAGAGAGATAATAGAATCAAATCATCTTTATCATAATCAATTATCATACTTTTTATGTATATAAGTATTTAGCAATAGTTCTAAAATAAACATATCAAACGTTGTAATAATTAAATTATCATACTATGGTATATCCACTGGTCTTGCTTTATTATAGTAAAAACAAACGATTCCATTCTCATTATCTAGGTACTATATAACAGTTCTTTAACTTGTTCAGATTGTAAAGGCGTTTGTGCCAATATAGCACGTTTAGCAGATGATAGATTGTGAGTTTGATTATGACAGCCAGTAACAATGTGGACTATGCTAATTGCAAAATGTTGAAACTGAAATCTTTCTAATTAGGACAAGTATTTCATGCTTTGCTTCATAATTTGTACTGATTGTATCATTTGTGTCTTATTCATGGTTGTTATGCAATAAAATAATTAATATGGCTGGAATTTTAACTCTTTGCCCACTTTAAACCGCTCACAGTTGCTCTTCCATCACTGCGACTCTACCGCGAACCGCTGATGATTCGTTCATTATAAATAAACAGAAGAACTCAGATTACAATAATAACTGGTACTTCTTCAAAACCTTGGGATTATTATTATTATTATGAGTTTTTCACACCTGCCGTAGTTGATGGTTCACTGGGGGCTGAGTGACAGCAAGTCTCCTCAGGTCTCCCTGACTCTTCTGAGTATTCCAGCCGATCTCAACAATGATGTAGTCTGGATGGTCTCGATTCTTCCTCTGATTTCCAGTTCATCCAAATTCTTTTCCAGACCCCTGGGGACCGTTCCAAGGGCACCTATTACAATTGGCACAATCTTCACCTTCATATTCCACAGTTTTCTCAGCGCTCTGGCAAGGTCCAAGTATTTGTCTATCTTTTCTCTTTCATTTAAATTTAACTTTTACTCGGTGATCGGCCGGGACGGCAAAATCCACGAGATGACAAGTTCTCTTCTTGTTGATCAACATCAAGTCTGGTCTCCTGGTTGGGATTAGGTGATCCGTCTGCACCTCAAAGTCCCAGAGAATTTTGTGCGTCTAATTCTCCAGGATTATTATTATTATTATTATTATTATTATTATTATTATTATCTATATATTGACACGCTTGTTGCTTAATATTCCGACCGTTATCCTCTTGCAACACCCTCTGGTTAAAAATGAGACCATCCAAATTGACCAGTATTAAATGCAAAATTATAGATCCCGATTATCTAGAGTTGCTTATCTACCGAATTCTTATTTCTTATGAGTATCGTCACCTCAGCTAATAATGGACCATTCCGTTTTTATTAAAGAAAGAAAAAAAAAGACTACACAGAAAAGATATAATAAGAAAGAGAGTGGGGAAAGATAAGAAAGGGGTGAGCGCGTAAAAGCGTTAATGCTAATTTGTTTCAATCGAATAAAAAGATAAAGAAAGGAAAGCGAGAGAGAGAGAGAGAGAGAGAGAGAGAGAGAGAGAGAGAGAGAGAGAGAGAGAGAGAGAGAGAGAGATTATTATACTTTTTACATATTGAAGTATGACAATAGCTCTTAAGTAAACATATCAAACGTTGTAATAATTAAATTATCAAACTGTGGTATAGACCCTGCTTATTATTATTATTATTATTTGTCCATTTCCTACGATGATAACCGTTACACACCACGCCCCCCTTAAGTTAACATTATATATTGGAAATAAACAATTGGCCCCCAATGAGCTTTGAACTCGCATCTCGTGATTTAAACTATTGTTCTATGAAATAACAAAATACCTCATGCTATGCATAGAAAAGCCAACATCAGATGTAGAGAAACGACAAAATATCCAGAATTTACTACCGTAATTCAACTTCTTTTTATGTTTCTATTTATATTTTCGCTTTCTTTTGATAGAGCAAGTTGACTGCATATTTTGGTGCAGAGCTCTGTTCTTTTCAAACATTTATAGCAACCGAATTATGTAAAATACAATTTTCCTTTTACACCTGCGCTGATTCCTCTCTATCTGAAACATTATATATATATATATATATATATATATATATATATATATATATATATATATATATATATATATATATAACAATGGTGTATGGTTAACACGATTTCGTTTGGTGAGTTTGTAGTTTGCCAATATATGCAGTATTATTAGGGTAGTGCTCAGTATCTGTGATAGAGCAATTATATAATGATAATAAATAAATATATATTAGTTTTTGTACATACCAGATAAGTATCCATGTAATTAAATATATATACAAAAACTAATGTATATATATACATGTATATATATAAATATATATAAATACATATTATATCCATGTAATTAAATATATATACAAAAACTAATATATATATATATGTATATATATAAGGGAATTGTTTGGCTAGTCGTGGAGGCGCGTTGAATAATGATTCCCGTCTTAGGTAATGGTACGAGATATGTTCAAATCCTGGACCAAGCTGGATGCATTTCATAATAGAGGTATGAACCCAACTATTCTCCCTCCAGCTATGGGTAAATAGAAGGGAAGAATGGGCTCTTTAACCTTGGTTAGGCTATCAGACTAGAGGAAAGAAAACTTTGAATTCAAAACTGTTAAACTGCTTAATCTGTAGGCATAAAATAACCCATTACAGATTAACATGTTATTAAAATCTATCAACTAGATTTGCAGGCAGATATGCAATAGATACTAGGCTGAATCAAAAGTTTTGCAATATTTGTGTTCGGACACAAGGTAATGCTCTGCGCATGCGTTGGAATGGATGTGATTTTAACTCTTTGCATACTTTAAGTCGCTTTCAGCGTCTCTCCCACCACTGCGATCCTACAATAAGCCGCTGACGACGCCTCTCGTACGTGTAACTGAAAAATCACTACTAAAAGGACTTTATTTGAATAGAATGAGTTCTGAAGTGAATATATAGCGAACTTTGTTATACCCCATCATACAGGTAAAAAATACCAAGAAAATTTAGTACATACGTTGGGTAAATTTGGTAGGGAAAGAGTGAAAGGTGTTTAACT
>CM042173.1:51165318-51222818 GCA_023376005.1 Doryteuthis pealeii
TTCATACACAAAATGCACTAAATCTATTTCATACACAAAAAGTATTAAATATCTTTCATACACAAAATGTAAAAATATTTAACATCACAAAAGTTGATAAAAATAAAGAATTCCTCTCTCCACAAAAATTTAGATTGAATTCTAACACAAAATAATTTTCTTCAAAACCAAAAATATCAGCATTTTCTTAATTCTAGAGGAAAACTTTACAATCAAAACGGATATTGTTAATTATTACTTATCAACAAACTCTACACTATTAAAACTCAGTAACCAAAAATACGAATCTATAGCAGTTCAAAAATAAATCCTTATTGATATTTATGTAAAGCTCTTCGGATGCTACTGAAAACTTACAGAGCAACTTTTTCAAGACAATTCTTGAGCATATCCGAAACATTTCTGAAGCGAACCAAAAGTTTATAACAGTATTTTTAAAGAAAATTATAAAATAGTTTTTATCAGTTTTAAAGAAAACTGTTAAGCAATAGTTTATAACAGTTTTAAAGAAAACTATCAAGTAACAGTTCATTTTAAAGAAAACTGTTAAGCAATAATAAGTGTTTATTCTTTCAAGCTTATTCCTTCTGCATTCCGTGCCGTTTGAGCAAGTGTTAAATTCGAGCACCTTACAAAAAATGAAAGATCAATCACGTTATATCCTTTTGTAGTACTGACATATGATCACATGACCTTCTTGGTGAGTGAGACTGTTATTTAATTCCCTCCACCCACCCATCCCCCAAAAAGAGAGAAAAAGAAAGTTTATCCTGAGTGAGTGTCTACCTTGGTCTGATTTCAATGGCAGTGCTGGGGGCCCGACTTCACACCCCCTGCAAAATTATTCGATTTGCTCGCCTCACAGGAACTTTCAAGGACTTTCTAAAATTAAGATTAGAATTTAGATTAAAAAATTGATATAAGAAATAAAAACGTTACATGTTGATTAAAAACATCCAAATATATAAAAAATCTCCTGTATTAAATATTGTTGATTGATTGATTGATTGATTTTAACGGCATTTTGGCGGTTAGTTGATTGATTAATTTTAACGGCATTTTAGGTGTTTAGTTCTCCTGTTGATAAATCCTTAGTTCAGTTCCTTGTGACAGAAAGTATGTAGCATTCTTTGAAATTCTATGTAGAAAAGAGTGCAGTTTCAGTAGATACTGCTTGTAACAAAAACTTTGTTATATTCCTTGTAATCCTCCTCTGTAGATCTTGATTTTAGAAAGTTTAATTTGCAATTTATTTCTAGACAAATACCAACGACCTTAAATGCGCTCCATATAATTTCTTATTGGCTAATATATGCTGCTGTTATTGGGAAAGTTCATAAATATGAGCGGGAATTTGGTGTACATCTTATATGACAAGATTATACTACAGTTATTTTTTAAGTGATTTTTAATGGGGTTTCAAGTATTCCTATCTAACAGATCTATTTGACCCATAGATATGAACATAATAGGTACTACCACTCCAGGCCAGAGTGGACCTAGGAGTGATGACAATGAAGAAGTACTCCATACTCTCTAGATCTCCAGGACGGGAGTATAACTACCACATGTAGTTTTTTTTCATACCCAAGACACCCCTTTTTTGTGGTAGGAGGTCTTATCCCTCTGCAGAGGATATGCTTAACCCCACCGATAGTGCCTACCAAACATTGTTTAATTTGTAAGAAAAAAGAAAGAAAAAGTCTTTTATTTTGATTTTTCGGACTGTTGTCCTCATCTTTACTGTAGTATGTAAAAAAACAACGTTTAGGCCGCTGTATTTTGCAGCCTTCTTCAAGTTTTCCCTGTATATCCGAACACAGCAATGACCAAACCTGGTAAAATATTTTGAATAGTTTGCTGATCAAACAAGGCGTCAAAGAACCTTTGAAAATCTCATTCAAATAATGACGTCATTGTTTTTGCACGCCTATCAATCCGAGATGGGTCAAGAGAAGCGGAACGATAATTAAAAAAAAAAAATTTGATAAACAGTCAAACTATTCAAAATGATTTCCCAGGTGAGGTCATTTTTATGCTCGTGTAGAACAACTGAAGAAGGCTGGAGAATATAGTGGCTGAAATGTTGTAATTTTACATACCACAACAATGATGAGTACAACAGCCCGAAAAATCAAATTAATACATATAAAGACTCATCTCGAAAATTCAGACAAAGAAGTCGTTATTTATAATAAATATAATTACTTTAAGAAGAGTCTAATCTTACTTTAAAAGGTACCCTTCCAAACAACTACACAAAAAATAAAAATGAACAAAATTAAAAAGACCCACGTATGCGAGTGTGACACAAGGTCTTTTAAATGTGGGACCACCCACGAATCGAAGCTCATGCGATGTTAAGTGCAAAAAATTCGTTGATCCCGTTGGAACTCCCCCTCTGAGGGGCACCTCAGGCACTTGGAAATAAACCCAGCCCTTCCCCTTTAAATCAAGAGGGCAGGTATTACCTGGGCAGGTAGACCTCTGGAATCAACACTGTTAATTACTTAACCGGTTGAGGGCCGAATCAACTGGACCCCTGTCCCGAGGGCCGGGTAAGTACTGATTGGTCGATTGAATCCACGCGGCCTCAAAGAGTCTCTAAATTTGATTTGTGATCCTGAGCACACATTATATAACAAAATATTCCAACACTGGTTTGTTTGTTTAATGGCATTAAGTTGATAAACTGCACAAGAGTGTGGAATAACAAAAATAACATAAGAGTTTTATAGATTGTGTGGACACCATAGCTGATATTTTGAATTCAGTGTATTCTCATCTCTCCTAATTATTGTTGCCTTACCAATATATATGTGATAAGTTCAAAAGTATAACACACCAAAAGAGTCACATAACAAAATCGTGACATAAAAAGTGTTGAATAACAGAATATAACAAGAAAGTGACATACAAAGAGAATGCATAACAAGAGAGTGACATAAAGGAAGAATGACTTAACTAAATGGTGACATAATAAAAGCGTTACATAACAAGGGGGGGCATAAAAAGGGGGACACAACAAAAGAAGTGATATAACAAATGAATTATATAACAAAGATTTGACATAACAAGAGAGTGACAGAAAAAGAAAGTGATATAACAAAGGATTGACATAACAAGAATATGACATTACAAAAGAGTGATATAACAAGATGGTGATATAACAAAAGAGAGTGACATAAAGAGTGATATAACAAGATGGTGCTATAACTAAAGAGAGGACATAACAAAAGATAGAGACATAACAGACAGTGACATAATAAGAAATTGACATAACAAAGAAAAACATAACAAAAGAGTAATATAACAAGGGAGTACCATAAACAGAATGCCATATTAACAATATGACATAAGAGAGTGACATAACAAAAGAGTGACATTAAAAAAAGTGATATAACATGTGAGTGACATAACATTATGAATATTGACAGAGTGACAGAGTAGCGATGTAGATATTTAAAATCTTTCCTGCTTGAAAAGGATTTTGAACGGTCCAAAATGTTAAACAGTGATGGCCGACCAGAAAAAAACTGATTGCTAATAAGGACGGCTGACGACACAGAGAGAGAGAGAGAGAGAGAGAGAGAGAGAGAGAGAGAGAGAGAGAGAGAGAGAGAGAGAGAGAGTTAAGGGAATACGTCTTGTCAGCATGACTTGATGATGATGATGATGATGAATTCTTGGAAGAAGTATATGGTTATTAATGACAATTCTAAAAAAAACAAACAACAAAAACAAAAAAAAAAACAAAACAAAAACAAAAGAAAACAAGAAATAAAAAATAAACAAACAATAAACAGTTTCATTATATTTAATTCAGTCGGTTTTTCTCAACCAATTTTCAAATTCGATTTTGCCGATCGATATTTTATTCGTTTTTTTTTTAAATTCTGTTTTCTTTATTTAATTTTTTTACTCCTATGTTAAAACTCCATACTTCGTTGTTTTTTAATCTTTAATGAAGGTCTACAAAAAAAAAAAAAAAAAAAAAAGCACTTATAATTTTCCAAACTCAAATATTTGTTATTTCTACAAAATCCACGGTGCAGCCTTTTGATTTATTTA
Organism: Doryteuthis pealeii; assembly: GCA_023376005.1. Classification (NCBI taxonomy): domain Eukaryota; kingdom Metazoa; phylum Mollusca; class Cephalopoda; order Myopsida; family Loliginidae; genus Doryteuthis; species Doryteuthis pealeii. The sequence continues at coordinate 51,169,390 of CM042173.1, forward strand.
TTTATTTATTTATTTATTTCAACCATTTCTTTTTTTTTTTTTTTTAAAAAGCAAGTTCACACAAATTTAAACCTTCTAATATTAAACATCATTATTTCTGTTTTTGGGATGGGAAAGAGGCGGGAATTTTTGCTGCATTAAAATTTTTCATTTTTTTTGCCTCCATTTTTTATGATTTATTAATTAGTTGAAGAGAAAATAAACCGATCCCCTCACCCCCCCAATTTATTTACTTATTTATTCATTTCCGTTTCTTATTTTCTTTGTTTTTCTTCTGTTATTTGTGAATTTGGTATTTCAAACTGCAATAGAGAAAACGAAAATAGAAATGTTCCTAGTTAGATCACGTTGGTACAGATAGATAGATAGATAGATGAGTGCAGACTGAGATATAAATAGATAGATAGATAGATAGATAGATAGTTATTTACCTTGCATCCCATGTATTTGTTTCATGTGGAACCACCCACGAACCAAAGCTCATGGGATGATAGGTGCAAAAAAGCGTTGATCCCGTCGACATCCCCCCCCTCTGGTGCCCAGGCACTGGGCAATAGACCCAGCTCTGTCCTTTAGATTAAGGGGCAGGTATTGCCTGGGGGATAGCCCCTGAGATCAACGCTGTTAATACTTAACCGGTCCAGAGCCGACGCCACTGGACCCCCACCCGGTCATGGTTAACGAATTAGAACAACCTACCCCGGTGGACTGAATAAAGTTTCGGTTGGAAGTTCCGTGAAAGCCCCCATTTACAACAAGAAGGCTCCCGAGTTCAAGAAACGGTTACCGTCTTCGAAGAGACTCTCGGAGAGTTCGACAAAAAACACCTGAAGAATGTCGGAAGCACATCAGCCGAAACATTGTGTATATAACAATAATGATGAGGATAGCAGTCTGAAAAATCTAAAAATCTTGGTTAAAAATGAGACCATCCGAGTTTGGATGGTCTCCTGATTATCTGATATTGCTTATCCGCCGATTTCTTATTTTTTATGAGTGCCGTCACCTCAGCTAAATAATACACTATTCCGTTTTTGTTATAAAGAAAGGGAAGAAAGGGACATGCTACAAGAAAAATAAAATAAGAAAGAAAGAAAGAATGTAGGGAAAAGATAGTGAGAGGTGGTGTGCGTGCGAAACGACAACGCTAAACGATCATAATGAAATGATGAAAAGAAGGAAAGAAAGAAAAACTTAAGAGAGGGTTAAATCAACACTTTTACATATTGAAGTATTTTGCTATACCTCTTGAGTAAACATATCAAGCGTTGTAATAATTAAATTATCATACTGCGGTATATCCACAGGTCCTGCTAGTCATTATCATATTTTGATTTCTGTTTAGTACACTCCATTGCCATGTTGTTTCCCGATAATTAGGATAAAAAATACAAAGGGAGTGACGATACGCATTTTGTTTGTAGAAAAACTGACGTTAAGTGATACTTAACTTGCACATTGTTTACCTTTTCTTTATAACACTCACTTGAGTAGATGAGCCGTTCCCCATCGAGAATTTCTTTTAATCCCGGAAGTAGTAAGACTCTGATAGACAAGCTTGATAACCATTGCTCTACGGTGAAGCTAGCCATAATTATTTATGATAATTTCTCGAGCCATCCAAGAAGGTATGTATATACCTATTCCCTTCACATCCTGTGACACAAGGTCACAAGTATGAGGCATCCAGCGAATGAATTTTTATTGAAAAGATTCTTGAGAAACTATATGCTCCAATGAAAACAAAACCAATACCAGTAGTTGTAGGAGCACGGGGGCTATTAGTGCATTTAAATTGGTCGGGCCGAGAACTTTCAGCTCCTGTTCGTACTAAGTTTAGCATTATTCTTGCACCATACCACAAATTTATATAATGAAGTAAAGTAATTAAAGATGGCAGAGTAGTCTATTGATGGTATCAGTCGGACAGCGAGGGAGTTTATCCCTTTTTCACTAGCATTAGGGAGATTGTTTTTGTATTTGAGGTGGAACGCAACACCTATCATCAGCTTCTCACTTAATACAAAGAAACATATCCACAATAAGAAAATATTTCGAATAATACATCGACTTGATTTTCTGAGGTTTCAGTAAACAACATTGCAAATAAGAAATACGATTACTTCTGAACTCACGACTGGGGATGTAGAATACGCCAACTGCCTTTCTGCAGAGGGGTAAGACCATCCCAATATACTTAATGGGATCACCTGCTGACCGTGGATCCTGTGATGCTTAATGACAGAATCCTGAATCTGAGCCATCCATGATATGCAACACTCTACTATAGTTGGTTGGCTGATTTTAACGGCATATCAACCCGTCTGAGGTTATGTCATGCCTAACGGTTAGGAAGTAATATATGTTGTGTATTTATATTTATTTTTTTAGTAATTGGTATTAACAATGTGTTAGCACCACGGGGGTTCATGTTATATGGTATTGATAAAGTTCATGTCTATATTCTACGGTATAATTTTATTTCCCTAAAAAAGGACAGAATGTCCTCCATGTTGACATTTTCAAATAGATATTTCATATTGTTTGCTTTAAAATAACGGTTTCTGATGTGAGCAAAAAACCTGCATTCCATAGAATAAGTGTTTAACATTCAAAGGTGTTTGACATGTTTCACATTGTGGTTGTTGTTCTTGTTTGAGTATATCGGAGTGCCTTAGTCTTGTGTGACCAATGCGTAATCGAGACACAATGACTTGTTCCTTTCTGGACTTTCTTAAAGTTGGTCTCCAGTCCCCAAAGTGGGTTTGATTAGGAAGAGTTTATTGTAGATGTTCTTATTCCAGAGTTGTTGGCATTTCGTATGAAGGAATCTATTAATTTTAGGCTTCAAATCAGTATATGGAATCTTGAAATTGTTGGGGATCAAATCTAGAGCCGATTTTGCTGCAGAGTCAGCTCTTTCATTCCCCCTCACTCCTATATGGCTTGTGATTCAGCATATCATAATCTCGTTAGAGTTAGACATCAAGGGTAATCTATTCAGGAGTTTAACGATGAGAGGGTTTTCCAGTTTTTTATTTCTTAATGATAGTAGGACAGAGGGCGAGTCTGAGAAGATTATATATTTTAAGTGGTTATTTTCATAGATTATGTCAAGTGTTAGATCTATTGCACGGGTTTCAGCTGAAAAATGGAGCTTTCATTTGGAAGAGCTTTTCTTATTTAAAATAGCTGCACATGCTGTTTTGTCATTGTCCTTAGAGCCATCTGTAAAGATGTAGACGTGGTTGGGGTAGCATTCTAAAATATTGTGGAGTTTATCTTTGTAAGTGCTAGGATGGGTTTTTTTGTTTTGGAGAGCTCACTTAGCTCAAGATCACTTTAGATTTTTTAATGATCCAAGGTAGTGTTTTAGGTATGATGGTTTTGTGAATATTTATGAGAGGAATTTTAGATTCTTCGAGGAAGGCATCCCACAAGGAAGTATTTTACCAGTTACCCTATTCTCCATAAAAATAAACAATATAATCAAATGCCTCAATTATACAATCAACTGCGCTCTCTATATTGATGACTTTGTCATCTGTTATAGATCCACAGATCCACACAAAATAGAAAGACAACTACAAATAAGCCTCAACAAAATAAACAAATGGGCAACAGACAATGGTTTAAATTCTCTAAGCCCAAAACCCAATGTGTGCATTTCTGTTTCATAAGGAAAATGCACAATGGCCCTTGAGAACTTGAGAAAAGTGAAATACCTGTCGTTAACCAATATAAATTCCTGGGAGTTATATTTGTTAAAAAACTAACTTTCATCCCTCACATAAAATACTTAAAAAATAAATGTACCAGAGCACAACAACTATTACAAGTAGCTGCCCATACAGAATGGGGAGCTGATCAACAAACACTATTAAAATTATACAGATCACTGATCAGTTCTCAACTTGATTATGTAAGTTTTGTATATAAATCTGCTAGGAGGTCTTACCACAAAGAGCTCAACTCTATACACCATGAAGGCTTATTGCAAGTCTTAGGAGCCTTCAGAAATTCTCCAGTCGACAGCCTATATGTCGAGGCTTATGAAACACCCCTACAACTAAGATGTGAAAAATTAGCCTTACAATACTACACAAAACTCAAATCCTGCCCATCAAACCCAGCTTATGACTGTACCTTCAACCAAAGATACAAGGAGTGTTTTGAAAAAGAAACAAAAAAGAAAAAAGAAAAGAAAAATCAATAAAACCTTTTTATCTCCGGACGGAACATTCTACTATGGTCCTTACTTGTACTGGACAGGCGATCCAAGAGGCTCCCTTCAATCAATCGGCTGGTCATGTCAAGACCGAGCACCTATGTGATTATCTCGACTCTATTGTTCTTATAGCAAACTCCAGCCCTTTTTTGTATCATATTTGTGCTGGAAGCCACGAGGATTCTTTCCTTAATCACACATCACGGGTCGCCATCTACGGCCAACAGTTAACCCCCTTAGAGCGGGATGTCTTACCTTCTCTGCAGAGGTGCAGTAGGTGTATTCTAGTTTTGCAAGAATACATTTAAAACAGAGTGAAAATTACCAGCAATACTTCCTGTTTTTAAACGTTGAAATCAATAAAGACGATCTTCATCTGTATTGATTTATGATCGATAATCTTAGGGGAAAAAGAAAAAACATAGAAAGAAATGTAGTAAATCTATTCGTGTGGTGTGCTTGGTGGTTGAAGTAGTTGATTATCGCCTTCTGGCGCTAGAAATCATTGTTTGAAATAATTTCGAATGCTAATTAACTAGGTAGGCAAGTAAGTTTTGCCTGTTTTGGGAAATCTGACAATAAACCGTGTTTTTGGCGCCAGTTTCATTATTATTGGCCTTGTGTCAAACTAGATTAAACTTTGAAAATAAATAAATAAATCTTGTAAAGCAAACAAAGAAAGAAAGAAAGAAAGAAAGGAAGAAAGAAAGAAAGAAGGTTGTAAAAGAAAGAAAGAAAGAAAGAAAGAAAGAAAGGAAGTTGTAAAAGAAAGAAAGGAAGAAAAAAGAATGTAAGGGAGAAAAAGGAAATTTGTGAAAGAAAGAAAGAAAAAAGAAGAAAGTAAGAAAGAAAGAAAAAGGCTGGTAAAGTAAGCCAGTAAAGAAAGAAAGAAAGACAGGAAGAAAGTTGATGAAGAAAGAAACCTAGGAAAACAAGCAAGAAAGAAAGAAAAAAAGAAAGAAAAGAAAGAAAGCAGGTAACGCCAACAAGCGAAGAAAGAAAGAAAGAAAGAAAGAAAGAAAGAAAGAAAGAAAGAAAAAGAAATAACTAAATGAATAATGGAAAAGCTAGGAAAGTGGGAAAGAAAGAAAAATAAGAGAAAGAAAGAAAGAATGGAAAAGAGTAGGAAAGAAGAAAGAAAGAAAAAGAAAGAAAGAAAGAAAGAAAAGGTTGGGAAAGTGAGAAAGAAAGAAAAATAGGAGAAAGAAAGAAAAAAAGAAAGAAAGAAGGGAAAAGGTAGAAAAGCAAGCAAGAAAGAAAAATAAATAAATAAAACGAAAAGCAAGATTATCCGATACGCTTGTTCACAAACAATGCATTGAAGCAAGCGAGTAGCGACAGGAACGAATTTAAAAATTTTTAGTCATATAAGAGCGTTTCCGCTATTTTAGATTTGTGGGTGGAAGGACGGGGGGTGGGAATGGGTGTGTGTGTATATGTGTCGGGGGGTGGGTGTAGGGGGAGGGTTGTCTGGGTAATTTACAGAGTATTTTCTTTTTCTTTCTATCCTCATTTTTCTTTTTCTTTTTGTCTTTTATTTAATTTTAATTTAAGTTTTTTGTAACATCACTTAAAATACAGAAATTCTTTCACGCGCGAGTTCTAACTTCCGTTAACACTATTGTTGTTGTTATTTATTATTATTATTATTATTATTATTATTAGTAGTAGTAGTAGTGGTAGTAGTAGTAATAGTAGTAGTTGTATTTTAATGAATTTTTCTCACTCGTCGTATCTGATATCTCTCGCTCAGGATCAAGATACAGAAAGTTCCATCAATATTTCAGCACTCTCCTCAGAATTCTTATTTCAATTTCAATAATGCTATTGTCTGAAGAGTTTCAGCTCTTCTTTGAAGTTCCAATTCTTCCATTTGTTTATTTAGGAAACGGTGACCCGTAAATCTGTTGTCTTCCCGTTCTAAGGAAACATTTCAACGCAAATAGTATGAGGGATCTGTTTGAGAATATTAACATGGATGACATTTTATCCTACTTGAAAGAAATAAAAAATATATCGAAAATTATGAATCAGATATAAAATGCATCCACAAAATACACATACAAAAGTACACCTGTAAATGAAACTAAAGTACCAACTCACAGTTTTTGGCACTAAATAACCCACAGGGTTATTGTATCATTAAACAAACCAAACCAAACCAAACCAAACCGAACCAAACCAAACCAAACCAAATGAAGTTAATGAAAATTATCTATTCCAATTTGACGATATTATGAGCTTGAAAAATATAATCTTTTATCAAAATGACTTGTTTCGGCATTAAATAATCCGAAAAGGGTTGATATGCTTGTAAAACAAAGAAACATTTCCGTTCTAATAACAATGCTGTTTGGTTCAGTTGTAATTACATACATACATACATACACTTGTGTTTGTTGTGCATACGCCTGCGCCTGCCCTTGCCCCTGGAAGTGCCTCTCTGTAGCGCTCAGTCTTGGCTTTGCAGTCGTTTCTGCTGGAGCTCCCGATTGATGCTACCGCCTAGTATAAATTTCATGCAGTTATTTGGCTTTAGAACGAAAAAAGCATTAAATCAATTGAAATTCTTCGCCAATTAACAGAATTGTATGGAAAGTCGTGCATGGATGTCAAAAACGACCGCAAGTTTGCATGACAATGCTCGACCACACACAAGCATCAGGACAAGGGAAAAATCGCCTCATTCGAGTGAACAACTTTACTGCATCCTCCATACTCCCCAGATTTAGCCCCTTCAGACTATCGTCTCTTCGGCTGCTTGAAAGGGGGTTTGAGAGGCAAACATTCCAGTGACCAGGATGTGAAATCTGTAGTGAAGAAGTGCTTCAAAGAACAGATACCTTTCCTAGACAAAATTGCATTACTTTTTGACTCACCCTCGTACAATCAGAAACAAATGTAGCAGACTGAGCTACTGACATGGCTTTTTCATATGACTGACGCATCAAGTCTTCATTTATTCATGAACGACAAAAATGAATCTACGATCTGTTCTCACTTTACAACTTTCACCATTTTATATATTATTTATAGTAGGCTGAATAGTAACAACGATTGGCTGTTAGTCGTTTTTACTGATTGAACAACCAATTGACTTGAGTAAAGTGAAAGTAAGAAAAGTCAGTATTCTAGCCAAACATGCTGTAGTCTAGATCAGAAATCCCCAAACTACAGCCCACGGGTCGGATCTGGCCCGCGAAGTCATTTTATCTGGCCCATCGATGGTACTTGAATTTGTTTGTTAAAACTTACGGAACGCGAGATGTTCTGATACGATTTAAATTTAAATATCATGTTAAGCTTATTAAATCTTCACTTGACTACTGTAGGTAGGTTACAAAATTTCGTGCATGTGAACATTTCGCTCTTTTTCTCAGAGCTTTTGTTCTAGCTAGCAAGTATTGAACACAATTATAATGTGGCCCGCGCTCGTTATTTTTTAAATTATCCGGCCCACCGTGAAAAAAAGTTTGGTGATCCCTGTTCTTAGTGGTCTCTATTCTTCCCCTGATTTCCAATTCCACCAATCTTTTCTCCAAACCCTTGTACATCAACAACAATTGGTATTACTTTTATCTTCATGTTCAACAGTTTTTTTTCAGTTCTCTGGCAAGGTCCGAGTATTTATCTATAGTTTATTTTTCTTTCATTTGTACTTTGGTGCGCTGGAGCGGTAAAATCTATCTGATGATCAGTTCTTTTTTCTTCTTCTTAATTAGCACTCGGTCTGGTCTTCTGGCTGGGATTATCCCAGCTTGTATCTCAAAATCCCAGAGAATTTGTTGAGTTTCATTCACTTGGACGGATTCTGATTTGTGCATATACCGTTTGGTAGTATAGTAAACATTTGATTTCTTACAAAATTCCCAATAGATCAATTTCCCATGCAGTCATTTCTAGTCTTGTACTCACTTTATCGCTAGTTTGCATTATTCGCCCATGGAACTGTTTCCGGTTTGTTTCATTGCATCACACACTTGCTAATTCTGTTGTCTTATCTATTTTCAATGTTTTTCTTACTTATTCTTTTTATTTATTCATTTATTTTTTTATTCATTCATTAACTTTAAATATACGCTCCTTACTACATTTGGGGCGCTGGTAGGTGTCATTAGTAATGTAATTTACTTGGGTCACTGGAAGTTTCGGGTTTTTCATTATCATACTCCCCTCGTTTGTCTGACCCTATCAGAGATGATCAAACTCTCATCCATCCACCTTTGAAATGCTAAAAGACATTTGGTTTTTATTAATTTTGGACGAATGTAAAACTCCTGTGCCGAGCACTTTCACTTTGAATCCTTGAATAATAGTCTGTTGCAAATAACCAGTCAAATGCGCGCCACGGTCTATTTAAGTGGTCTACGGGGACATTGGCACTTTTTTCTTCATCGAAACGGATTAGGAGATTTGGAAAAGAAAATGATAGGTAACCCTACATTATTTCACACTTGGGAGACCTATTTTTACTACTAATGTTAAAGTTTAATTTTATTTCTATTTTTTTTTTCATTATATATATATATTCAAACTTTTTATTTACTTTTATTTTATTAATTCTTTTTAATATCCCCCTTTTTCCCTACTTGTAATCTATACATAATTACACGGTCGTAAATTTCTAAAAGAATTACAATGTAACAGTCTGTTATTGTTACCATAAAAAGAAAATCAGATAAAAATTAAAAAACAGAATTAATTAAGAAACGCCATACCAGTTACCAGGTAAGTTGGTATGAAGATGATTCTAAGTTGGACCTTTGTTCAGGTCCAATTTGTGAGCTCGATGTTCAATATTATTAAACAGAGCAATATAATTGGTAAAGAAAAAGGCTTAACATCGTTCATTTTGCGGTTATAAATCTATTTCTAGCCACAGGGACCTGTGTGTACCTTTGAGTTTCATAAGACCGCTAAATCTTTTGAAAATGATAAAATGAAAATTCATAGGGTTTTAAATACAGAAAAAATTTAAGACTACTAATTTTGTGAAATTATTTTTTTCACTTTATACTGTACGAATAATTTCGTTATTTTCGCTTTTTAAATTTCTTTTTCATATTTAGTAAATTTAACCTGTCCTTCTCAAAATTGAGTTTTATATTCCTTTTTAGTTCTTAATGATATATAAAACGTCTGTCATGATACGGATATCAAATTCTTAAAAATGGCTAAGAATATTCAATATTCTTGGGTGTACGAACAATTTCGTCGTTGACTATATATATATATATATATATATATATATATATATATATATGAGGTCGATCTAGAAAGTAACTGTACTTTTATATTTTTCAGGTTAGCAACCTTGAAATGTTAACCTTGAACACGTCAATCTCTCAGAAATCATGTTAAATTGAATTATTAAATATTGGATTAAGTCATATTGGATTATTACACGTTAACTTGGGTAATCTTGGATAATTACACGTTAACTTATCTAATCTTAGATTATTACACGATAACTTTCCTAATCTTAGATTATTTCAACTGTGTGAAGTGTCGCGAAAATGGAATAAACGATCAAATTCTTTTTTAGATTTTGCATTATTTGGATTATTCGGACTGTCGTAATCATATTTATTACTATCTGTAAAAAATTTCGGTCGATGTGCCCTCTGGCCTTCTTCAGGAACCTTCTTGAACTCGGGAACCTTCAATTCGAACTCGGAAACCTTGTCGTAATCAGGAGCCTTCAATGAACTCTGACCCCAACTATTTATTTAATCCACGGGGATATACTGTTTTCATTCCGCTAACCATGACTGGGTACTAGTGTTAAGCTGTGTTAATTATCATTCTATGTTACTATCACCCTTAACCAAGATTGAACCAGCAGCCTAGAGATAACTGTCATTTAGAGTTGTATTAACTCAATACCTATATCCACTAAGCCATGTGTCTGCCAAATGTAAAAAGTTCAGAGAATTAGTATCTATATGAGACTTTAGAATAACAAGACATAAACATTTAACAAGTTAAATCCGGATTACTGGGATCAAGTTCTATTTGAAGCAGAGGTCTATAAGTTGTGTAAGGATTTTTTTAATTGTTGAGAGACTGAACCCCCTTCTGTTCGACTGGTCACATCACAATACGATAAAAGTGAGGACCTTCGACATTTCACGGTGAGGATGATGGATGATAAATTGAAATTATCAATTGGTTTTTAATAAGGGTCATCAACCTGAAAAATAAAATGTTGAAAGAAAGAAAGAAATAACATTATAATATAATGTCGTTAGGTATCCCATCAAGGTGTAATGGTTAACAAGATAGTCCTGTAACCAGCAATGTAACCACTATGCTTGTTTTGTAATTACTTACCTATTGTTAATGTCCATCACACTTTCAGTTATTAATATAAATGTAAAGTCGTTAGGGAGTCCCATCATAGAGTAATGGTTTGTAAAAGAAAGAATGAATGACTAGCAGAAAGAAAGAATACATAGTAGAAAGAAGAAAAGAAAGAAAGAAAAGAGATTAACATTGAGAAGAAGAAGAAGAAGAAGAAGGAGAAGAAGAAGAAGAAGAAGTTGAGGATGAGAATGAGTTGGAGAAAGTAGTAGAGAAGAAGGGGGAGAAAGAAAAAAGAGACAAGGAAGAAAAGATAATAAATTAGAAGAAGAAGAAGAAGAAGAAGAAGAAGAAGAAGAAGAAGAAGAAGAAGAAGAAGAAGAAGAAGAAGAAGAAGAAGAATGAAAACTGAATGCGAGAAATAAAGAAGATAAAAGATAGAGTGGATGAAGCTAATTATAGAGAAAAATGTTTGGAGATTAGAGAGAGAAAGAAAGAAGGAAGGAAAAAGAAAGAAAAAAAAGAAAGAAAGAAAGAAAGGAAAAAGAAAAGAAAGAAAGCAGGAAAAAAGGAAAGAAGTAAAGAAAAAAGAAAGAAAGCAGGAAAAAAGGAAAGAAAGAAAGAAGTAAAGAAAAAAAGAAAGAAAGAAAGAAAGAAAGAAAGAAGTAAAGAAAAAAAGAAAGAAAGAAAGAAAGAAAAAAGAAAGAGAGAAAGAAGTAAAGAAAAAAAAGAAAGAAAGAAAGCGAGGAACTTTCCACCAATCTTTGATTGTATATCGTGGGTAGGTGTATTCACAAACTTAACTAGCCGAAGTATCTTTGATTAAATAAGTAGCGTCGTTCGAGGCGGCCCGGATGACGATAGCGATCTATATAAATATCAAATTAGTTCGACAGCTGTGGGGGGGGGGGGCAACAGCGAGTAACAAGAATCGATCTAACTCTGCTGGACATCGGAAGGGAAAATCGATATACATGTTTCCAGCGATTTGAAATTGTGACAAAGACAATAAAGATAAGGATATTAGTCTGAATAAGGTACAGAGTAATGGCAATAATTACTTTCAGAACTTCGGATAATATTAGGAAGCTGGAAGAGGGATGTGTAGGCTGAAACGACGCGACCGAAACAAGAAAGATGAGAATATTAATGCAGATACTTAGTTTAATAATGAAAACTAGCTGACTAGGCGGGAATTTCAAGCTAGGATAAAAGATAACTAGCATTATGGCATTTAAGGGTTAATCAAACGGCACGATCAACGTGTTTTTGGAGTCTAAAGGATGGGGGCTTGACTCAAAATTAAGCGAATTAAGCTTAAATGGCAAATGCTCTCCTATAAAACGGATGTGAGCTCTCTAGCAACTGTAACATGTATGTATTTATAAGTTAAATTGTACCCTCTTGCCTTGCAAGTGGCTGATGGCCCAGTGGTTAAGCAGTCTGACCGAAGAAAATTTGGACGAGTTTCAATCCTGGTTGGAGGTAGCCTGCCAAGTCTAGCCACTCTGAGGAGACGGGATACGTCGAAACACGATGTCTGTGGATGAAAATAAATATCTTTTAATGTTTTATTTCTAGACGTTGAAATTGTAAAAAAACTTCTGGCTTTATGATTTCTAATTACACAATACAAATTTTCACCGGGAGAAAAAATACATAAAAAAGAAAAGACCATATCATATGTGCCACCTGAAAACAATCAGTCAGCGCTATTATAATTGCAAAAATAAAAATAAAAATACTCTAACTGTTGCCTAAGTTAAATATACTAAAGTGCTCAGTACACTAAGTAGAGCCAATAAATAATAATAAAGTAAGCCTTATGAGTCAGAGATGACCCATTAAGAGAAACCTAAGTCTCAGAATCCTTAGGCTTCCTGCATTATATATATATATATATATATATATATATATATATATATAAAATTTTTACTTGAAGGCACTTACAACGCATGTATCGCATAAAATTCGATACTTTTTCTTATAGAAAATGAACTTGACAAAAATCTTATTCACTTCGCCGAAGGGCATGCGGTCTGTTTGTTATTATTCTCTCAAAAACGCCTCCTTACCTATTATGGTAGAGGCGTGTAGTATCATTTGACAAGCTTAATTTCACTGGGATTGTTGGCTGTGTACTGTGGCCGAGGCGATATAGTGTTTCACTATGCCTGCTGAGGTCCCGGTTTCGATTTCTGTCGGAAGGAAATCGTTAGTATATATCGCTGATGAAACTTAATAAAGTCGAAACAGTCTGTGCGACTAACAGTCTACACACCGAGCGATCCTTTGCCGGGATTACACTTGTCAAGTTCATTTTCTATAAGAAAAAAGTATCGAATTTTATGCGATACATGCGTTGTAAGTGCCTTCAAGTAAAAATTTTATATATACTTTATTCAGCAACGCTTTTAAATAAACAAACATCCAAAAATCTTATATATATATATATATATATATATATATATATATATATATATATTCAGACAAATTTGGTTAAACATAATAGAATTCTTATTGTTTTAAAGGTTATTTATTTCTTCTTTAAAGTTTCAAAACAATTCTTTTGATGTTATCATCTTGAAAGGCATTAATCGGTTGCCAGAAAGAGTTATTATTGATAGACCAAGTACTTTCGGTTCTTTTCTGAAGCATTATTAAATGTATTGTATATTTGTTTAAGCTATCATTATCAAAACTGTTTAAAATTTAACTAAACTATGGTTTTGTTGCTAAGAATTGGAAGGAAACTTGAAAGAAAGAAGAAAAAAACCCTGAACACAATAAAGATTCTATTATGTTTAACCAAGTTTGTTTGAATGAAAAAATGCTGCCCATATATATATATATATATATATATATATATATATATATATATATGACAGTACTTTGACTTACGGGTCCCCAACTTACAAGTTCTCTAAAATATGAGCTGTCACTTTGGTTTGTGTTTAGAGCTAAAATTTGAGGTACGAGCAAGCTTCAGATACGCTTATGTTAATAAGGTCACAAAAAATATTTACATTTCCGAATTTATTACGCCAAAGAAAAATGTAATTTATAAAAAGCTAAACATTAAAGTATATTACAGAAAATAATTCATTAGATTCTATTTTATTCTATCATTACAGTATTAGTATAAGTGAGAGCATAATACTCAGAGGAATCCTTAGGCAAAATACACATTATTTATTGAATGATCCTCATACAAGTGAAGTCGGTTAATTAGTTTGACTTTTCGATAATTCGTTCATGATATTTATGATGTGAAGAAATATCTTTGTTATTCCTAAGAAGAAAGAAAATGTTAAATATCAACAATTCATTTTGTGAAACTCATTAGTACAAACCAAATACCAAACGATTGATAAGCATTTGATTGATTTATCCTAAATTCTCTGTCCTTGAACGCAACACACACACACTTATCTGTTGAACAAAAAGTCTGAAGTAGTCTCCAAAATGCAGACATGAGAACAAATACTTTGAATGCTATCTACCACCTGATTAACGATTTTCATTGTTTTTTTTTTAATTATTCATTAGTTTATTTTACTTCTTATTTCATTTCATTTTGTTTATTTATTTGTTTGTTTGTTTGTATTTTATTTTTATATTTGTATTTGTGTTCTTCTCAAATCAACCTTATAAAAAGATCTTTGCCCAGAACATATCTATATTAATATTCGTGTTCATTATCGAACGTTATCATCTTGAAACACATTCTGGTTAAAAATGAGCCCGTCTAAATCGTCCAAGATGAAATGCAAGAATGTAAATCCTGATTATCTGGTGTTTGCTTATACGCCTATTTCTTATTGCTTATGGGTGTTATCACCTCTGCTAAATAATGGACCAATCCGTTTTTATCATAAAAAAGAAAGGACATGCTGCACAGAAAGAAAGAAAGAAAAAAGAGAGTAAGGGAAAGGTAGAGACAAGAGGTGAGTACGCGGAAGAGATAACGCTAAACTGTTTCAATCGAACATAATGAAAGAAGGAAAGAATGAAAAAAGAGCGAGAGAGTAAAATTAATATTATTATATTTTTTACATATTGAATTAATTTGCAATAGCTGTTGAGTAAACAACCCTAAACCCAAACTGTTAATTTTAACTAGGGGGTAGTTAAAATTAAGTTTTATTACAAAATTTGTGGGTTCTGTTTTTTCTGGGTCACCCTGTATACAGAGTGACTCAGAAAAAACAGGACCCAAATTATTTATTTATTTTCCCATTAAACTAACCCTAAACCCCAACCCTAACCCTAACCCTAAACCCTAACTCTAATCCTAACCCCCCTCCCTAGTAAAAATTAACAGTTTTATTACAAAATTTGTGGGTTCGGTTTTTTCTGGGTCACTCTAATTTTCCGACCGATTTGCAAGTTTTTCTTTATTGATTCCGTCGTTTGTCAATTGTAAACAAAGCCTTTTTTTTATTTTTCCTAATCACGTTAATTTATTTATTCTAATATTAGAAAATACAAATAAAATCATGATACTAATGCAGAATAGTGCGCAAGTTATAATACTATTATATTACCTAATATATTTCACGGAAATACCTGAAAACTCAAATTGTTATCAAATTTATAGTATAGTATAGTATACTATAATAATTTGACATTCGATCGGCTACGATTTGAATTATTAATGTTTTTTTAAGATTATTTATCGTTTTACATAAATTTGATTACTTTATTTAATTTTTTCAAATATTAACTTGAAGTTTAGCAAATTGCGTCATTTATATTTTATTTAAAAAACGATTAAATTAAAATTTCTTTAAGAGTAAGAAATTTTAATTTAATCATTAACTATATTTAAAAAAATATAAATGACGCAATTTGCTAACGGTGAGGATGATGGATGATAAATTGAAATTATCAATTGGTTTTTAATAAGGGTCATCAACCTGAAAAATAAATGTTGAAAAGAAGAGAAAGAAAAACATTATAATTAATGTCGTTAGGTATCCCATCAAGGTGTAATGGTTAAACAGATAGTCCTGTAACCAGCAATGTAACCACTATGCTTGTTTTGTAATTACTTACCTATTGTTAATGTCCATCACACTTTCAGTTATTAATATAAATGTAAAGTCGTTAGGGAGTCCCATCATAGAGTAATGGTTTGTAAAAGAAAGAATGAATGACTAGCAGAAAGAAAGAATACATAGTAGAAAAGAAAAAAGAAAAGAAAGAAAAGAGATTAACATTGAGAGAAGAAGAAGAAGAAGAAGGAAGAAGAAGAAGAAGAAGTTGAGGATGAGAATGAGTTGGAGAAAGTAGTAGAGAAGAGGGGGAGAAGAAAAAGAGACAAGGAAGAAAAGATAAATTAGAAAAGAGAAGAAGAAGAAGAAGAAGAAGAAGAAGAAAAGAAGAGAGAAAGAAGAAGAAGAGAAGAAGAAGAATGAAAACTGAATGCGAGAAATAAAGAAGATAAAAGATAGAGTGGATGAAGCTAATTATAGAGAAAAATGTTTGGAGATTAGAGAGAGAAAGAAGAAGGAAGGAAAAAGAAAGAAAAAAAAGAAAGAAAGAAGAAGGAAAAAGAAAGAAAGAAGCAGGAAAAAGGAAAGAAAAAGAAAAGAAAGAAAGCAGAAAAAGGAAAAAAGAAAGAAGTAAAGAAAAAGAAAGAAGAAAGAAAGAAAGAAAGAGTAAAGAAAAAAAGAAAAAGAAAGAAAAGAAAGAAGAAAGAATAAGAAAAAGAAAGAAAGAAGCGAGGAACTTTCCCCCAATCTTTGATTGTATATCGTGGGTAGGTGTATTCACAAACTTAACTAGCCGAAGTATCTTTGATTAAATAAGTAGCGTCGTTCGAGGCGGCCCGGATGACGATAGCGATCTATATAAATATCAAATTAGTTCGACAGCTGTGGGGGGGGGGGGGCAACAGCGAGTAACAAGAATCGATCTAACTCTGCTGGACAATCGGAAGGGAAAATCGATATACATGTTTCCAGCGATTTGAAATTGTGACAAAGACAATAAAGATAAGGATATTAGTCTGAAATAAGGTACAGAGTAATGGCAATAATTACTTTCAGAACTTCGGATAATATTAGGAAGCTGGAAGAGGGATGTGTAGGCTGAAACGACGGACCGAAACAAGAAAGATGAGAATATTAATGCAGATACTTAGTTTAATAATGAAAACTAGCTGACTAGGCGGGAATTTCAAGCTAGGATAAAAGATAACTAGCATTATGGCATTTCAAGGGTTAATCAAACGGCACGATCAACGTGTTTTTGGAGTCTAAAGGATGGGGGCTTGCTCAAAAATTAAGCGAATTAAGCTTAAATGGCAAATGCTCTCCTATAAAACGGATGTGAGCTCTCTAGCAACTGTAACATGTATGTATTTATAAGTTAAATTGTACCCCTTGCCTTGCAAGTGGCTGATGGCCCAGTGGTTAAGCAGTCTGACGAAGAAAATTTGGACGAGTTTCAATCCTGGTTGGAGGTAGCCTGCCAAGTCTAGCCACTCTGAGGAGAGGGATACGTCGAAACACGATGTCTGTGGATGAAAATAAATATCTTTTAATGTTTTATTTCTAGACGTTGAAATTGTAAAAAAACTTCTGGCTTATGATTTCTAATTACACAATACAAATTTTCACCGGGAGAGAAAAATACATAAAAGAAAAACCATATCATATGTGCCACCTGAAAACAATCAGTCAGCGCTATTATAATTGCAAAAATAAAAATAAAAATACTCTAACTGTTGCCTAAGTTAAATATACTAAAGTGCTCAGTACACTAAGTAGAGCCAATAAATAATAATAAAGTAAGCCTTATGAGTCAGAGATGACCCATTAAGAGAAACCTAAGTCTCAGATCCTTAGGCTTCTGCATTATATATATATAATATATATATATATATATATATATATAAATTATTATATCTTGAAAGGCACTTACAACGCATGTATCGCATAAAATTCGATACTTTTTCTTATAGAAAATGAACTTTACAAAAATCTTATTCACTTCGCCGAAGGGCATGCGGTCTGTTTGTTATTATTCTCTCTAAAAACGCCTCCTTTACCTATTATGGTAGAGGCGTGTAGTATCATTTGACAAGCTTAATTTCACTGGGATTGTTGGCTGTGTACTGTGGGCGAGGCATATAGTGTTTCACTATGCTGCTGAGGTCCCGGTTTCGATTTCTGTCGAGAGGAAATCGTTAGTATATATCGCTGATGAAACTTAATAAAGTCGAAACAGTCTGTGCGACTAACGTCACACATCGAGCGATCCTTTGCCGGGATTACACTTGTCAAGTTCATTTTCTATAAGAAAAAAGTATCGAATTTTATGCGATACATGCGTTGTAAGTGCCTTCAAGTAAAAATTTTATATATCTGTACTCTTTGGTGCGCTGGAGCGGTAAAATCTATCTGATGATCAGTTCTTTTTTCTTCTTCTTAATTAGCACTCGGTCTGGTCTTCTGGCTGGGATAATCCCAGCTTGTATCTCAACATCCCAGAGAATTTGTTGAGTTTCATTCACTTGGACCGATTCTGATTTGTGCATATACCGTTTGGTAATATGGTAAACATTTGATTTCTTACAAAATTCCTACGAGATCAATTTCCGATGCAGTTGTTTCTAGTCTTGTACTCACTTTATCGCTAGTTTGCATTATTCGCCCATGGAACTGTTTCCGGTTTGTTTCATTGCATCACACACTTGCTAATTCTGTTGTCTTGTCTATTTTCAACGTTTTTCTTACTTATTCTTTTTATTTATTCATTTATTTTTTATTCATTCATTAACTTTAAATATACGCTCCTTACTACATTTGGGGCGCTGGTAGGTGTCATTAGTAATGTAATTTACTTGGGTCACTGGAAGTTTCGGGTTTTTCATTATCATACTCCCCTCGTTTGTCTGACCCTATCAGAGATGATCAAAATCTCATCCATCCACTTTTGAAATGCTAAAAGACATTTGGTTTTTATTAATTTTGGACGAATGTAAAACTCCTGTGCCGAGCATTTTCACTTTGAATCCTTGAATAATAGTCTGTTGCAAATAACCAGTCAAATGCTCGGCACGGTCTATTTAAGTGGTCTACGGGGACATTGGCACTTTTTTCTTCATCGAAACAGATTAGGAGATTTGGAAAAGAAAATGTTAGGTAACCCTACATTATTACACACTTGGGAGACCTATTTTTACTACTAATGTTAAAGTTTAATTTTATTTCTATTTTATTTATTTTTCATTATATATATATATTCAAACTTTTTATTTACTTTTATTTTATTCATTCTTTTTAATATCCCCCTTTTTCCCTACTTGTAATCTATACATAATTACACGGTCGTAAATTTCCAAAAGAATTACAATGTAACAGTCTGTTATTGTTACCATGAAAAGAAAATCAGATAAAAATTAAAAAACAGAATTAATTAAGAAACGCCATACCAGTTACCAGGTAAGTTGGTATGAAGATGATTCTAAGTTGGACCTTTGTTCAGGTCCAATTTGTGAGCTCGATGTTCAATATTATTGAACAGGGCAATATAATTAGTAAAGAAAAAGGCTTAAATCGTCCATTTTGCGGTTATAAATCTATTTCTAGCCACAGGGACCTGTGTGTACCTTTGAGTTTCATAAGACCGCTAAATCTTTTAAAAATGATAAAATGAAAATTCATAGGGTTTTAAATACAGAAAAAATTTAAGACTACTAATTTTGTGAAATTATTTTTTTCACTTTATACTGTACGAATAATTTCGTTATTTTCGCTTTTTAAATTTCTTTTTCATATTTAGTAAATTTAACCTGTCCTTCTCAAAATTGAGTTTTATATTCCTTTTTAGTTCTTAATGATATATAAAACGTCTGTCATGATACGGATATCAAATTCTTAAAAATGGCTAAGAATATTCAATATTCTTGGGTGTACGAACAATTTCGTCGTTGACTATATATATATATATATATATATATATATATATATATATATATATATATATATATATATGAGGTCGATCTAGAAAGTAACTGTACTTTTATATTTTTCAGGTTAGCAACCTTGAAATGTTAACCTTGAACACGTCAATCTCTCAGAAATCATGTTAAATTGAATTATTAAATATTGGATTAAGTCATATTGGATTATTACACGTTAACTTGGGTAATCTTGGATAATTACACGTTAACTTATCTAATCTTAAATTATTACACGATAACTTGCCTAATCTTAGATTATTTCAACTGTGTGAAGTGTCGCGAAAATGGAATAAACGATCAAATTCTTTTTTAGATTTTGTATTATTTGGATTATTCGGACTGTCGTAATCATATTTATTATTATCTGTAAAAAATTTCGGTCGATGTGCCCTCTGGCCTTCTTCAGGAACCCTCTCGAACTCGGGAACCTTCAATTCGAACTCGGAAACCTTGTCGTAATCAGGAGCCTTCAATGAACTCTGACCCCAACTCTTTATTCAATCCACGTGGGTATACTGTTTTCATTCCGCTAACCATGACTGGGTACTAGTGTTAAGCTGTGTTAATTATCATTATATGTTACTATCACCCTTAACCAAGATTGAACCAGCAGCCTAGAGATAACTGTCATTTAGAGTTGTATTAACTCAATACCTATATCCACTAAGCCATGTGTCTGCCTCATGTAAAAAGTTCAGAGAATTAGTATCTATATGAGACTTTAGAATAGCAAGACATAAACATTTAACAAGTTAAATCCGGATTACTGGGATCAAGTTCTATTTGAAGCAGAGGTCTATAAGTTGTGCAAGGATTTTTTTAATTGTTGAGAGACTGAACCCTCTTCTGTTCGACTGGTCACATCACAATACGATAAAAGTGAGGACCCTCGACATTTCACGGTGAGGATGATGGATGATAAATTGAAATTATCAATTGGTTTTTAATAAGGGTCATCAACCTGAAAAATAAGATGTTGAAAGAAAGAAAGAAAGAACATTATAATGTAATGTCGTTAGGTATCCCATCAAGGTGTAATGGTTAACAAGATAGTCCTGTAACCAGCAACGTAACCACTATGCTTGTTTTGTAATTACTTACCTATTGTTAATGTCCATCACACTTTCAGTTATTAATATAAATGTAAAGTCGTTAGGGAGTCCCATCATAGAGTAATGGTTTGTAAAAGAAAGAATGAATGACTAGCAGAAAGAAAGAATACATAGTAGAAAGAAAAAAAGAAAGAAAGAAAAGAGATTAATATTGAGAAGAAGAAGAAGAAGAAGAAGAAGAAGTTGAGGATGAGAATGAGTTGGAGAAAGTAGTAGAGAAGAAGGGGGAGAAAGAAAAAAGAGACAAGGAAGAAAAGAGAATAAATTAGAAGAAGAAGAAGAAGAAGAAGAAGAAGAAGAAGAAGAAGAAGAAGAAGGAGAAGAAGAAGAAGAATGACAACTGAATGCGAGAAATAAAGAAGATAAAAGATAAAAGATAGAGTGGATGAAGCTAATTATAGAGAAAAATGTTTGGAGATTAGAGAGAGAAAGAAAGAAGGAAGGAAAAAGAAAGAAAAAAAAGAAAGAAAGAAAGAAAGGAAAAAGAAAAGAAAGAAAGCAGGAAAAAGAAAAAAAGAAAGAAAAAAGGAAAGAAAGAAGTAAAGAAAAGAAAAGAAAGAAAGAAGTAAAGAAAGAAAGAAAGAAAGCGAGGAACTTTCCACCAATCTTTGATTGTATATCGTGGGTAGGTGTATTCACAAACTTAACTAGCCGAAGTATCTTTGATTAAATAAGTAGCGTCGTTCGAGGCGGCCCGGATGACGATAGCGATCTATATAAATATCAAATTAGTTCGACAGCTGTGGGGGGGGGGAGGGGCAACAGCGAGTAACAAGAATCGATCTAACTCTGCTGGACATCGGAAGGGAAAATCGATATACATGTTTCCAGCGATTTGAAATTGTGACAAAGACAATAAAGATAAGGATATTAGTCTGAATAAGGTACAGAGTAATGGCAATAATTACTTTCAGAACTTCGGATAATATTAGGAAGCTGGAAGAGGGATGTGTAGGCTGAAACGACGTGACCGAAACAAGAAAGATGAGAATATTAATGCAGATACTTAGTTTAATAATGAAAACTAGCTGACTAGGCGGGAATTTCAAGCTAGGATAAAAGATAACTAGCATTATGGCATTTTAAGGGTTAATCAAACGGCACGATCAACGTGTTTTTGGAGTCTAAAGGATGGGGGCTTGGCTCAAAATTAAGCGAATTAAGCTTAAATGGCAAATGCTCTCCTATAAAACGGATGTGAGCTCTCTAGCAACTGTAACATGTATGTATTTATCAGTTAAATTGTACCCCCTTGCCTTGCAAGTGGCTGATGGCCCAGTGGTTAAGCAGTCTGACTGAAGAAAATTTGGACGAGTTTCAATCCTGGTTGGAGGTAGCCTGCCAAGTCTAGCCACTCTGAGGAGACGGGATACGTCGAAACACGATGTCTGTGGATGAAAATAAATATTTTTATTTTTTTATTTCTAGACGTAAAAAAATTGACATTGTAAAAAAACTTCTGGCTTTATGATTTCTAATTACACAAATTTTCACCGGGAGGAAAAAATACATAAAAAAAGAAAACACCATATCATATGTGCCACCTGAAAACAATCAGTCAACGCTATTATAATTGCAAAAATAAAAATAAAAATACTCTAACTGTTGCCTAAGTTAAATATACTAAAGTGCTCAGTACACTAAGTAGAGCCAATAAATAGTAATAAAGTAAGCCTTATGAGTCAGAGATGACCCATTAAGAGAAACCTCAGTCTCTGACTCCTTAGGCTTACTGCATTATATATATATATATATATATATATATATATATATATATATATATATATATATATAATATATATATAAAATTTTTACTTGAAGGCACTTACAACGCATGTATCGCATAAAATTCGATACTTTTTCTTATAGAAAATGAACTTGACAAAAATCTTATTCACTTCGCCGAAGGGCATGCGGTCTGTTTGTTGTTATTATTCTCTCAAAAACGCCCCTTTACCTACTATGGTAGAAGCGTGTAGTATCATTTGACAAGCTTAATTTCACTGGGATTGTTGGCTGTGTACTGTGGCCGAGGCAATATAGTGTTTCACTATGCCTGCTGAGGTCCCGGTTTCGATTTCTGTCGGAGGGAAATCGTTAGTATATATCGCTGATGAGACTTAATAAAGTCGAAACAGTCTGTACGATATTCTACACATCGAGCGATCCTTTGCCGGGATTACACTTGTCAAGTTCATTTTCTATAAGAAAAAGTATCGAATTTTATGCGATACATGCGTTGTAAGTGCCTTCAAGTAAAAATTGAATATATACTTTGTTCAGCAACGCTTCTAAATAAACAACAAAAAAAAAATCTATATATATATATATATATATATATATATATATATATATATATATATATATATTCAGACAAATTTGGTTAAACATAATAGAATTCTTATTGTTTTAAAGGTTATTTATTTCTTCTTTAAAGTTTCAAAACAATTCTTTTGATGTTATCATCTTGAAAGGCATTAATCGGTTGCCAGAAAGAGTTATTATTGATAGACCAAGTACTTTCGGTTCTTTTCTGAAGCATTTTCAAGGTATTGTATATTTGTTTAAACTATCATTATCAAAACTGTTTAAAATTTAACTAAACTATTCTTTTGTTGCTAAGAATTGGAAAGAAAATTGAAAGAAAGAAGAAAAAAACCCTGAAAACAATAAAGATTCTATAATGTTTAACCAAGTTTGTTTGAATGAAAAAATGCTTCCCATATATATATATATATATATATATATATATATATATATATATATATATATGACAGTACTTTGACTTACGGGTCCCCAACTTACAAGTTCTCTAAAATATGAGCTGTCACTTTGGTTTGTGTTGAGAGCTAAAATTTGAGGTACGAGCAAGCTTCAGATACGCTTATGTTAATAAGGTCACAAAAAACATTTACATTTCCGAATTTATTACGCCAAAGAAAAATGTAATTTATAAAAAGCTAAACATTAAAGTATATTACAGAAAATAATTCATTAGATTCTATTTTATTCTATCATTACAGTATTAGTATAAGTCATGAGCACAATACTCAGAGGAATCCTTAGGCAAAATACACATTATTTATTGAATGATCCTCATACAAGTGAAGTCGGTTAATTAGTTTGACTTTTCGATAATTCGTTCATGATATTTATGATGTGAAGAAATATCTTTGTTATTCCTAAGAAGAAAGAAAATGTTAAATATCAACAATTCATTTTGTGAAACTCATTAGTACAAACCAAATACCAAACGATTGATAAGCATTTGATTGATTTATCCTAAATTCTCTGTCCTTGAACGCAACACACACACACACTTATCTGTTGAACAAAAAGTCTGAAGTAGTCTCAAAATGCAGACATGAGAACAAATACTTTGAATGCTATCTACCACCTGATTAACGATTTTTCATTGTTTTTTTTTTAATTATTCATTAGTTTATTTTACTTCTTATTTCATTTCATTTTGTTTATTTATTTGTTTGTTTGTTTGTATTTTATTTTTATATTTGTATTTGTGTTCTTCTCAAATCAACCTTATAAAAAGATCTTTGCCCAGAACATATCTATATTAATATTCGTGTTCATTATCGAACGTTATCATCTTGAAACACATTCTGGTTAAAAATGAGCCCGTCTAAATCGTCCAAGATGAAATGCAAGAATGTAAATCCTGATTATCTGGTGTTTGCTTATACGCCTATTTCTTATTGCTTATGGGTGTTATCACCTCTGCTAAATAATGGACCAATCCGTTTTTATCATAAAAAAGAAAGGACATGCTGCACAGAAAGAAAGAAAGAAAAAAGAGAGTAAGGGAAAGGTAGAGACAAGAGGTGAGTACGCGGAAGAGATAACGCTAATCTGTTTCAATCGAACATAATGAAAAGAAGGAAAGAATGAAAAAAGAGCGAGAGAGTAAAATTAATATTATTATATTTTTTACATATTGAATTAATTTGCAATAGCTGTTGAGTAAACAACCCTAAACCCTAACTGTTAATTTTAACTAGGGGGTAGTTAAAATTAAGTTTTATTACAAAATTTGTGGGTTCTGTTTTTTCTGGGTCACCCTGTATACAGAGTTACTCAGAAAAAACAGAACCCAAATTATTTATTTATTTTCCCATTAAACTAACCCTAAACCCCAACCCTAACCCTAACCCTAAACCCTAACTCTAACCCTAACCCCCCTCCCTAGTAAAAATTAACAGTTTTATTACAAAATTTGTGGGTTCGGTTTTTTCTGGGTCACCCTAATTTTCCGACCGATTTGCAAATTTTTCTTTATTGATTCCCGTCGTTCGTCAATTGTAAACAAAGCCTTTTTTTTTTCCTAATCACGTTAATTTATTTATTCTAATATTAGAAATACAAATAAAATCATGATACTAATGCAGAATAGTGCGCAAGTTATAATACTATTATATTACCTAATATATTTCACGGAAATACCTGAAAACTCAAATTGTTATCAAATTTATAGTATAGTATACTATACTATAATAATTTGACATTCGATCGGCTACGCTTTGAATTAATAATGTTTTTTTTAAGATTATATATCGTTTTAGATAAATTTGATTACTTTATTTAATTTTTTTTTTCAAATATTAACTTTAAGTTTTTCAAATATTAACTTTAAGTTTAGCAAATTGCGTCATTTATATTTTATTTAAAAAATATAGTTAATGATTAAATTAAAATTTCTTTAAGAGTAAGAAATTTTAATTTAATAATACGAACGACGGGAATCAATAAAAAAAGTTGTCATCGTTAAATGTTTTTGCTTGATTTGTTATTTAATTCACTTTAAAAAATAATTCAATGAATGAAAAGACATACTAATTACATATTTAGAAAGAGTTTTTTTTACTAACAAATAAATATTTTAAAGACAGGAACAGAAATATGCGATAAATAAGATTTAATTTTATGTTAAAATTTAGTCTGAAAAAATTATACTACGAATTCTGAAGCATTTTATTTTTTTTAACTCGCTGTAAAAAATAATTCCATTGATAAAATTACATATTTAGAAATATTATTTTATTCTCTTTGTATCCATATAGGTATCTTAAAGAAGATTGAATCGTAAATAGGCGAGAAAAAAGAATTTGTTTTTTCCTTAAAATTTAGTCTGAAAAATAAATCATACTTATCAGCTCTCTGAAGCCAATTTTGCTTTTTACTCACTGTAAAAAAAAAATAATTCAATAAATAAAAGCGCATACAAATTACATATTTAGAAAGATTATTTTCTTTTCTTTCCAACCATATAAATATTCTAAAGATTGGACCAAGAATAGGTGATGAATTCCGAGCGGAACGGCTTAGACTGCAAAATTTATTCACTAAAATTAAACTTCACTGCTGGTATCGCTGTAACAAAAAGTCAGTTAGCGAACAATATTTTATTATCAGCAGGTGCTGGTATACGGACAGTTCCGCAAAATAGGTGATTTTGGCCTAATTAATTAATTATATCACTTAATTAGTAAAATCCAATACACAAATTTGGCGTGTTTCTTAGTTAGAAAGATCTTAATCTATATGTAAGATTTCAAATCTGAGTAACACCTCTTTTCTGAGTTATAGGTCGACACGTACATACCAAAAACTTATATATATATATATATATATATATATATATATATATATATATATATATATATATACTCGATTTGCACGACTACAACATGAATTGATAGGGAAGCGGACAATAAGTTTTTTCATGTTATGGTTGCCCAATGTTTCAGTATTTAAAAAAAGACCCCCCTCCGATGAAATCTAGTGTATTTACATGAAACCGTTGGACGAACAAACTCTCCACAATCATTAATATAGATTTACGTATATTGTTTCATCTGTTTTTATCTTAGATTTCCAGTCAAGGACAATTACCCTGTTTTCCAGGCCCCAATTTTAGACATTTATGTTTGTTTTGCTGTTTAATCAAATGGCATTAGGCCAAAACTAACAAGATTTATCATTTTAGAGAATGATCAGCAACTGGGGTATCG
Source organism: Doryteuthis pealeii (assembly GCA_023376005.1). Taxonomy (NCBI): domain Eukaryota; kingdom Metazoa; phylum Mollusca; class Cephalopoda; order Myopsida; family Loliginidae; genus Doryteuthis; species Doryteuthis pealeii. The sequence continues at coordinate 51,196,033 of CM042173.1, forward strand.
ATCTCAGCTTTACTGGAGTGTGAAACAGGGTTGGGTTTTTGTTTTTTAAAGTCACCTGTACTCCCAGTATCCTGAGTTGAAGTACATCTAGTGGTAAGGTTCCAATACTGGAGCTCTGGAAAGTGTGAAGTACCCCTTCATTGCCATTACTCCCAGGTCTACTCTAATCCGGTGTGTCCTAGGTATTATGATAAACTACATCTAATGGTGAAGTTCCAATTCTGGAGCCCTGGAAACTGTGGAGTGCCCCTTCATTGCTATTACTCCTAGGTCCACTCTGACCTGGAGTGTTTACTGAGTATGACGTTAAACTTCATGTAGTGGAGTGATTACAATTATAGGAAGTCTAGGGTACCTCTCAATCGCCATTGCTACCAGGCCTACTTTTACCCGGAATGATAGGTTTCCATCTATGGGTAAAATAGTTTTAGGTTCTGGTCCTTAGTGTCCAGGAAATTACGTTAAACTTCATCTAGTGGTGAGGTCCCAAATCTGGAGCTCTGAAAGTGTGGATTACACCTTCATTGTTATTACTCACAGGTCCACTCTGACCCGGAGTGGTAGTACCAGTTATGATTCCATCTATGGGTCAAATAGTTTTGGGTTTTGGTTTGGGTCCTTAGTGTCCTAGGGATGACGTCAAACTGCATCTCGTGGTGAGGTTCCAATTCTAGAGCTTAGAAAATATTGAATACCCAACAATAATGAATAGAAAAAAATGTCTTCAGCATAAAATAACCCAAGGGTTGACATGCCATAAAGTCCAACTATCCAACCTGCGTGAGACAATTATATGTAATGGAAGGAAATGGGCTTAGATAACCGGGTTCAAATCCTGAAGAAGGATGTTTACATTTCATATAGTGCTAATACCACTGGGAAAGGGAAGAATCCAACTATTCTCCCTCCAGCTATGGGTAAATCGTATGGCAGACTAGTTTCTTGAAATTTGGTTAGGCAACAAATCTAGAAGGAAAGCCTGATAATAACACTTAAGAAATAGATATTATTCAAATTCTACACGCCAGGAGGGGTTGGGTAAATATGTACATGCATACAAATCTGATTTTTCTGGGTATGACACTAAATGACAACCAGTAGTGAGGATTTAGGGGAGTCCCCGTGGCGTAGTGGATTATGTTCAGGTTTGCGACATCGTAGTAGGTGAGTTCAAACCCTAGTAGCGTTATTAGGTTCACTTTCTGACTAATACCCTTGGGAAAGGCATGAACCCCCTCAAACCCTCAACTATGGGTTAAATAGTACCACTACTGTTCTTCTAGAATAATGGTTTGGGGATTAAATAACACACATAAGTTAATATGCCATTAAAAAAAGAAAGAAAAGCGAGAGGTTATATTTCTGTTGCTCTGCATTTACTCAACCCCTCCGTTCGAGCAGGATGTGACACAAGGTCAATTTCTAAGTTTAATAGGTTTATATATTAATTCAGTATCCTATAATTAACGCCAAAAAGCATTAAGAATGAAATATCAAAAATAAAGTAAAACTCATAAAACTCGGGTGAGCCAAATATTCTGTAATATTCTGATAACATGAGACCTTTTACCCTAGGAAAAATGTATGAAACCCTCATCCCCCTAGCTATGGGTTAAATAGTACAATTACTTTAAGGTTAGCTTTAGAATTAAATAACCCAAAAAGGTTGATATGCCATTAAACAAAGAAACCAACCGAACCCTTTAATAAGGAGATGATACCATCTTGATTAATAGAACATTGCACTGTTAAAACGGATATTATTAGGTATTATTTATCTACTCTACAGTATTAAAACTTACTTAGGTATTTGATAACCCAGCAAAAGTTGAAATGCCGTAAAAACCAACCAACCAACCAACTAACCTTTTTTAAAGATCAAATCAGTAATAGATGAATATAAATTCCTTTATTGCTCGATTACTTTTAGGCACAATGCAAGTATAATGCAAGTATAATGCAAGCAGCCAATGCACCATTCCTCATCCTCCAATTTTCATGCTGCATGAAGGGGAGACAGAGTGAGAGGCTCAGTGAATTTTTTCAAAATTGCAATGCTTCGGTGGTGGTAGGGGGAGCTCAGTATTAAAGTCGGCGCAGAGGGAACCAATCAAATTGACTGATAATATATATATATATATATATATATATATATATATATATATATATATATATATATATATATATCATCCTAAATTATTTCCTGGAAGGATTGCCGAAAATTGTTATGTTAAAAGTAATCAAACATGGCTTCAAAAAATGTTACGAATACACATTCAGCTAACTATCTAACTAGCGAACTAGATATGCATAATTTTCAATAGATAGAGATAGAGTAAGATCGACACACACACACACACACACACACACACACACACACACACATATATATATATATATATATGAATAAATGGATACCTTGTTACAGAAATAATTTTATTTCGGCATTTCTTTGCCTCCTCAGTCTGATTTTTATTTGCACCAAGTCTAATGGGAATTATCATTTCATTTGACTCATACCAATAAGACCAGGTGTGAGGTGTTCAAATGAGTAAAAATTAGACTGGGGAGGCAAAGAAATACCGAAATAAATTTATATCTTTACCAAGGTATCCATTTATTCGTTTGTTTATAATATTCTGTATATGTAAAAATCTATAAGCAATTTGCTTATAGATTTTTACATATACAGAATATTATAAATAAACGAATAAATGGATAACTTGGTAAAGATATATATTTATTTCGGCATTTCTTTGCCTCCCCAGTCTAATTTTTTGGGTTCTCAATTTTGGTTGATTTCTATAAATGAACCCTTGATAGCATTCACACACACACACACACACACACACACACACACACACATACATATATATATATATATATATATATATATATATATATATATATATATATAGGAAATACATAGAGATGCTGTATATTGAAGCAGTAACCAACAAAAAAACAATATGTACAGCCACTTACCTTCAATCTCACAAACCATCAAAGTAAGACCAACAAGAGATGTTGATAACTGCTGCAGAAGTTAGGACGAACTCTCAAGTGACGTTCTTCAATAGACTCCTACACATGAACACACGTGTAGGTCAACCAGACAAAACTTGCATTCATCAGCTCTGATAGATAGATAGAGAGAGAGAGAGAGAGAGAGAGAGAGAGAGAGAGAGAGAGAGAGAGAGAGAGAGAGAGAGAGAGAGAGAGAGAGAGAGACTAACACACACACACACATATATATATATGTATGTTGTGTGTGTGTGTGTGTGTGTGTGTGTGTGTGCGATAGAATAAGTATTCTGAGATACTTATTTCAACAAAGTTAGATACACATGAAAAAAGTGATAGAAAGAAAGAAAAAGAAAGAAAGAAAGAAAGAAACAAACAAACAAATAAACAAAGCAAAGTGATATGAAGAAGAAAAAAAAGAAAAAGAAATTAAGACAAAATGATAGAAGAAAGTAAGAAGCAACCAGACCAAGTGGTTTGATGGTTAGAGTCGTAGGAAATGGACTCGTCGAACCGAGTTCAAATCCTGGACGAAGCTATAGTTTACATAGCGCTAATATCCTTGGGAAAGTTATGAATCCAACTACTCTCCTTCCAGCTATGGGTAAATAATAGGGCAGACTGGTATAATAGGCAACCAGACTAGGAGAAGGAAAAATTTGAATTCAAACTTGTTAAAGCCTGTTTGGGGTGGTCACTACCTACTCAGTCGTAATTAGTGATCTATTTCACTAATTTTAGAAGAAGAAAAAAAGAATCAAACAAGTGCTACATAACTTCATGGTCCATTTTTAATTCCAACTTTTGTTTTATGCCCGACACTTGGATATCCGTCATGAAACTCGTTGATGATAACCAAAAAGAAGAGAATCCAAGAGAATCGGTAATCGAAATTACATAAAACAATGGCATTCATTAAAGAAACTCATTAAATTATGACAATACTTCATTAAAAACAATGAAAATAAAACAAAAACAAAACAAAACAAAAAAAACAAGGAAGGAAAGTGTGATTGTCTGACGATCGAAATATTCAGAGTTATGAATATAGAATAGCCCACCTCATCGACGGAAGGAGAGAATTTTTTAAGTAGGGGAGGACGGAATCAATCGAATTTTAGCAAATTTTGTTCTGTGCTTGTTTGTTTTGTGGTTGTCTTATGTTTTTTGGTTACTTATTAAGGGGGGGGGGTATTTTCATCATCACCATCTTGTTCTTGTTCTTGTTCTTGTTATTCTTTTTCTTCTTATTCTAATTTATTTTCCTATCTTTTTCTTTCTCTCTTTCTCTTCTTCTTCTTCTTCTTCTTCTTCTTCTTCTTCTTCTTCTTCTTCTTCTTCTTCTTCTTCTTCTTCTTCTTCTATTATTATTATTAATATTATTATTATTATTTATTTATTTATTCATTTTTGCCATTTTCAAATTTGCTAATGATGAACCATTATTCATGAGTACCGAACGGTTGGTCAAAGTTTTTTTTTAAAGATCTAGTTCTGTCTTGATCTTCAACCCGCAATTTTGTTCTTTTTACTTTATAGGCGCAAATTTTCTGTCTGCCCAAAGTCAAATTTCTCCCTCTCCTAAAAATTGTTCCTTGATCATTTTGACTTGATTGAGCGTTGCACAGGATGAGTCAGATGAAGGAAAAAGGGTTGCTAAAAATAGAAATATATATATATATATATATATATATATATATATATATATATATGTATATATGAGCGTGAGAGAGAATTGGATTATTATTATATTATATATATCATTTACATTATTATCATATCATTATATATATATATCCCATCTCTCTCTCTCTCTCATATATATATATATATATATATATATATATATATATATATATATATATAGAGAGAGAGAGAGAGAGGGTGTTCGGGAGAAATTTGACAGTTTCACGAGGAAAAAGAAAAAATACCAAGTAGCTACAAAATTTAATGGACTGTAAAGAATTCAACAGGCACAGAAATTACACTACTCTCAACAAGTTTCACTCAAAATAACCACCATGGGCGTCGATCACAGCCTCAATCCTACCCCGGAACCTGGAGCAAACTGATGTTACCATTTCCTTGGAAAGGTTCTCAAAGACTACCTTAATTCTATCGATTAACTGGGCTTTTGTAGTACTGGCACGGCGGTTGGTGTCTTTCTCAACAGCTCCCCATATATAATAATCCATGGGGTTAATATCTAGGGAGTTCATAGGCCTAACATTGGGACTGATGTAGTCAAAATTCGCCGACAACCATTTTTGACTTTTCCCAGGTGTGGCAGGGTGCCGAATCCTGTTGCTTTACATATGACCTACCATTGGCTACCCTTGTTATCCAGGGCTTGACTACAGTGTTTAGCAACTCCACGTAGGTATCTGAGGGTCCTTCAACGATTTTTTCAGTAGATTTCCGATGGATTCTGTTGAACGAACGCAATCAGATCGTCTGTTATATTGCTTTCTCCTAGCCACAGCCTCGTAGTATTCATTGCAATTCGCCAGTTCATGCCTGATTGTCCATCAGGGAGCATTGCAGCCCAGTTCATCCAGAGTATTTTCAGGGAGCTTCATTGGCCATATCTGCCAGTTTTCAGCCAGTTATCATGCAATTCTTCAATCATTCAGGTAAATGCCATGTCTGTGGGTTCCAGTCACTCATCTTCTACCACTACGAGTCAGGGTCGACCTGGCAATGAAGGGGATCTCCTCACTCCCCAAAGCTCCAGAGTTCTAAATGCAGTTTAACATCATACCCAGGACACTAAGACCCACAGTCGCCGCCTTCTTATATATGATAACGGTTATGGGTTTTACATAAGAGCAATACATTCCGGACAATCATATATGTGCCAGGGCTTGACATGACCAGCCGATTGGCGTAACTATAGTGAAAAGGGAATATACTTCCTAGCTGTCCAGCTGATACTGATAACATGCCACTCACTCTTGTTTTTTACTTAATTAATAGGAAGTTAGAAAACACGTGAAGTTCTGGCTTTACCATTTTAAAACTCATTTTTTAATCTATTTAACCCATAGATGGTAAGGCCAAAATTTCACGAGCTTTTTAATCCCCCATGATTGTGGGTCTTTGTGTCCTGGGTATGACGTTAAACTGCATTTGGGGGTTAAGTTCCAATTCTAGAGCTTTGGGGGTGTGTAATTCCGCTTCACTGCCATTACTCCCAGGCCCAAAATGACCTTGAGTGTTGTACCTTTTAGGGTCTCTTAATTAGAGTTAGATAGCTAAAAAATGAGTTTAAAAATGTATTTAAAATGAATTATAAAGTGATTGAATCCCAACAAGAATGAATAATATTTTTCTGATTTTTTTTAGATTAGATTGAGGATAATTTGGATTATTTGGATTATTCGGAATATTGTCCTCATCTTTATTGTTATCTACACAACGTTTCGGCAAATATGCCCTCTGGCCTTCTTCAGGTATTTCTTGGATACTAGAACCTTCTTGTCGAACTCGGGAACCTTCATGTCGTAATCGGGAGCCTCGCAGAACTGCGAACCTACAGGGGTAGACTATTCTTATTGTGTTAACCATGACCGGATACAAGTGTTAAGCTGAGTTAATCATTCTATATTACAGTCGCCCTTGTCTAGAATTGAACTTGCATCCCTTAGAACTGTATCAATTCAACACCATTATCCGTTGTGCCATGTATCCAATTAGACAATTCATAGTGAATTTTAGGAACCTATAAACCTAATGTCCTATTTTACCTAGAATATTTACCTATTTACTTATATATGATTTTTTTTACCTTGACTCACATTGCGCAATATGAGTCAAGAAAAAAAAACAATTCAACCAAGCAACCAACCACTCTGGGTGTCTTAGTACATGGGGACTTATGTATGGCTGTGAACAGCGGCTAAGAAATAAGGTGCCAGACTATTTGCTCGCACGACTCGCTTATTTGCATTAGTGACGGTTTGTTAGATCGTACCGTAATGGTTCGTTTTCCCCCTGCCCCCCCCCCGGGAGATGACAGAATAGAATTCCAACCACGTTTCGATCTCCCAATCAGATCAAATCAGGACATTCACTGATCTCATCGAACCATCAGCATGCCCCAGCCATTCATGTCTAGATATTTCTAATTTATTCAAAGAAGCTTAGTGGACACACCGAACATTTATGAACGCCTCCGAATCAAGCTAATATTACTTTTTAACTCTTTGAATACTTTAAACCGCTCACAGAAGCTCTCCCACCAATGTGATCCTACCGTAAGCTGCTAGCAGCGGCTCTCGTACGTGTTACTTGTATACACTGAGGAAATCACTACGTTAACACCTCTGCCATCTTTTATTTTGTCTGTGAACCAAACCTGAGACTGGTGCTTGATCCTTTTGCAATAGTCGAAGAAAATTTGGTACAGCCAATTGCATTTCATATAGCTCTACTCTTTGGGAAAGGTATCAATCCAACTATTCTCCCCCTAGCTATGGGTAAATATTAGGGCTGACTGAGCTCTTTAGCCTTGATTAGGCAACCAATCTAGGATAAGGAAAAATTATATATATATATATATATATATATATATATATATACCCTCCCCATACAAGTCGATGCGACCCAAGGTCAATTTCTTAAGTGGAGTTTAACAGTTTACACACACACACACACACACACACACACATATATATATATATATAAAGTAAGTAAAGTCGTCGGGGCGGCCTAATGTCGGTATGAGCCATACAACGAGGGAGTCTATCCCTTTTTCACTAGCGCTAGACCAAGGAGATTATTTTTAGCATCTGAGGTGGAGCGCCATACCTACCATCAGCTCCTTACTTTACCGCACAGATCCCTGTGCTACTCATACGCTGAGTTGGCGAGGACCGGTATCGAACTAGGAACCTTGTGGTTTCTAGCCGAACGCTCTACCGACTGAGCTAACCCGGCCCTTATATAACAAATGTTAATTCCACGGTTATTTATCCCAGGAAACGTCGGGAAATTCTGCTCGAGTTCAAAGACGCTTACTGTTTTCATTTCTTTATGTTATACACAAAACTGTTGTCTATGTAAGAATCGAGATCACCCAAACAACAACACTTTTAAGATCATCTAGAATAGTCAGAAGAGTCCTGAGATCTGAGGAGACTTACTGTCACCCAGCCTCTAGTGAACCACCAGCTGAGGTGGGATGTGAAAAACCAAAAAAATCAAAAAAATCATAGTAGTAAAGGAAAAGAGTTAAGGGTCTACCATGGTTTAAATCTAAATGATTTCATCAGGACCCTACCTTATATTTAATTAAGTTGGTGTAATTCTTTAGCGATAAACTTTTTTTCCGATAATAACGGTTGAACCCTATGTTAATAAATATTTTTTCAATTACCATGTGCAGCTTATTCTATTCGCTTATTTATTCCTTAGGAATAGAATAAGTCGCACGTGGTAATTGAAAATAATATTAACTAACAAGTTATTATCGAAAAAGAAGTTTATCTGAGTTCAATTAAGGAATTACATGGACTTAGTTAAGTTTAAGGTAGGGTCCTGATGAAATCATTTGGACTGAAACCATAGTAGATCCTTAATTCTTTTCCTTTACTACTATTTTATATATACAGGGTGTTGGCGTTTTTAGATATAAGGCGTGTGACAAATGCTCACTTCTACTTATAGACTCGCCGATAACCACGTGACCAACCTATTGGCCAACCATTGGCAGTACTCTGCTGCTGATATTGTTATTTATACTGGCTGTTCTGGTCATACCTAATCATAACTACTTGGATCTTCGTGGACGACGGAACATAGGATTATAACTCAGGACTTATTCACTTACCAAAGGATTCTATAACTCAGGACTTACTTATTTACTTTAAGTTCTTTACAACTGGCCAAGGATGGCGGCCAGATACTTAACACAGGTATCCATAAATTATCTTTAAAACTTTAAAAAATATTACAAAAACAAATGAACCGATAAATATGTGAAATTATTATAAAATGAAAAGTACATATTGGAATTTATTTGCCTCATTTAATACACCTCTACATGGGGCACCATTAGTTACACGAAGAATATTAAAATGATACTCGATTTCTTGACTTGTTCACTGTAGCATAGTCTCATCAATTTTCACAGTCGAATTAATGATATTTTGCTTTAGGTCAATGATGTCCCGCATCTTTGTTTGATATAAGACATCTTTAGCGATAAGCTCACAGAAACATGTCCAGGGGAGTGATATTTTAAAAAAAACGAGGTAAAGAGACTTTATGGACACCCTATATATATATATATATATATATATATATATATATATATATATAATTAAAAACGTGTACTTTACGTTTTTCTCGTCTTTAGCTTCTCCAATTTTTTACCTGTTCTCGTTTCACCATATTTATCACTGGTTGACAGCGTCTCTAATTCGCAAGAAGCCAGCCTCATTGAATACACATGCAATGACAGGCAGAGATAAATCTTTTTCGTTGCAGGATTTCAAATGTTATCTGTCTTTTCAATAAGGCTTCACAATGACGAGAAAATTGAATTAGCGAACACACACACACACACACACACACACACACAAACACCACACACACATGCGCGCGCGCACTAGCACACACACACACATCACACATATATGTATATATATATTTTTTTAACATTTTATTAATATATCTCTGTTGTGAATTAGTACCGGTTTAGCTCAGTCGGTAGAGCACTTGCTAAGTAATTGCAATGCTCCCGGTTCGATACCGGTCCTCGCCAACTCAGCGTAGGAGTAGAAAATGGATCGGTACGATGGTAGGTATGAACGCAAAAAGAAACTCAATAGTCTAACTATAGTGAAAAGAGAAAAGACTCCCTCGTTGTCTGGCTTATTCTGACACTAGGCTACCCTATTTATTAAATTCGGTTTGCAAACTCACTTTTCCCTAATCCCAATTATCTACCCAGAGCTTAATGGGTGACCCAGCGGATCACGTTTGTCTAGTACGCACACACATACACACGCACACACACACATATATATATATTTCTAAGATTTTTGGTTAATTTTCTCTCTCTCTCTCTCTCTCTCTCTCTCTCTCTCTCTCTCTATATATATATATATATATATATATATATATATCCTATTAGTAAACCCTTACGGTGAGAAGAAAACCGGCAAATAATTGTTAGTAAAATATATGAGCTACTAAGTGAAACTATTAGCAAGTATATCTTATATATTTAGGATTACCTAAATATATATATATATATATATATATATATATATATATATATAATGGTAAAGAAAAAGGCTTAACAATCGGACATATTAGCAGTTATAAATCTATTTCTACCCATATGTATATGTATATACATATGAGTTTCATCAGACCTCTAAATTTAATTGAAATAAATCAAGTTTGGCAGTCTGATGAAACTCATATGTATATACATATACATATGGATAGAAATAGATGTATAACTGTTAACATGACCGATCTCAAAGCCTTTTCTTTACAAAATATATTGCTCTGTACAAAATTATTATACATTGAGCTCTCAATTTGGACCAGACCATTTCTCTGTTAAAAAGGCCCATCTTAGAACCATCTTAACACCAACTAACCCGGAGATTTACCCCTCTCTCTCTCTCTCTCTCTCTCTCTCTCTCTCTCTATATATATATATATATATATATATATATATATTAGATAGCTTGTACACATATAATCAATGTTTCCTGTTAATTAATAATTTTTCAAACCTTTGTTTAGATTAAAATTTATATTGATTTTAGATATTTTCTAACGGCTACAAAATTCCTAGTTATTCCAAACAGGAAGTTAACGAATATCTTAAAGAAATTTTATGTTACTCTCATCTTAAACAATAGTCTAAACGAAGATGGTGAGTATACGCTTTCCTTAAGGTTTTACTAGGGAAATGTATTAGAAATAATAACACAGTGTAGAGTTATTACCTATATAAATGCATTGGAATGGGTTTTACTATAGGAATTAATTGGAAAGGGTTTATTATAAGAATACATTGAAAAGCGTTCTACCATATAAATACATTGGAAAGGGTTTTACAAGGATTGATTTTAAATGGTTTTACTATAAGAATGCATTGAAAAGGGGTCCTACTGTATAAATGTATGGGAAAATGTTTTACTATAGAAATTAATTGGAAAGGGTTTTACAATAAGAATGAATTGAAAAGAGTTCTACCATATAAATGCATTGGAAAGAGTTTTACTATAAGAATTGGTTTTAAAGGGTTTTACTATAAGAATGCATTGGAAAGGGTTTTGCTATAGGAATTCATTTTTTTACTATATGTTTTACTATATAAATACATTGGAATGGGCTTTACAATAGAAATTAATTGGAAAGTGTTTTACTATAAGAATGAATTGAAAAGGGTTCTACAATATAAATGCATTGGAAAGGGGTTTACTATAAGAATGTATTAGAAAGAGTTTATTATATAAAGTCATTGAAAAAAGTTTTACTCTAAGTTTTATTCGAGGATCTCTTGATATAGGAATGCATTGGAAAATACTTTTAACAATAAGAATGTATTAAAAAAGATTTACTAAAGGAATGTATGGGATCGGTTTTATTATAGGAATTCATTGAAAGGGATTTCAAAATTGGAATGTATAGGAAATGGTTTTTGTAAAGGTATTTCTACAAAGTTTTTTTTTCTAAAGTAAATTTAATTTTTTATGATTTAATGTTCCAATTCTATTTTTAAAATTTTAATTTAGAATTTTTTCTAATCTTGTCTAATTTCTGTAAACCTTTTCTGTTTAGTTCATTCGGTAGACGCATCTGCATAGAAACCGCAAGGTTCCTTGTTCGATACCAGTCCTCGCCAACTCAGCGGAACAGTGTGATAAAGTAGGGAACTTATGGTATACCGGTGATTGAAAAGTAACTCCCTATTTTAAACTATTTATAATTTTTATATGCAGTAACATTTTTCTTAGTTCTTTAATGTATGGATGGGTAGACGTGATCCGCATGAGTGGCCGGCCAGAACAACCTGCGACTATTTTCTTTGGGGTTGGTTGAAGGGGCGAAACCAACGACTTTTGGAGAACTTGAATGACAAATACGAGAATTTATTTCTGCCATTCTACAAGAGTTCCTGGGAAGATAAATTAATGCGATTCCGAGCGGCTTGAGGGGCTGGAGGCGAATGCTGGTGCCAGTATATAATTTTAGGTTTTAGAAGTTAGGTTAGTGTAGACATGAAGTCAATGGCGCTTGGTTACTAACAATTTCTCGCCAATGCAATTTTCAAACCAAGTGCACTTTTTTCTAATTTATTTTTTCTAAAATAAAAACGTTTAAATTGTAATTACATTCATTAGAAAATAAATTGAGAAAAATAAATAAATCAATAATTAATGAAATTATTAAGAAAATACAAAGAATTATTTTTAAGAAACATTTTCTTTTCTTTCATTTATTGTTTTCTTTCTTTCTTCTTCTTTTCTCTTCCTTTGTTTCTTTCTTTCTCTTTCTCTCTTCATTCGTTTCTTATTTCCTTTTCTTTTTTCTTTGTTTTACTTTTCTTTGTTTTTTTTTTTTTTTTCATTTTTCTTGTTTCTGAATTCAATTGGGGTTATTTAGTTCAAAATTACCCGTTGTGTTATAAGAATATAGGGAAAAATAAATAGGCTTATAACAATTGATTGATAGGTTTTAACGACACGTTAACCTGTCTGGGGTTATTTTATGCCAAGAGGTGAATTGTAAGGGATAGTCAAATCTATCGTTATTTTTCATTCAATGATATTTCTTGATTTTGCCAGTAAGTTGTCTGAAGTTGTTTGTTGCTAAATGGATTGGAAATCGTTTTGAAGTTTATAGGAAAAAGGTCAAGTTTATTGTTATATTTTTTTGGTATTATTTTATTTCTTGCTGGAAGGACAAAATGTCATCTATATTGACATTTTTAAATATCTCTCTCATGTGGTTTGTGTTGTAAAAACGTTGTCTAATAACAGTAAAATCATCACATTCTATTAGAATGTTTTCAACTGTAAAGGGTATTTGATATACTATGCATTTTGACTGGTTTTATTGCTTAAGTAAAAAGGAGTGTGTAAGTTTTGTATGACCTATACTATATACAGATACAGCAACACAGAGTTCAAATCCTGAACGAAACTATTTGCATTTCACAGAACACAAGTACCTTTGGGAAATGTATGAATTCAATTATTCTCCAACCAGCTATGGATAAATAGTAGGACAGTCTGGGTTTTTAAATCTTGTTTAGGTAACCAGTCCAGAAGTAGGAAAAATCTGAATTGAAACCTGTTAAACTCCGCTTAAGAAATTGACCTTGTGTCATATTCTGCTCGTGCGGAAGGGTTGGTACATATATATATATATATATATATATATATATATATATATATATATATATATATATATATATAACAATCCCTCTACACGTCCAGGATGTGACTCCAGGTCGATTTCTAAAGCAGAGTTTAACAGCTCAGTCTGACCGTCCCCACATATATATGTGTGCGTGCGTGTGTGTGCGTATAGTATATATATATATATATATATATATATATATATATATATATATATATATATATATATATATATATAACCCTTCCACGCGAGCTGGGTGTGACACAAGTTTAATTTCTTGAGTTGATATATATGTAAAGCTAAAGGGAATAACTCCGATAAATTTGAAGATTTAATAAATTTCCAAATCGAGATTTCTGTTCATTAGGACCAATTGAATTAATAATAAAACTGTTGATATTGAGTCTCACTCAATTTCAAAAAGTAGTATTACTGCGTTATTGGTAAATGGGGGATAAAAAAGTCGTCGGGGTGGCCTAAAGTCGGTATCACCCAATCAGCGAGGGAGTCTAACCCCTTTTCCCTAGCGCTAGACCAAGAAGATTGTTTTTGCGTCTGAGGTGGAGCGCCACACCTACCATCAGCTCCTTATTTCATCGCACAGATCCCTGTGCTACTCATACACTGAGTTGGCGAGGGCCGGTATCGAACTAGGAACCTTGTGGTTTCTAGCCGAACGCTATTGAGCGATAGGCACTGCTAGACAATGGTGAGCAATATAAGATTTAAAAGTGTATACTTTAAATACTATATAAGCCAGTTAGGGCCGGGGACATTCAGCTAGTAAGAAAATAAAATGCAAAGAATATCTAAATTATTATTTTAATTTCATTGATTTTAATTTGACTAATTCCCCATTGCATACGTGGAAACTCATTTTTATTCTTTCTTTCTTTCTTTCTTTCTTTCTTTCTTTCTTTTCTCTTCTCTCGTTCTCTCTATCTCTCTTTCTTTCTTCGTTTGTTATGTTCTTTTTTTTTATTTTCCTTTCTTTTTTATTCTTCTTTCTTTTTTCCTTCGTTTCTAATTTTCTTCCTTTTCTTCTTCCTTATTTCGTTTCTTATTCTGGTATTTATTCTTTTTTCTGTCTTTCTTTTTTCTTTTTTTCTTGTTTCTATTTCCTTTCTTTGCTTCATTCTTTCTTTCTTTTTCCTTTTTCTCTTCCTCCATTAGTTTCCTTTTCTTTCTTCTTCTTTTTCGCCTTCTCCCCTCTTCCTTCATTTCTTTCTTTTTTCTTTTTCTTCATTCTTTTAATTTTATTTCTTTTCTTCTTCTTTTCTCTTCTTTCTTCTTCTTCTTCTTCTTCTTCTTCTTCTTCTTCTTCTTCTTCTTCTTCTTCTTCTTCTTCTTCTTCTTCTTTTCTTCTTTCTTTCTTTTATTTTTTCTCTTTCATTCCTTTTTCTTTTTCTTTCTCTCTTCATTCGTTCATATTTCCATTCTTTTTTCCTTTCTTTCTTTCTTTTTTATTGGTGTTGTTTATCAAACAGATTTCAACACACCAAACAGAAAAAGTCAAACACGCAAAACAACAACAACAAAAAAACAACAAAAAACCCAACAAAAAACTCTTCCGACTTTCTAATTGAAAATGCGGTCATATCCGCTGCAAAGAAAATCAATAGTTTTGTGCAGGTCAAAACAGATGAAAAAGTTTTTTTAAATAAATAAAACGAAAAAAAAATCAAACAAACAAAAAAGAAAAAAAGAAAAGAAAATGGCGGCACAAAATTAGGCCAATCTCCAAAATAGGCCACCTTGTCGGTTGGGATGGAAGAATACGCCGACTACACCTCTGCAGAGAGGTAAGATCTCCCTCCCCAATGGGGCCACCTCTTAGCCATGGATAGCGCATAGTGATGCTTAAGGATGGAATCTATATGGCTGAACAGTCTAAGAATTGCAATACTCATTCCCAGAACCATCTCATCTAGTTACTATATATATATATATATATATATATATATATATATATATATATATATATATATTACTTTTCGTTCTTCCCAAAAGGATGTTCTCCTATCTTCGAACATTTGAACAAAGCATGTTAACTTACAAATTGTGTGTGCTGCCGTTTGTATAGGGAGAACAACTCAACGTTTGGGTGTGCAAATACATCGGCATGTTCAACTTGGTTTATTAAGTATCTTTCCTTACAACAAAAAACAAAAATTCACATTCGCTATATATATATATATATATATATATAGGGTAAAATCGAACAAAATGTAATTAAAAGTTGTATTTACGAAGCTTCATCAGAAAATTTCTAATGAAGCTTCGTTATTACAGAGGCGAAATATTAATTGACTGAAATTGCTTGTATTTTATACACATTTGTTCCTCAGCTTTTAATCACACACACACACACACACACACACACACACACACCACGCACACACATATATATATATATATATATATATATATATATATATATATATATGTCTGTGTGTATGAATATCGTATAAATGTTATCGTCATAAGGAAATAACCTCAAACGCACCGAGTCTATGCTAATCCTTGTAGAAGAACAGTAGTGGTACTATTGAATCCATACCGGGTTGGATGAGGGATTTTTCATACCTTTCCCAAGGGTATTAGTCCGATAGGGAACATAATAGCACAACTGGTGGTCGAGATCAGTTATTACGATGTTGCAGTCCAGTACATTAATCTCTACGTCCAGAGGATTCCCCTGTTAAGCAAGTAAAACAATTCTACGAGACAAAAGCCATATTGACATCAGAAATTAAATGATTAAGTAATATTTTTAAAATACTAATTTCTCTGAATTTTTGAGATGAGGCTAGAATTGTATTAACTCAACGCTTATATCTACTCCGCCATTTGTCCAACACAGTTCTGAGTGACAGTTATCTCTAGGCTGCAGGTTCATTCCTGACCAAGGGCGCCAGTAACATAGAATAATAATTAACACAGTAACATAGAATAATAATTGTACCCAATCATATAGAGGAATGAGAACGGTATACACCCGTGGATTGAATAAAGGGTTGCGTTCAAATTGGCTCCCGATTACGACATATAATTTCCCGAGTTCGAAGAGAAGGTTCCCGAGTTCGATAAGAAACACCCGAAGAAGACCTGAGGGCATATCGGCCGAAACGTTTTACAGATAACAATGAAAATGAGGACAATAATCCAAATAATACCTCTCTAATTTTAGAAATATTTTACACATGGCCACATAAACAAGAAGGGTTGATATATCCTTAAATAAAGAAAACAAATCAAACTAAACCAGATCTTTCTATGATGGTGAACCTTGTATCTCTGTTAAAAATCGTGACTGTCTAAACGGAAATGTTGTTCTACAAGGCGCATGCGTGCGCGTGTGTGTTGGAGGGAGGATTAACAGGATTGTCAATAACAACACATTTTAGACATGACAGAGAAAGAAATTCTTGGATTGGTCGATTAGTACAAGAATGAATGTGGTCGAGAATGATTTTCTAAGATTGGACTTTACAGTCACAGGAGGCGCTGTAACTTCAGGGTCACAAAAACTATATTATAATCTTCCAAGATTGAAAGCCAATAAAAAAAATCAAGAATGAAATAGCGAAGTTAACAAAATCATCGTTTGACCATTCGACACAAAAATCATCAATCAAAATTGATAAACAATGGAAATTACATTAAAATTGGTTTGTGCAATCTGTTTTCGTGTATACGTCGACCTTGGGTTCTCCTGTAGGAGTGAAATCAGTTTTCTCATGTATAAGTCGAATCCATGTCCTCGTGTATAAGTCGAAACTGTGTCCTTGTGTATAAGTCGTTTATAGTACAATCTTCTCTTCTAGTTATTCTCGTGTATAAGTAGATTCTTGTCTTCTCGCTTATGTCGAATCAGTGTCCTCGTATATAAGTCATGTATAGGTCCGAAAGAATTAAAGTACAGTCTTAACATCCAGTCTGTTTTTGTGTAGTCAACCTCGTGTTCTCGTGTATAAGTCGACCTCTCTTGTTTTCTTGTACAAAATCATTAATTTTTAATGGTTTCTGCAAAATCCGGCCCGAAAGAGTTAAAGAATAGTCTTCCCTTCCAGTCTGTTCTCGTGTATAAGTCGACCTCATGAGTAAGTTGTGTATAGGTCGGTTCTTGATATTTGTTCACGAACTCATTGGCTTATAGAACTAATGTTGAAGTCAAAGTTTGCTTTTTGACCGTATATATATATATGCATATAGGGTGTCCATAAAATCCATGTGTACTTTAAATATTTTTTTTATTTTAAAGTGCACCCGAACTTTGTAGACACACACACACACACATACACATATATATATATATATGAATCCCAGCCTTACAAAATTACTTCTCATATATACATATTTAACAACACCTCCGCATGAGTAGGATTTGCCATAAAGTGTGTTTCTTAAGTGGAGTTTAACAGGTTTGAATTTATATCTTTCCTTCTCCTAGACTGGTTGCCTAACCAATGTTAAATAGCACATATGGCCTACTATTTACCCTTAGCTGGAGGGAGTGGTTAGTTTTATACCTTTCCCAATAGTATTAGTGCTATGTGAAATGCAAACAGCCGTATTCAGGATTTGAACTCGTATCACTGTGTCCATTTCCAACAACGATAACTATTACACAACGCACGTCGCCCTATCGACTGCGGTGTTATAATACACTGTTTGCACCTCTGCAGAGGGGTAAGACTCTCACAAATGGGACCACCTGTTGGCTGTTGGTGGCGACCCGTGAGGCTTAAGGATGGAACCCAGGTGGCTGAGCAGTCCATGAGGTAGTACCTGTTAGGGTCCCATCTATGGGTTAAATAGTAAAACATGAAGTTTATAAAAAATTGAGTATCCATTAAAAATGAATTTATTTAAAAAAAAACCCGGCATTAAATGACCCACTGAGGTTGATATGCCATAAAAGAAACCAAATGAAACCAAACAATGCCCGTCATGTCAATAGTATTTTTTTGTTTCAATAAAAGTCATCAAGATTCTCCGAGTAAATGTTCTTTTTATCCTGATAGTAATGAAACACCTGATATAGCCATGTCCGGCTTTGACAGTAGAATACAACCGACTGCACCTCTACAGAGGGGTAAAATTACCCCAAGTAGCCACCTGTTCGCCCTGAGTGGCCACCCGTAATGCTTAAGGAAGGAATTATCTAGTTGGGCAGTCCATGAGATGCAAATTCCACTTTGGCCCTTAGATGGGCTAAATGGTCGGTCGGAGAGGCCCATAGCACCTATATGATTGTCATGCTCTTATGGCAAACCCCCAACCCTTTTTATCATATGTGCTAAAAGGCTATGTTTTGGGTATGACGTCCTGCATCTAGTAGTGAGGTTCCAATTCTGGAGCGTTGTGGAGTGACACGCAGTGGTAGTACCTGTTAGGGTCCCATCTATAGGTTAAATGGATAAACAAGTTTTTAGAAAAATGTTTTTGAAAAAACTGAGTTTGAAAAAAAAATGAATACCCAACATGAATGAATAAAACAAAATGTCTTCGGCATAAAACAATCTGTTGGATTATCTATTGGTATAAAATGTGTGCCAAATTCTTACTAATATTTATGAACTTTCCCAACCAACCAACCAACCAACCAACCAACCTGATATAATGAAAAATAAAACACTAAATTCTTTGCAAGATATTGAAGGTTACAGATCGAAATATTGTGGCCTTGATGTTTGCTGATTTGACTGGGAAAAAGAAATGTCGCGGAGACCCACTGACGTCTTCTGGAAATGTGGAGGAGAGAAAGGGGGAAAAAAAGAATTACTGAACGTATAAGAAAAATGTCAATTGCAAGAATTTTGATAAGAATTTAGATAGGGAAAAATAATAAGCGAAACCGGAAGATGGATGGATAGATAATGGACAGATAGATAGATAGATAGATAGGAACAAATATTATGATCGTCCTTAATGCATAGATATGAAGGAATCGATAGAAAAATATCATTGATTACTTCTCGTTGTATGATTAACATTTCTACGTACATACAGACATTTTTCTACACGTCAAAATGAACAGAATAGAGTTGTGATTATTTTATCGAAAATTATGATGCTTATTTCAAACTTAGTACCGTTCTCATTATTATTATTATTATTATTATTATTATTATTATTATTATTATTATTATTATTATTATTATTATTATTATTATTATTTATCCCCATGAGAGTTTTTCATAACCACCTAAGGTGGAGGTTTACGGGAGGCTGAGTGATAGCAAGTCTCCATGATTCTTCTGAGTATTCTAGCAGATCTTAACAGTGCTGTTGTTTAGATGGTCTCAATTCTTCCTCTGATTTCCAATTCCTCCAGACTGTTATTATTATTATTATTATTATTATTATTATTATTATTATTATTATTATTATTATTATTATTATTTTTGAAACAAAGTTTTAAGAAATCACTTCTCGGGTTGTTATTTTGTAATCCTATTTTTGTATGTTCATATAGAGCAGCAATATATCCATCTTATTTTTGGTGGAGGGGGGGGGGGATAAATTTAATAAGAAAGTCATAAAAAGGAAAATAAAAAATTAAGAACATTTTTTTCTACGAAAATAAAATGAAAACAAATCTATAAAATCTCTCTCTCTCTATCTCTCTCTCTCTCTCTCTCTCTCTCTCTCTCTCTCTCTCACACACACACACACACACACATATATATATATATATATATATATATATGTGTGTGTGTGTGTGTGTGTGTGGTTGAAGAGGAGTTGACTTAATGGAGAAGCCAAAATGTTGATAAACGAAGATTTTCATATATATATATATATATATATATATATATATATATATATATATATATATATGTGTGTGTGTGTGTGTGTGTGTGTGCATGTGTGTTTTATATGCATATATGTTTCTAGATTTTAATTAAAAATAAGATTCTTAATTTGACATCCTTTATTTATATATATACATGCATATATATATATATATGTATATATATATATATATATATATATATATATATATATATATATATATATATATATATATATAAGTGTGTATATGTATGTGTACATTTTTAGGCTTACATTCTATATATGTTTTAATTAAAATTACGATGCCTAATTTGATGTCTTTATATATCTCTTTCTCTGTATATATATATATATATATATATATATATATATATATATATATATATATATATATATATATATGCATGTGCGTGTGTTTTACGAGGCAAAAGATAATGTAAACTGATATATATGTATATATATGTATATATACATATATATGTATATGTATGTATTAGATATCTATATCTATATATATATATATATATATATATATATATATATATATATATATATATTATATATATATATATGTGTTGTTCAGTTTTTCATTTATTTTACACATTTCCTTCATGCTTCGGATTTCAACCAAAAATATTTTTCTATAAATATATGATACAGAAATATATATATATATATACATATACATAACACATATATATGTGGATATAATATATACACTGAACATTAGACTCATTATATATATATATATATATATATATATATATATATAGTGAGAGAGGGAGTGTGTGTACATGTGAGAATTCGAGATTGTGTTTGTGTTATGTGTGTGTGTGTGTGAGAGAGAGAGAGAGAGAGAGAGAGAGAGAGAGAGAGAGAGAGAGAGAGAGAGAGAGAGAGAGAGAGAGAGAGAGAGAGAGAGATGTATATTTTGCTGTCAAATCTTCTGAAATGTCAAAGATTCAAGCTGAATAGGCTAAAAAGGTCAAACCCTGAATCACAAAGGAGAGTCGACAAGAGAAGGGAGAGTCGACGATAGAATTGGAGAGTCGACGAGAGAAGGGAGAGTCGACCATAGAAGTGGAGAGTCGGTAAAAGAGGAGAAATGGGCTTTACCGTTTGCTTCGTCATCAGTGGCAATTGCTGTAATGGCGCCTCTGATTATCGATTAATTTCTCTAGTGGAGAATCCCGCGCAAAACGTCGAAGCTCTCATAGTGGTTTTCCATCTCTTGATAAGAGTCGTCGGTTGGGTGAGCTATCGCCGTGTTTTGACGTATGTCGTTCCGATCATTTGCGCTGAACCCTTACCCCTACCACAACCACGTGTTTTTTGGTCAGTTCTTTTTACGCAGTGCCAATCAGAAAGAAAAACAAAACAAAGAATCAAACAGAGAGATAGATATATAGATTGATTGATAGAATATTAACATACTGTTATATATATATATATATATATATATATATATATATATATATATATATATATATATATAAATGGATGGATAGATAGCTATGAACAGATTCAGATAGATAAATATGGATAGATAGAAGATAGATAGATATGAATAAACTGATAGACAAATTTCAATATGAACAGAAATAGATAGATATATAGATAGATTGATTGATAAATTATTAATAGACTGATACACACACACACACACACACACACACACACACACACGCACGCACAACACACACACACACACACACACACCTCATATATATATATATATATATATATATATATATGTGTGTGTGTGTGTGTGTGTGGACAGATAGATAGATATGAACATACTGAGATAGACAGATAGATGAATAGATTTAAATATACTGATATACAGGTTTCTATATGAATAGAGGTAGATAGATAGATGAATAGATAGATATGAACAAACTGATAGATAGATATATAAATAGATATCAACAGAGATAGATATGAACAAGCAAATATAGATTGATTGATAGATATGAATATTATTTTCTTTTTTATAATCTATTTAACTGATTTTTATTTGTATATATTTTTCTGTATCTCAATTTTAAAATCAATTTTAGCCTTATCTCTCCTTTTCTCACACACACACTCTCTCTATACACACATATATATATATATGTGTATGTGTGTGTGTGTATATGTGTGTGTGTGTGGTGTGTGTGTGTGTGTGTGAGTGTGTGTGTGTGTGTGTGTGTGTGAGAGAGAGAGAGAGAGAGAGAGAGTGTGAATGTGTGTGTGTGTGTGTGTGTGCATAAATTGATAGACAGATAGACCTAGAGATGTAATCATACACGCACATATATACACCCATACACACATACATTTATATAAACAAATATACATATAAGATATAAACAACATATTTGGTGTTGCACGAAATTTTGATGGTATGTCGTTCAACCACTACTTTCCCAGATAATAATCAAGGGCATTGCAATCTGGGGAGTTTAGGGGTGATGTTAGGGGTGATATGGTCACAGAAATCTCACAGCTAACTCTTGGCCCTCCTGCTCATGTGACATGCCACAGAGTCCTGTTGTCAATCACAGTGTCTTCCAATAGCAACCCCTCTCGATCCATGGCAGCACCACAGGCATTTGTTATAGGCATTCGTGCTGAGTCTTGTAGAATGAACATCTTATTCACCTTCACAGGAAGGCTCTGACTAGTATCCAGTCACCAGATAAAAGAATGACAGAGCGTAACCGAATACATCCTGTAGCAATTGACAGAACACAGTCTAGTATAACTTTTTTCGACTGTTGAAACGCATCCTCAAGGCTCTGGTTCCAAGTTAAATAGGAGTCCTGTTTGACAAGGTCTCGAAAGGGCAGCATGGCTGGACCCGATGTGTATGCACAGGGTAACTGGTTGACAAGTCCAAACAATGATCAGTTATTTGAGTATATATATAATTGCCGTACCTTCGTAATCTTTTCGAGTCCTGTCAGCTGGGGCTTTAGAATACAACGACTGCACCTCTGTAGAGGGGTAAAACTCCTACAATGGAGCCAATTGTTGGCCGAGAGTGGCGACCCGTAAGGCTTAAGGATGGAACCCTGGAGGCTGAGCAGTCTGACATGCAACACTCAACTTTTTTTCCTTACTTAGGCTAGATAGGTGGTCAGAGAGCCCTCATCCGATCAATCGGCTGGTCTTTTCAAGCCCTAGCACATATGATTGTCCCAGCGTTACTGCCCTTATAGCAAACCCCAAACCTTTTCATCATGTGGGGTTCTAGAAGTCGGTGGCTGAATGTCTTTATATTCTGGGGTTGTAGTACCTTTTAGGTTCCCATCTATGGGTTAAATAGAAAAATGTGTTTATAGAAAATTACCAATCAAGAATGAGTTTATTTAAAAAAACTTATTCAGCATTAAATGACCCACTGAGGTTGATATGCCGTAAAACAAACCGAACCAAACCAAACCAAACCAACTTTCAAACCAACTGAATTTTCCTCAGACTGGCATCCAAACACTGGAAAATCTTCGTATTGGAACTTCCGGTGTTAATGCTAAGTAATGCAACATGACGGTCCCAAATTTCTGGAGGAGTGAATGAATTTTACAAGCAATATTTTATGTCTATATTGATTGTTAGATATAACTGACAGATAAAAAAGTTTTATTTACAGATAAAATACGGAACACTTAATGAAAATGTAAGACCAGGTGGTTGGAAATTAACAAGGTTTTATTTAACATTTTATTCAAATACATTTGAAACATCTTCACCTGATGATTGCATCGCATGAAACCAATATGGTTGTGATTGTTCCTTTGTCACCTAATAAATAGATATGTAAAACCTTTATATATTTATCTTATTATATTATATAACAGCTCTATTTTATATTGAGCACTCTACCAATAATACTGCCTTTGGTACACCATTCCAGCAAAAGCTGAAACAGTGACCATCTCACACTATAGTATATATATATATATATATATATATATATATATATATATATATATATTATACACACACACACACATATATATATATACATACATAAACTTATATATATACATATACACACATATATGTATACATACAGATATATATACACACATACTTATTCACATAATTTAATTACATTAATTAATCCATGTTTAATTATGATTATAATTTTTTTAATAAAAGTTACAGTTTCATTTTAACCTTTTATAGACCAAGTTAACTGAAAATTTTGTTAAAGTGGAAATCAATTTTTAATTATTTGGAAGAATTTCATCAAAATTTATAAAGATTCAGGGGAATAAGATATTGGCAAGTTGGCAGAAATTATTTTTATTAAGCACAACACACACACACACACACACACACACACACACATGGGCACGGCAGAGACACACATAACACACACTCATACCAAACACACATGCACACACACAAAAGCACATTGGCACAATAAACATATACATAGCACACCACAGGTAATAAAAATCACAGTGACAGCTGTGTCTGGAAATCACACACACACACACACACACACACACACACACACACACACACACACACACACACACACACACACAAATAAACAAACTACTGAAACCTGCCCCCCACCCCAAAAAAGGATAGGCTAAATCTGGAATAATACTTCGTCACTGTTGGACAGACACACGCACGCACGCACACACACACATACACTTACACATACACGCATACATACAGAAAGAGAATTTGGAGGAAGATATCACCAGGCATACAACAGAATGGACAAATCCTAGCCACAAAGTAACATCTCTAGAACTTAGCTTTCAGAAATTTTCTGACAAAGGGATCTTTGTCCCGAAATATTAAGAAAATAAATCAGAGGTAGACGAACAACATCATAGTTACCTTATTTTTCTTTACACTTGCATTGTGATTGTCTTCAAAACCAACCACCAAACCAATATAGACAAAATGCTTCAAGAAAATTATAAATCACTTATATATATATATATATAGACACCGTGTTTCGACATTTACAGTGTGGTTAGATTTAACAGCTACTTCTAGCCGGGAGCGAAACCCGACTGAATTTTCATCAGTCCGACTTCTTAACTCTCGGTCCTTGTAGCTGTCAGTAATAGGCGAACATTTTAACTGATAAGTACATGTATGTTACGATCAAGTCTGTAATCAACAGACGAGTAATGGCTTTACGCTAAGCGGTGGAAGTTCGTTGAAGTCCCCTCTAGAGAGCTCTACCGGGGTTTTGAGACTATATATATATATATATATATATATATATATATATATATATATAAGAAATGATTGAACATCTCACGTTTTACAATTCAAGCAATCTAATTTATATAATAATAAATAGAAAATAAATAAATGAAACGGGAGGGAGCAATCATTATTCTTTTGAAATATACAAATTTAAAATCTTCTTGAATCTAATTAACTCAAGGTCGTGTCGTAAATGAGAATCCGTTGCTTAGCAACAGATGCCCAGCGGCAATTCCCCGTAAATAGAATGCATTCAACAATATCTTTATGTCGGGAAGTATTTGACTGGTTGGTTGGATTTTACGGCACGTCAACTCTTATGGTTATTTTATGCCGAAGACGTTTTTGTTTTATTTTTGTTTTGTTTATTTTTCTTTTATTCATTCTTGTTCTGTATTCAAACTTTTTATAATCATCATTTTAAAACACGTTTTTTGTAAACTCATTTTTGGATTTATTTAACCCATAGATGAGACCCTAACAGGCACTACTACTCCAAATCAAAGTGGACCTGGGAGTAATGTCAAACAAATGATACTCCAGACTCCCTAGAGTTCCAGAAATGAAACCTCACCACTAGATGCAGTTTAGCGTCATACCCAGGACAAAGAAAGGATTTTGTTTTGTTTCTTTGTTTAATGGCATAATAACCTTCATGGTTTATCTAATGCCAAAGTCATCCTTACAGAAGAACAGTAGTGGCACTATTTAACCCATAGTTGAGGGATAATTGGGTTCATACCTTACCCTATGTCCGAAAGTGAAACTAATAGCGCTTGTGGAGATCGAACTCGCTTACTACGATGTTGCATTCGAACACCTTAGTCATTGCCCCTCCCCACCGCTGGAAGTGAAAAAACTTTTCATATTACACTTTCTTTTTTTTGGGGGGGGGGGCGAGGGCGGTTATATTTAAAATAGTATTTTAAAAAAGTATCATTGTTGTATGGTAAATGACAATGTCGAACTCACAAGCGTTTGAAAAAAAAATAATAACAACTAAAGCAAGGAGATCATAGACAAAGTGATTCTGTTAAAATCACCAATTTTATTTGGCAAGAAAAAATGAAACAAATAGTTGGGATTTATGTCCTAAAAAGGACAGTCGAATTGCTGAGCTGGTCATTGACCAATACCTTAGGCTGTCTGGGCTGCTGCTGTCCGTCGTTGGATTAGGCTTTAGGCTGTCTGGGTTACTGTTAGCTGGTCATCGTCGGCCAGACGATTCCTTTGAGGTCCTGAAAAGGACAGTTCACATGTGCAGTTAGAATCTTTGTCCTGAAAAGGACAGTATTTTAGGACCTTGAGCGAAAAAGAAAAGAGACGTTTTAAAGAAT
>CM042173.1:51230318-51240318 GCA_023376005.1 Doryteuthis pealeii
GAGAGAGAGAGAGAGAGAGAGAGAGAGAGAGAGAGAGAGAGAGAGAGAGAGAGAGAGAGAGAGAGCCACATTGGCGTAGTGACTAAAGTGCTGGACTGCGACATCGTAGTAAGCGAGTTCGAACCCCAGTCACGCTACTACGTTCACTTTCAGACTAATATCTTTCAGAAAACTATGACCCCCCTCCTGATATGGGTTAAATAGTACTACCACTGTTTTTCTACAATGATTGTTTTGTCATCAAATAACCCAATAATAACAATAGAGGTAATATTTAAACCTTAGCTGGAGGGATAAGGGAGTTCATACCTTTCCCAAGGATATTAGTCCCAAAGTGAACGTCATAGCGCGACTGGAGTTCGAACTCGCTTACTACAATGTCACGGTCCAGTACGCTAGCCACCACAATTTTAAAATGTAAATGAAGACTTGCTCACAACTGGGCAAATTATATAAAAAAAGAGATGATGTCTAGACGTCTAGACGTCTAGACTTCATCACTAAGAGTTTCGTTTTTTTTTAAAAACTTATTTTATTGTTTTTACAGTTAGCAGGTGAGCTTCTTCCAACTGTACCCCTACTGCCACCTGTTGGCAGTGGGTGGCAAACCGGGATGCTTACAGACGGAACCCTGGTGGCTGAGCTGTCTATAACATGTAACACTCCACTTTGTCCCTTACCTGGGCTAGACAGGCGGTCGAAGACGGCTTCTCCGATCAGTCGGCTGATCACGTCAAATCTAAGCTAATATATGACTGTTTCGATCTTATTGTCCTTAAGGGAACCCCCAACCCGTTTTATCATATATGTACTAGAAGGGGACGGCTGAGTGTCTTAGTGTCCTAAGTAGGACGCGAAACTGCATCTAGTGGTGAAATTCCAATTCTAGAGCTCTGAGCCTTCATTGCCATTAGTGCCAGGTACTCTCTAACCCGGAGTGGTAATACCTGTTAGTGTCCCATCTATGGGTTAAATAGATAAAAATTGAGTTAAAAATTTGTTATAAAATTGAGTTAAAGAATTTGAATATCCATCAAGAATGAATAAAACAAAACGCTTTCGGCATGACATAACCCAACAAGGAGTGACATGCCTTTAAATCCAACCAGCCCTTTTCTTCTGTCTTAAAGCGTCGACCTATTCTCTAATATGTATTTACCTCCACACGAGGGAGTTTCGATAGAAGTAGAATGATATATATATATAATCTTTCACAGACACGCGTTTCGACTTATCAAGTCTCTTCAGTGTTGCTAGACATTTGTAAGCTACCTACAGCCAGGATTGAAATCCGATCGGTTGGTTGATAGATAGATAGATAGATAGATAGATGGATAAATAGATAGAAAAAAGAAGCAGGATGACATTGATAGATAGATAGATAGATAGATAGAAAGAAAGAAGCTGGATGAGATTAGATTGATATATAAATAGATAGATAAATAGATAGATACATAGAAAAAGAATGAGACTAGATAGATAGATAGATAGATAGATATAGAAAGAAGAAGCAGATGAGATTAGATAGAAATAAATAAATAAAGAGAAAGAAACAGACTGAGATAGGTAGATAGAAACAGACAGAGATAGATAGAAAAAGAATGAGTCTAGCGAGCTAGCTCGATAAATAGAGATAGGAAAAGAAGCTGATGAGATCAGATAAATAGATAGATATATAGATCGATAGATAGATAAATGAAAGAAAGAAAGAGACTAGCTTGCTAGAAGGAAAGAATTCCATTTTGTGTCTTTTGTTTCTGTTGAGTAACGGAAGCTATAACGAGTTCAATTCCATGCCAGTCTGCCATGTTTTTCTCTGACATATCGATGTGTGGTTCCTTCATTTTTTTCTCGCTTTCCAACGGAAACCCTTGTCTACGATATCATTCCAGAGAAGTTGTTTCAAAGGGCCCGAAGAAGGTTAAGCATCCCAGGTTTTGTTGAAAGCAACGAGCGAGATATCTTTTTCAGTTCTTACACTGGATGAGAAGCCGGCGCTGTAATGGTTATCGTCGTAGGAAACGGACACGACCCAGAGTTCAAATCCTGGACAAGATTCATTGCCTTTTACATGACGCTAATATTCTAGTGAATGGTATGCATATCCTTCTAGCTATGGGTAATTAGTAGGCCAGACTGGGTTCTTTAATCTTGCTACAACATCCGGTATTAGCTCAGTTGGTAGAGCACCCGCCGAGGAATCGCTAGGTTCTTGGTTCGATACCGATCCCCGCCAACTCAGCGCAGGAGTACCATTTATTGGGAAAACTGATCTGCGCGATATAGTGGGGAGCTGACAGTAGATGTGGAGCCCAGTTTAGCAGGAAAAAACCCTCCCCGGTCTATGGGGTCGAAATGGGGATAGACTCCCTCGCTGTCCGGCAGATGCCGACAATAGGCCACTAAACCAACTACTTATATCATCCGGTCTAGCAGGAAGTAAACTCTAAATTCAAAGCTGTTAAACTCCGCTTAAAATTTGACCTTGTGTCACATTCTATTTGTGCGGAGGGGTGGGGATTGTAAATCCATACATTAGCTGAGAAGCCGATAGATGTTCCAGTCAATTCATTTTTTTTTCACCTCCCAACCTATTGAATGTTAACATATTGAATTTTTGTTCAAACTGAATAAAATTAATTTGAATTAATAGATTAATAAAAAAAGAATTAAAATCAATTGGTTAAGTAAATTTAATTAAGATTAATTATCTAATTGAAATTAATATAAATTAAATTAATACAAATTGAATTAAATTAGTTAAATTCAAATATGCGCATGGAATCTTATAAATTTTTCATCTATATTATGATTATTTGATTTTTTTGTATCTGTGTTTCCATAATGCAGCAAAAATGGCGCCAGATAGCGAGATTTTGCTAGAGCAATAGCGGGAAAATGCACTAATTGTATTAATAGACCATTATTAGTAGGTTTGGTTTTCACTAAGCGTCTCATTTTAAAATAGTCCACTCAACTGGGGCTTTAGAATACACCGACTGCATCTTTGCAGAGGGGTACGAACCCTTCCTGTTGGCCGTGAGTGGCGACCTGTGATACTGAAGGACGAAATGAGCAGGGATGAGCAGTCCATGACATGCAACACTCCACTTTGGCCCTTTTTAGGCTGGACGGGCTGTCGGAGAGGCCCACTCCGATCAATCAGCTGTCAATGTAAAGCCCTAGTACCTATATGATTGCCCCAACCCTATTGCCCTTATGGCAATCCCCAACCCTTTTTTTCATATATATGCTAGAAGGCGGTGGCTGAGGGTCTTCGTATCCTAGGAATGATGTTAAATTCTATCTGATGATGAAGTTCCTGTTCAAGAGGTTTTGGGTATGTGGAGCACCCGTTCATCACCATTACTCCTAGGTCCACTCTGGCTCGGAATGGTAGTACCAGTCAGGGCCCAATCTATGGGTTAAATAGAACATTTGTTTATTAAAAATAATTTAGCATAAAACATTTTCTTCCAAACTATCGCGACGTATCATTCAAATCTTCGCCGGCATTAAATGGCCCACCGAGGTTTGATATGCCATAAAACAAAACAAACAAAACATTCTAAAATGAGAGAGAGAGAGAGAGAGAGAGAGAGAGAGAGAGAGAGAGAGAGAGAGAGAGAGAGGGGGGGGGAGCACATATTTTTAATTTTTCTTTTTATTCTCGGCACCCCTTTACCGACTCTGTTAAAAATTACCATAAAGTCAAATAACTCCCTAAATACTAATATCTATCGTACAGCACATCATGCGTGACATCATGAATATTTTAGTCTTTTAGATTTTCGAGCTGTTCTACTAAGAGCATCAAGGACTAAAAAAAAACTCTTATAAACTTGTGGATATACTACAGTATGATTATTTAATCATTAGAATGGTTGATATGTTTACTTAAGAACTATTGCGAAATAGTTCAATATGTAAAAAGTATAATAATCTTAAATTAACTCTATCTTTCTCTTTTTTCTTTCTTTACTTCTTTTCATTTTTTCATTATGCTCGATTGAAACAGATTAGCGTTATCGCTTCAACAGGCTCACCTCCTCTCTATCTCTCACGCTTTTTCTTTATTTCTTATTATACTAATTGTGTGTAGCATGTCCTTTTCTTCCTTTTCTTCATAATGAAAACGGAATGGTCCATTATTCAGCTGAGGTGACGACACTCATAAGAAATAAGAATTCGGCGGATAAGCAAAACCTGATAATCAGGATTTATATTTTTACATTTCATCTTGGACAATTTGGTCGGTCTAATTTTTAACCAGAGGATATTGCAAGAGGATAACGGGTGTAATTTTAAGGAACAACGAGTATTAATATATAGATTTTGAGAAATCACTTGCATTTATGCATACACCCCATATATATATATATATATATATATATATATATATATATATATATATACGAGGATAATCCAAAGGTCTCCAAAATATTTAGAAATCACAGAACCGTTTATTGTTTATTATCAGTGATGTTTACGTCATTTTAAAATTTGAACATATTTTCTTTATAATCGCTATTTAGGTTGATGAATATTTGTAGGCACTGTGGCAGTTTTTGTATGTCCATGTCATACCAGCTTGCCGTCATGTCGTTAAGGAAGCATTGAACCACGTCGCCGTTGTAAACTCCTTACATCTCTTGCGGATGTGTTTGACATCCATGCATGACTCACCATACATTTCCGTTAATTGGCAATTAATTTTAATCGCTTTAATGCCTTTTACGTTCTAAACGCGAATAACTGTGCGAAATTCACCGTTGGCGGTAGCATCATTCGAGAGCTCCATCAAAAATGACTGCCAAGCCATGACTGAGCATGGCAGTAAAGCGCGCACATGAAGAGGCGCAATCACTGGTGTAGTGCTGGCACATGAACAACAAACAAAATAGCCACACTAACAGTTGCCATGCATCACCAGCCCTTTGGAGACCTTACTTTTGCGATTACTATAATATAATGATATAATTTTCATCTTTTTATTTACGTTACGTTTTATATTCTTTTCATGGTTCATCGTTTTCATCTGTTCTTTTCATCTTTTGCAGAGCCTTCCCCAGCTCGTTGGTCGCCAGACATTCACTATGTTACGGGCCTGTTACCGCCTGCGTCATTTTCTGCGCTTAAAGTGCCGGACGTGTCACATCATCCTGCTTTTTGTGTTGCTGTCCGGTTCGCAGATCTGGATATGGCTTCGGCGGCAGCAGCAACAACAACCCGTCACCGTGATGGAGCAAGACTTCGGCCTGGAAGAGCCGAGGCACGGGCGCGAGCGAATGGCCGTACACATCGCTGGCGCCGATGCCTTCAACTACCAGACGCGCCCCATCAACTGTAATCAAATTTATCGCTCCGACAAGGCCGAGATTATCCGAACCTCCAAGATTGGAACAAACTCCAAGTTCTATCGCAAGGTTTTTCTTCAAGAGTTCAAAAACTGCAAATCCCTCTTGGAGAAATCTAAGTATATTCTCAATGTTAGTCAAGAAGAGAAGGAATTCCCTATCGCGTTTAGCATTTTGCTTTACAAGGACTTTTTTCAAGTGGAAAGACTCCTTCGAGCCATTTACCGGCCGCACAATATCTACTGCCTGCATACTGATGCCAAATCTTCGCGTAGTCTACAAGACAACATCCGCCGTTTGACCACCTGCTTTGACAATGTCTTCGTCGCCTCCAAGCTCGAAGACGTCGTTTATTCCAGCTATTCACGACTTCAGGCCGACTTCAACTGCATGGAGGAGCTGCTGCGTTCCAACGTCAGCTGGAAGTACTTCATCAATCTACCCAGCCAGGCCTACCCGCTCAAGACCAACGCAGAGATCGTGAAGATCCTCCGGATTTACAACGGGTCCAACGATATCGAGGGCATTACCGGTACGCGAATGCTGCCCGAACGATATAAGTACAGTCATCACGTGGTCACGTCGAACGGTAAGCGGATAATTGAGAACACGTATAGGAAGAAGACGCCACCGCCGCACGACATTCGAATCGTAAAGGGAAGCGCTTATGGCGTCTTCAGTCGCGCATTTGTCCAGTTTGTAATGTCAGACGGACGCGTCCAGGACTTCAAAAAATGGCTCGAAGACACCAACAGCCCCGATGAATACATATGGGCCACGTTAAACCACCTTAAATACAACGGACACTTAAGTGCACCTGGTGGATATAGAGGTATGTATCATCTTTATATTAGAGGCGTGTGGTGTAATGGTTATCGTTATTAAATGTGCTGATATTCCATTAAATAAACCAAATCCAAGTACACTCACTGATTCTAGTTTCACTGTCTATAATCATTACACCAGTTGGGTCGTGTGGTGCAATGGTCATAGGAAATAGACAAGGTGGCCTGAGTTCAAATCCTGGACGAGGCTGATTGCATTTCACATAACGCTAATACACTTGAGCAATGGGTGGACTGGGATTTAACCAATTGTTTCTTATCGAATTCGGAAACCTTCTTGTTGAACTCGGGAGCCTTCATCTCATAATTGGAGGCCTTCATGGAACTTCGAACCGAACCCTTTATTCAATTCACCAGGGTAAGACTGTTCTTGTTCCGTTGAAGAAGGCCACAGGGCACATCGGCCGAAATGTGCATTTGTATTATTTGTATTTTTGATTGCAGTTCCCATAACGGTAATACCTAAGATTAACTATATTTTTAATATTCCATTTTATTCTTTTAATTGTAATCTTTTTATTTGTCCATAATTATTTGTTTTCACACAATCATTAGGAAAAAGATGTGTATAATTTATACATTTGAGGCGTTGTGTTATGGTTATCATCGTAGTAAATGGACTCAGTGACCTATGTTCAAATCCTGGACGAAGATGAATTCATTTTACATAACGCTAATACCTAATCATTATCATATTTTCAATATTCCATTATATTGCAGACAGATCTTATTTTTGGGGAAACACTGTATTTGCTTATCATTGATAATCTTACCTCTATTCAGAGGTTATACATATTTACTAACCCCTCTGCACGAGCAGGATGCGGCACAAGGTCAATTACTTAAGCAGAGTTTATCAGGTTTGAATTCAGAGTTTTCATTCGACAAGACAAGTTGCCTAACCAAGGCTGAAAAACCTAGTCGACCCTATTTACCCATAACTGGAGGGAATATAGTTGGATTCATACATTTCTCAAGGTTATTAGCGCTATGTGAAATGCAAACAGCCTTGTCCAGGATTTGAACCCGAGTCGATAAGTCCATTTCCTACGACTCTAAACATTATGCCACGTGCTTCCAAATTCAGAGGTTCCATAACAACAATATAATCATGCTCTGTTTGTCTGTCTGTTTATTTGTTTGTTCATTATTTTTTTTTATATTCTTTCAGGAGAGCCCGAAGATAAGCCGTGGCTTGCGACGTACGCTACTTGGAAAGGTGATGCCCCTTGTTATGGCAAGTGGGTGCGAAGTATCTGTGTGTTTGGAGTGGGCGACGTGCCCAGCCTTCTGAACAAGAGACAACTTTTTGCTAATAAATTCTATCTGGACTACCAGCCCGCTGCCATTCACTGCATGGAGGAATACTACTTCCGGAAAGTTACCAGTCGTATGACACTTGATACGGAATACTACAAAAATTTACCGTTCGTCAACTCATGAAACTAAATGACACACCTACTAAAAAAGAAAAAAAAAGAAAGAAAAAATAACAAAAAACAGAAAATGTGGGAATAAATGGGATGGGGGTATTTATTATTATTTATCATCAAGAAAGAAAGGTCGTCGAATGTGTAAAAGCGAAGATTTATATATATATAAAGAAAAAAAAAACAGAAACCGGAAGTATGCTTGGACGCATGCGCAATTGTATGCGTGAATTTGTGTACATGCTGACAGGATCATCTTGCACAACGTGTATCTGCTTACTTTATAATATATGAAGATATATATTTTTTCGTTTTTTTTTTTTTTTTTTTCCTGATGAGCAGTTCTAACTAAAAATTCAGTAGATATAAAAAAAATGAAGAAGAAGGAAAAGGAAAAGAAAAGGAAATACAAGCGACAATTCCAGAATAAAGTTTTTTTTTAAGAAAAGAAAAAAAAAAATAACAGAAATTAAGAAAATACTAAATGACACATATCAATGA
This sequence comes from Doryteuthis pealeii, assembly GCA_023376005.1. Classification (NCBI taxonomy): domain Eukaryota; kingdom Metazoa; phylum Mollusca; class Cephalopoda; order Myopsida; family Loliginidae; genus Doryteuthis; species Doryteuthis pealeii. The sequence goes on from CM042173.1 coordinate 51,238,452, forward strand.
ACACTGACGCCATTGTTTCAAGTGGTTCCATGACAGACGCGAAAAAAAACGCGGGAAATTTTATCTATCAAACTTTTATATCTAAAAATGCCGTAGAATATATATTCTTTAGCCTATATATATATATATATATATATATATATATATATATATATTATATATATATATATATATATATATATATATATATATATATATATATATATATATATATATATATAGGCTAAAGAAAAAGTAATAGTGTAGTTAATATTATGTTATATATTATAATATAATATTACTTCAGCTAAGCTCTGAAAGTATATGTGTCTGTCCGTGAGCATATACTATTCAAAGCACTATTGTATGTACATACACACCACAAAGAAGGAGAATTAACTCTCTTTTTTATACCTATATATCTCTTTATATATCTATCTATATCTACATCTATCAATCTATACGTATAGCAATCTATCTATCTATCTATCTACCTATCTATCTATCTATGAATACATACATATATATATATATATATATATATATATATATATATATATATATACTTAGGAAATATAATTCGCACACATGCACGTATCTGTCAAGATAAGTTTTAAGAACTTGTATATAAATTTCTAAATTTATACACCCGCTTTCAAAACACGTTCAGATAAATGTAAGTATATCTCAAATTATCTAACTATGTATATAATATATATATATATATATATATATATATATATATATATATATATATTTGTCATCCAAATACAGTCCTATGTCGACGTATTACGTCTCTTCAGTGCGGCTAGACTTTGTAAGCTGCTTCAACCGGATTGAAACTTAACCGATTTTTCATCAGTTTAACCACCGGCTATTAGCCCACCCACCAGCGGAAACATTTTTACTGATAAATACATATGTATGTAAAGGCTACTGAAGAGATCGCTATCCGTTTTAAGGAGAATCCCCCCTCTCTCTCTTTATATATATATATATATATATATATATATATATATATATATATATATATATATGTGTGTGTGTGTGTGTGTTGTGTGTGTACACCAGCACAGTACCTATCAAAAAGTGACGGAATTATTTATGTGTGTATTGGCCCTTTTGCCTCGGGTCAGAGTGTAGTAAATGCACACTTTGTCTTGGATCAAATTGCCACTGCCCTGCAATTCTGTTGCGGATTAGAGTGTAGTATATGTGCCTGTAGAAATCTCGTGGTTAACTAAAAAGTTCCTAAGATACAAATTATGCAGATGTAAAAAAAAGTTATTATTTTTATAGATTATAAAATATAATATTTTCGCAAACAAATAAAGAATTTTTTTATGGCGTAAAAATATAAAACCTGGAGAGATGTAGGTTCCGCCAAGGTTATTCGAACCCACGACATGCTTACCCAAGTAAGGCACTCACAACTAAAGCAGGTTACCGGACCAGTGACCATATAAGATTGTTATAATATTTTAATTTCAATTGCAATTTTAAAAATATATATTATGTGACCACATAACTGAGCATACCGATACTACACTCTGATCTTTAGCAGAAAGGCCGATGAAAAACTATTTGATTCTTGGCAGGTTGAATAGATACTACACTCTAGTTCCAGCTGAAGTTACGGGTAAAAGACAGATAGAAAGGAGAGAGAGAGAGAGAGAGAGAGAGAGAGAGAGAGAGAGAGAGAGAGAGAGAGAGAGAGAGAGAGAGAGAGAGAGAGAGAATAGTTTATCATATCGGTAGATATGAAAAAAAAGGAAGCAATGCAAAAAAATTCAAATTGCCATGATTTGCTTTATGGATAGCAACTACAGAATATTTTTTTTTTGTATTCCTTGAAAAACAAAATCTACACGTGACAGAGTGGAGATAA
>CM042173.1:51247818-51252818 GCA_023376005.1 Doryteuthis pealeii
TGTCTGTCACCATTTCTTTTCATACGAGGGCTGAAGAGTGGATCGGTCGAAACGTTATTTTAACGACATCAAGAATACGAAGAAGAGGTTCAGTTCTCCGAGCAATCTCTAGCATGTGTCACAAAAGTGATAAAGAAATCAATTAAATGCATAGTGTATTGACAATCAGGAGTTATACCTAATTAATTTGATATTTCAATGTCTATTTTCATCATTATCAGAACGTTATGACTTATATACATTGGTTCTATAAAGTCTGTGTACAATTTAAATATTTTAAAGTACACACTGACTTTGTGACACCCTGTTATATTGGAGTACTTATATGTAAATAATAAGAAATAAATTAAGAGGATACCACGCCATTTCTTATTAGTTGCACCTACCTTTGTATAGAAGTGATGAAAGACGTTTCCATTCATAAAATACCGAAGATAGTGCGAATAAACATTGAAATATTAACAAAGTTGAGCATAATCCTTGTATATTGAGGAAATACAGATATTAACTCATACTTTGAAAATTGTTTGGTTTTTAAAGCTTTTTTTTCAAATTTCAAATTTATACGTTAAATTTCAAAATATTTATGAAGTATTGGTATATTACAACATTTTTTATTAAATTGTATTACTATATTACGAGAAAGTTATAAAATATTATCATTACATTATGAAAAAGTTATAAGATATCGTTATATTACGAGAAATTTATAAAATGTTATCTTTACATTATGAAAAAGTTATAAGATATAACGAGAAATTTATAAAATGTTATCTTTACATTGCAAGAAATATATGAAAAATTATTCGTATCTTATCAGAACATTATGGAAGATATACTACGTTACATTACAAGAAATATATGAAATGTTATCACTATATATATATATATATATATATATATATATATATATATATATATATATATAGTGGTACCTTGACTTACAAGTGCCCCAACTTACCAGTTTTCCAAGTTACGCGCTATCACTCGGTCAATTTTTTACTTTGTGTTGAGAGCTAAACTTTGAGATACGAGCAAGTATCAGATACACTTATGATAAGTTCACGAAAAATTTAAGTTTCCAAATTTATTTCGCGAAAGAAAAATATTTATAAAAAAATAAACATTAAAATATATTACAGCACACAATTCATTACATTCTATTTTATTATGTTTTTATACATCACTGATTTCGTATTAAAAAAAAATATAACAGAAAAAAAAATTAGGGTGTTTTAGGGTGGTCAGGGACGGATTAATGATATTTCAGTTTATTTCAATAGGGAAAATTGATATACGTGGAAATTGAGTTACGAGCAGAAAGAATTAAACTCGTAAGTCAAGGTACCACTATACATACACACATATAAATATATATGTATATATATTGTTGATAGAGTCCGTGTATGTTTTCTTTAAATAAAGAATACGAAAGCAATTCGCATAATTCAAATAATTATTGCGATGGGACCCAGACATGAAAGTGAACATGGAGTGAAAAATGTATGTATGTATGTGAGCATTGTGTTTTATCACTAAAAAGGCCATTCAAGTTCTTTGTTCTTATATCTGTGCTGCGTGGGTTTAGAATCAAGTCTGGACAATTGGCCACGCATCTTGTCGCTTATGTCTATCTAATGAGAGAATTCAAAATCGCGCTTTTTTTATCTAACTAATAAACAGCGTTACTAAGTGTCGCCTCCTAGCGGCTATCGAAAAACTCACTGCCAGCAAAAAAACAATAATCTCACAGCATATTACGAGGAACCTATAAAATGTAATTGATGCACTACGAGAAATTTCATGAAAAGACTGATTGTATGTATCCTTGCCCGAGTTATATCGTATCCGACTAAATTTAAGTACAGACAAATCTCTCATCAACGGACTAATGGGGTGATGGTTGGTCTGTAAAAGTCCGTTTATGGAAGGATTATTTTAAAGTAATAAAGCCACTATAGAAAATATCAGTCCTAATGTAAATAATATAAAAATATATGTATATTGCATATATATATATATATATATATATATATATATATATATATATATATATATATATATATATATATATATTGTATTTAAAAAAATGAGAGAATGTTACTAACCCCATTTACTAATAACGCAATGATAATACTTTTTGAGAGGGAGTAATATACAATATTAACTGTGTTATGGTTAATTCAAGTGATCCTAATGAATAGAATGCTCGATATGGAAATCCATTAGATTTGCAAATAGAACTAGATAGAGAACACTGCATGCTTTTGTCGGACTGCACCCTGATCACTGCCGATGTCCCCACCCACGTGCGCCTTATGGAAGTGTAAAACCAAATTTCAACTCTGTAACTGATCAGCTGAGAAAATTATGGGTGTGAATACAAACACATTTTATATAAATTGATATCCGTACATTATAATATCGTTATAAAATATTATCACTACTGGCAAAAATATGCACCCTCCGGGAGCAAATATTTTAGTTTTAATGCAATGAAATATATTAAATTAGAAAGACTGATGAAAATAAATAAGAAGGCAGTAAAATGATTTGAAACAGAAAGGATATAATCGAAAAATAGAACAAAGTTGAAACTAATTATTTCATCATTTTCTATCACTCCCGTCTTTCATTACGAAATTTTCCTAATTTAACTATTTAATCAACAAATTACAGTTATTTCTTCTTGTCAATGGATTTCTTTTAAGATTTATACCCGATAATTTTGCTCATATTCATTAAGATAAAACCAAACAATTATACATCACTGATACTAAGCACATATTTATTAAAATCAAATTTTTAATATAAATATGCAAATTAGCCTTCCCGTTTAAACTGTAAACCGCTATTTTATTGTATATATAAATACAATTGCATGTTATTTGTATGTACATAGGGCAACAGTATTAATAATGTAAATTTTATTGATAATTGAAGTTTAAATAAAAATAAAATCATGGAGAATGTGACGTAAATATCTAATGGAATTATGACTTGAGTAGTGATATAGTTTCGATTACAGATACAATCTCCATTATAATCAGAAGATATAAGTTATATTAAGAGAACTTTTTAGGAAGTATTACTACATTGTTATGAGAAACTAGCAAAAGAACCTCCCCGCCCACCCCCCAAAAAGAAAACGCCCTCCAAGCGGCGTAAAAATTAATTTTTCCCACGCACTTACATAAAAGATGGAAACAAATCTTTGAAAACTTACATGTATTTTTTAATAATATATATAAAAGATAGTTTTCTGTCCAAATTCAAATAAATATGTTTTATTTATAATAAAACAAAGTTTCTAACAATTAAATTCAAATCAATTCAAATATTTAAGATTTTTCTTTTGGGGGGCCTCAAAACCGACTGTTTTAATTAATGCTGTCAAACATATACACGCATATATATATATATATATATATATATATATATATATATATATTAGAAACTTCAGTAGATAACCCTTTAGTCATAATACCAGAAAATGAGACATTTTATTAAACTGACAGAAATATTTAAACTTAAATCTGCGTCTTATTATACATCAATTAAGTTCTTTGAAAAATATTGGCCAATTTTATGAAAGATTTAAATGTAAAAATCGACCGTTATTTTCAACAACTTAATTTTTATAATTTTTATTCGTTTGAAGTTTTGAAATGTGGCTTGATAACTTGTATTATTTAGATTTTTCAGACTTTTGTCCTTATCTTTATTTTTATATATATAGAATTTCGGCCGATGTGTCCTCCGGCCTTCTTGGGGTGTTTCTTGTAGAACTCGACAGCCTTCATGCCGTAATCGAGAGTTTTCACTTCTTCATCCCCGAGCCATGGGTTAAATACTACCAATACTGTTCTTCTATGATTTCAGATAATTCCAATATTATTAAGACACCCCAATGAGGTTTAGCCCCCCTCCTCCTAATGAAAATCTTGGAGGTCCATAATTTATGTATTGGAACCTCTATTATAACGAGGTTTTCTATTAAACGTAAATCAACATAAAAATTACGAAGGTGTTTACATTTCACCTAACGCTAATACACTTGGGAAAGGTATGCATCCAACTATTCTCCCTCCATTTATGGGTAAATAGTAGAACAGACATGACTCTTTAACCTTGGTATGGCATCCGATCTACGAGAAGGAAAACTCTGAATTCAAACTTGTTAAACTCCGCTTAAGAAATTGACATAGTGCTCGTGCGGATGGGTAGGCATATATTCCCCCTCCCCCCTCTCTCTCTCTCTCTCTCTCTCTCTCTCTATATATATATATATATATATATATATATATATACAACGACAAAAGCGTGAATTGTGCATAATTTGTTGTTGGTCTATACCTATTAATAGGCGATACAATATATATATATATATATATATATATATATATATATATATATATACACGATTGTCATTCAATAAATAAGGTGAATTTTTTAAAAACAATTTTTTTCCTAATTTTTGCCATAGATATAAACCCTATATTGCTTGGAAATAATCTCACAGAATATTTCTTCCGGGGCTATTCAAAATTAAACAGAATGCTCAAGGCTTGAACAGAGATCTGTCATCAAAACTTTTGGTGGCTAAGAAGTGCAAACCATGTGAAATTCATAGAAGAATGTGCGATATGTACGGAGAAGCACGTTTTAGTCCAAATAAATGTTTCCAAATGGGCTAAACATGGGTTTGCCCCTACGAGCCTGAGACAATCCATGGAGTGGATGCACACTGACTCTCCGGTAAAGAAAATATTCTTGGTGAAGCGATCAGAAGTGAAGAAGGTCATCATGACCGTCTTCAGGAACATGAAAGATTTATCACTACTGATTTCTTTGAAAAAGATACAACGCGTTCTATTGCCAAATCCTTAGGCAATATTTCACTTTATTTACTGAATGACCTCGTATAGATCTCTTTTTGAGAGAGAGCCAAACAGAATCTCGAAGAAGGGCCATGGCATAAACCCTTTATACAATAATTA
>CM042173.1:51257818-51277818 GCA_023376005.1 Doryteuthis pealeii
AGAAATTCCCGAAATAGCCTAACCCTAACCCTAACATTAACCATAACCCTAACACTAACCCTAACACTAACCCTTACCCTATCCCTTACCCTAGCATCTCATAGGTTTCGGATATTTCTTGAAATCTCATGAAATGTAGTGCTTTTTATACGTAATCTTATGATATTGTCTCTCGCGCACTATTTTCCAGTAGTCCCGTCTGATTTTTTTTGTTGCTTTCAAATATGATCTGCTGGAAAGGCGAAATCCACGAGGTGACAAAGTTCTTTTCTTTTCGTTAAGCATAACAGGATCCAGCACTCTGGCTTGGATTGGGTGATTCTTTTTTTTTTTTTCAACTCTCCTGGACAAAATCTGGGCTGTGCTTATACCATCTGTCTGTATGGTTAAAATCCAGTCGTTTGCACTATTCCCAGTTGATCACCTTTTCCGCCCAGTCATACCTGCTATTGTACTCCTTCTGTGTCAGTTTTTCTGCATTCGTTAATTATATAGTTGATTTCTTCCCTTACCCCTCTCTCTCTCTTACTATTCTGATTGTTATTGTTGGGGTTTGGGGGGGGGGAGAGCTTGATCCATTGAGACAAAAGAAAAAAGCTCATTTAAATAGCCAATAACAATCAGTTTTAAAAGGATCAATAACCATTAGTTTGCTTTCAATTTGTGACATTTTCAGTTGACCTTTGATTTTTCATCGATTATCGATCTCATGTCAGCTCTTATTGTGGCATTATTGCTATTGTTGTTGTTATTATTATCATCATTATTATTATTGGTATAGTTGTTTTCTGCCGACAATATTATATTTTGTATAACACAGCAACTGACCTCTCACGCAGCCATTTTTTTTCCAAATGTTTTATTCCCAAGGTATTTGTTTAAAGATTATTATTATTATTATTATTATTATTATTATTATTATTATTATTATTATTATTCAATGAGAGTTTTTTCACACCCGCCTTGGCTGGTGGTTCACTTGGAGACTTGGCCTCTCCAGGTCTCTGGGACTTTTCTGAGTATTCTAGCCGATCTTAACAATGCTGTTGTTTGGATGGTCTCGATTCTTCCTCTGATTTCCAATTCACCCATACTCTTTCCCAAGACCCTGGGGACCGTTCCAAGGGTACCAATTATTATTATTATTATTATTATTATTATTATTATTATTATTATTATTATTGAATTTCTGTTATGGTTTTGTTTATATTTTTTTCACTTTAGATGAAGTGTAATGCTGTTATTGTTGTCATTGTTATCAATTCTATAAAAAAAAAAGAAAAGAAAAGAAAAAGAAAGGAAAGGAATGAAAAGGAATGAAAAGGAAAACAAAAAACAAAAAACAAAAACAAGCCAAAACAAAAAACAAAAAAAAACAAGCAAAATGCGAAACGAAACAAAAACCAAAACGGACTGAACCAAGACTCAAATTCCGTTTCTTATTTTATAATTAACTCAATTTTTATCCAGTCGGTATAGACAATCAATATTTTTGCTGTTAATTTTGTTGTTGTTGTCTTTATTTTTTTATTTTTAAATTTTTTATTAGTTTCTTCTTCTTCTTCTTCTTCTTCTTCTTCTTCTTCTTCTTCTTCTTCTTCTTCTTCTTCTTCTTCTTCTTCTTCTTCTTCTTCTCTTCTTCTCAATCACAGTCTCATATCTATCTATCTATCTATCTATCTATCTATCTATCTATCTATCTATCTATTTTTTATTTTGTTTGTTTTTTGGTCTGTTTGGCGAAGAATTCCTGGATTTATTTGCTCAATCTTTAAAAAGATTTTGCTCAATCTTTAAAAAGATTTTCAAATATGTATATATATATATATATATATATATATATATATATATATATATATATATATATATATATATGTGTATATATAATTGAATATCTATATATAATTATATATATAATCATATATATTATATATATATTTTAATATTATATATATATATATATATATATATATATATATATATATATATAAAAATTAACTATATATGATTATATGTATATAAATATAAATAGATATTCATATATATATATATATATATATATATATATATATATATATATATATAATATATATATATATATACAAATGGATGCTGAAAATTTCATAGTCCAACCAAGAAGCAAATGGTCTAGAGCAGTGTAAGAGAATGTTTCCATGATTAAAGGTCACATTGTTTATTCTTCCTATAAAAAATGCCATACTAAAAAAAAAAAAAAATTTTCCATATTTTAGGGATGTCCAAAATTACATGCGTTTTTTAACCCCCACTTCACCTCATGAATGAAAATTCAACAAAACTCCGAACAAATGAACGAAACAACGTATTTTTGCAAAGAGAAAGGATAGAAAACAATTATAATGCAAAAATTATTTGTTTTATAAAAGAATTTTATAAATTAAAATCCGTTGCGGTCAAAATGGTGCATTTTTGGCGTTTTTTTCTCTTCTTAAATATGTGCTCTTTTTAACGTGAATTTTTTCATTGTTATCATTAAAAAAATGATGAAAAATATTTATACTGAAATTTTGTCTCTGGTTTTACGGGAAAAAAAATTAAATAAGTTACAATTAATAATTTTGAAGTTTTTATAAAAATTCAAATATTTGCTGTCGTACCAAAATTTTAGACATATTTACAACACAATCTAAAGTTTAAAGTCGCACCTAAATTTTGGAGATATTTACAATACAATCTAAAGATTAAAATTTTAGTTAATAACTAATTAGCACAGTCTAATAAAATTAAAATTTTAGTAATTTTCAATGACTTTATTTTTAATGTTTTAGGATATTAACTTTTAAAGTAGGTTTGTGCAATTTTATTTGATCTTCCAAAAAAGACCGCCTCTTAGCATAGACTAATAAAATTCAAATTTAAAATTTTAATAATTTTAATGACTTTATTTTAATGGCTTTTTAATGGCCTTTTGATGGCTTTTAAAAAAAAAAAGCATTGAGATATCAACTTCTTAAGTAGGTTTGCGAAATTTAAATTGATCTTCCGAAAAAGAGCAGCTCTTTACGGCTTAGAAAGCCGCATGTCCAGCCCCCCACCCAACGCTGACCTACAGCCATGAAACGTACTGTTACACACAGCACGCACTTCAACACACTTGGCACATCGTTTCTATACTTTCTTTAGAATTTTCAAAAACATCCAATAATTAAAGATAAACGAATAAAAAGTTAATTCTCTTCTTGGTTGTGCCGAGAACTTTTCAGTTCCCCTCATATATATGTGCGTGTATGTGTTAATATAAAAATATGAAAAAATACAAAAAAAAAAAACAAAAAAAAAAAAAAAATTCAGAAGAATTATTTATTTATTTATAAATGATAATATGCCAATGTTTCAGGTTTCTTTTTGTTAAGCCCTCTTCAGGGCGATGTTAGAATGAGATATTATAATGCTACATCTGAAAATTATTTTCAAATGAAAAAATGAAACGAAAAAAATTTGAATGAAGTATTATAAAATCGCATTCTAAGACCGAAAAAAAGAAAGAAAAAAAAAAAAAAAAAAAGAAAAAAACAAACAAATAAAAAATTATAAATAAATACAATCTCTGAATAATTCTTTCACATATTTTTATATTTCCATAACGTCGGAGTTATTTCTATATTTCTCAACATATATATATATATATATATATATATTATATACTTCCATATCAGTGAAAAACTCCACAGACAGTCATTTGGCTATTATAAATTAATTTATTTCAACTAGTCTCTTTATAAAAGAGACCAGTCTCTTCAGATAGCCATGCACATATGTCTCTTGAGATTGTCATGTACATACTGTGTATGGATATCTGATTTTATGAAGAGACCAGTTGAAATAAAGTAATGAGTAAATTTATTATTGCCAAATAAAGGTTTGTTGAGATTTTCACTTATATGGAAGTGTAAATATTGCTCTCTCTCTCCTCTATATATATATATATATATATATATATATATATATATATATATATATATATATATATATATATATATATATATATGAGGAAATAACAGATTGGATAAAATTCAGCAAAATAGAGTTAAAACTTGAGAAGTAAAACCGGATAAAACAAAAACAACTTCATTCAATTAATATTTCGCCTCAGTCTATAAACGAAGTTTCATCAGAATGTATTTTTTAAAAAATTCTGATGAAGCCTCGTTAATAACACCGAGGTGAAATATTAATTGAATAAAGTTATTTGTGTTTTATCCGCTTTTATTCTTCAACTTTTAATCAAACATTCACACACATTATATATATATATATATATATATATATATATATATATATATATATATATATATATATATATATATATATATATATATGAGCTCTTTTAAGTTTGATAAGTTGTTGACTATCAACTACATTCCCATCGATTTTGTAATAACTACACGGCTTTCCTGAAGACATTCTATCAACAGTTCTTTCATCGGAATCAAGACAAATGACTGATGATTTTTTTGTTCAACATTGCAAACCAACAAGGCAGAAACAGAAAATTTCATCCTCTTTAATGCCATCTTGTTTAATTTACGAGGGTAGGTAAAAAAGTAATGCCATTTTGTTTAGGGCAGGTATAATTATCAACACAGTAACTTGTATCATACATCAAAATGAAATTGGTCCTCTGTGGATCACATCCCTACTTCTCCACATAGTCACCGTTTCTCTCAATAGCAATGTTCCACATTCAAATGAGAGCATGTAACCTTGTTCAGTAAAATTTTGTTGACTGTTTTTTTTAACCACTTTTTCACCACAGATTTCACTTCCTTATCACTGGAATAATGTTTTCCTCTCAAACCCTCTTTAATGGGGCCGAAGAGACGATAGTCAGAAGGCGCTAAATCTGGTGAGTATGGAGGATGCGGTAAAGTTGTCCATCCGAATGAGGCGATTTTCTCCCTTGTCCTGATACTTGTGTGTGGTAGAGTATTGTCACACAGAATGCAGACATTGTCGATTGGCAAGTTGTGTCTTGTTGCTCTGAGCCTTGTTGGGGTCTGCATTTAGGCCTTAGTTTATTTAAAAAACACATAAAATAAAGAAAATGGCATTACTTTTATACCCACCATCGTATTTATTCATTTATTTATTTTCTGAACGGAAACAATAGCGTTATTATCAGTTTTAATCGCAGAGGCCAAGAATTAAATCCTATTTCAATGGTAAACAAACAAGGTACTAGTTTGACTTCCATTTGAATTTCATTGAAATGCTAGAAGCGGCTATCCAGTGTCGCCTAGGTATAGGGACAGGAAAAATACCTAATGTATTGATTTGTTTACTTTTGAGATTCACAAATGCTGATCATTTTTAAGTAGAATTTCAATGTAAATTTGAATTTTTAAATATTTTCAAATATGAATTCATAATTTTTGCACAAAAAGTAAGAACTGATGATATTTAATGTGTATATATATTCACTTTGTCGTTTCATCCGGACATACATGCATACACACCATAGGTCATTTATATATGTATAGATGTATAGATAACACAACTGTGATCAGTTAGGCTGAAGCTTTTTAAATATATATATATATATATATATATATATATATTTCCATACTTTACACACACACACACACATACACACACACACATATATATATATATATATATATATATATAGTTTGGTTAGCGAGAACAAGAAGTCAACGGTGCCTATCGATGATGCAATTTTCAAACCGAAATAACTTTTTCTGATTGATTTTATAAGAAAGCATTTGTGTGTTCGATTTTAATTGGTCTTTCGACAAAAGAATGGAAAGCTAAAGTTGATTGTTTAAAAGACCAAAAATTCCACCTCCCCTAAAATAATTTCAATTCTAATTATAGTAAGAAGTGTCTCAGACATAGAGAAGAGCTTTTTTATATTTAATGGTCATATGGAAATAATAATACAACACACAATAAATTATCAGTAGGTTTTAAAGTTTAATGGATCAGTTCTCAATAAATACTAAAGAACTTCAACTTAACTGGATCACAGTCAAGTTAAATTGAATAAAGCCTGCGGTACCTCTTCCTTTTTTAAAAAAATATCTACTAATAATACGACAATCAATAGATTTTTAGTGTTTACAAAAATAAAAGTTAAAATGTCAAAGTTCTCGGCACAACCAAGAAGAGAATGAACTTTTTTTAAATCTTTTTTTAAGAAGAAAAAAAAATTATGAGTAAATAAGGATAGAAGGGGATGAGTAACTCTCAATGGAGTTTTGACTTACGAGAAAAAGAAATCCTTTTGTTTGAATTCAGAGTTTTCCGTCTCGTAGATCGGATGTCATATCAAGGTTAAAGAGCCCAGTCTGCCCTACTATTTACCCATAACCACTAGGCAGTAACTGCAAAAGTTGGTACTCCACTTGTTAAAAGAAGGTTTCTTTTTCCTAGACTGGTGTTAAAGAGCCCAGTCTGCCCTACTATTTACCCATAACTACTAGGCAGTAACTGCAAAAGTTGGTACTCCACTTGTTAAAAGAAGGTTTCTTTTTCCTAGACTGGTGTTAAAGAGCCCAGTCTGCCCTACTATTTACCCATAAATGAAGAGAGAATAGTTAGATTCGTACATTTTCCAAGATTATTAGTACTATGTGAAATGCAAACAGCCGTTTTCAGGATTTGAACTCGTCTTGCCGTGTCCATTTCCTACAACACACATGACTCGAGAATATTAACTTTGTCCAAATTTGATTGGCATATACTAGTTAAATATAATTAACAACTTTAATAAACTATTTTTTTTCTTTTTGTTGGATAAAGCATTTTTACAGCAAAGGTCAGTTTAGCTCAGTCGGCAGAGCATCCGCCGAGGAGCCACAAGGTTCCTGTTCGATACCATTTCCTTGCCAACTCAGCGCATGAGGAGAACAGCTCAGGTATATGCCGTAAAGTGGGGAGCTGATGGTAGACGTCATGCTCCACTTCGTAAAAACGATCTCCCTAGTCTAGCACTAGGTAAAAGCTTATACCAAAAAATAGGTAATTTCCCTCTCTTTACTTGCAGTGAAGGTGCACAATTTTAATAAGTCTTTCAACTAAGCCAAAAGTAACAATTTAGAGTTACCTCCCCCTTACTATAGATCATAAAAAATGTAGAATTTACTAAAGCTCGTATCAAGTCTAAATCTTCAACAGTAATTGAGTTCTAGTGCTACAATAATATTAGTATTATAATATTTTTTGATCAGTTAGGAAAACTTTTCATGTTTAAGGGAACATTGAAATTTATTATCAACTAATAAGATCACACACAATAAATATTTAGATATTTACATCAAAATATAAAGTTTATACTTTTAAGTCAAAGTCTAATTAATGTATCATACTAGAAATGAAAAACTTTACTAACATTTAAATGGGGGTAAATATTGAAATAAATCCGACAATATTTAGAAAATAGAAAAACACAAACAATTAAAAAAGGATGAATTTACTTTTGATGGTGAAGTTAACGTAACAACGTTTCGGTTTTTAATAAACCTTCATCAGGACTTTAAGATGGAAAGAATGTTGTCTGAGCAAAAGTGAATGATTTACGAATGACGGATTAAAGTAGTTGTGTATGTAGAAAGGCTGATAATCCTATTCTGCAAAGCACTCACTTCCGGAAGTCAAAGATGTGACCGAAGACGTCCCAAGAAATGGTAAAAGGTATAACGTGTTTCAAAGTTTCATAGATTAAAAGACGTGAGAAGTATAAATTGTTTGAATTTAGTATAATCAGACTATGATAAGAAGGGTTTGGATATTCGTTGGAAAAGCATTTGGTTTAGAATACCTTATCTAATTTAATGTTTTCTTATTATTATTCATAGTCTAATATAAGATTACGCCGTTAGATCGTTAAGTTGTTCGGTTTTAAAATTCTAACGTTTAAATGTATTTTTGGAGATTACTCTTTATAAGAAAGCGTTGGAAAGTATTGGTATATCAGATTCTAAAATGGAGGTTTGCAATTCTAATTATTTTTCAACAAATTCATAGCAAGCCGAACTTCATTGTTTAAATGACGACAAACCCCTTAAAATAATTTCCATCTTAATTATAGTAAGGAAAGTCTAACACAGACGTGGGGGACCTTCTCGTTTTTAGAGGCCGCACGAAAATTTATTGTCTTTTAATAGGAATGTACTCAATAAATTTAAGATGTCTAAAACAAAATCAAAATTTAATTAATATAAATATATAATTGATATATAACTTAATACAAGATTAAATAAAATTATAATAAAATATATTTAATGCTGGTAAATACGACATAAAAGTATAATGTGTAGTTTAGAAAAAGGTATATATGATTTATCAAATGAGAACATTTCTACAATTTCCGTGTAATATTCATAATTTTGTTCAATATATATATATATATATATTGAGAGAAACCTTGTCAGTCGTGATGGTGAGCCACATTTAACCTGTTTGGAACTGGAGATAATTTTCATTCTATGCAAATCTCTTGTTATCTATATAAAGAAATTACGCTTCAAAAGAAAGAAAGAAAGAAAAAAGAAATCACAAAAAGAAAAAAAGAAAATGCAATACCAAAAAAAAAAGAAAGAAAGAAGAAAGTAAGAGAGAGAGAGAGAGAGAGAGAGAGAGAGAGAGAGAGAGAGAGAGAGAGAGAGAGAGAGAGAGAGAGAGAGAGGAATACAAAGAAATAAAGAAAAACAATAGGACTAAAAAATAAAGAAAGATAGAATGAAGGAAACAAAGAAAGAAAAAAGAAACAGAAGGCAATACAAAGAAATAAAAAAGGAAAAAAGTAGGAAAGAAGGACAGAAAGAAAGAAAATGCAATACAAAAAAAGAAAGAAAGTAGATCTGAGCTCAATGGGTGACCCAACGGGTCACGTCTTTTCTAATATATATATATATATATATATATATATATATATATATGGTGTTTATATATATATATAATATATATATATATATATATATATATTATATATATTGATGTTTATCAAATATATATATATATATATATATTTATTATATTATTATATATATATATTATATATATATATATATATATATATATATATGATAAACACCAATATAATGTTATTAATTATTCCATCTTCGAACTATACATGAATTGTTCCATGAGATATAATAAAATCCAGGTGTCTTTACTTTAGAAGTCAATTAACTTATAAAATGTGTAGGAGTGGAGAAAGAAAATAACATATACGTGTGTATGTATGCGTGTGTGTATGCATGCGCGTGCGTATAAGTATAAATATTGTTTGGATTTTCTCGAGAGAAAAGTAAATATTTCATAATGAAAAGGTCCGGAAATTAGTTTGAATCTTTTTCTATTTATTTCGATTTCATAGTAAGCGTGACACGTGTTTCTGACTTTTTAAAAATCTTTATTAAGCTAATGCAATTTATGTTTGTATTGGGGCTTATTTCAATATAAATTCATTCTTAGGGTATAAAGAGAGCTAATAAATCATATTGGTTTATTTAAGTTTATATATATATATATATATATATATATATATATATATATATATATATATATATATATATATATATATATATATATATATATATATATATATATATATATATATATATATATATATATATGAGCATATCTATATCAAACAGGTATTTTTAGAGAGTCGAAAGGACAATATCTTGGAACATATAATATAAATAATTTTCCTTGACGATGGCCGGAATAAAATAAACGTCCAATAAGCATAAAATAACAAAAGACGTTTTCATCCTTTATTGACATTTTATATCACAAAATAACAGAATGCCAAAATTTAAACTGTTTATAAACATTTTTTGATTGATTCTCGGGTAATATAAATTTAGTATTAGTGATAATTTCGACTATTATTAGTTACTAGAAGCGGTTACCCAACGGTAGAAGGGATGGACTAAACCTCCTGGTGTATTGATTGATTTATTTTGAGATTTACAAATGCTGGAAATTTTAAAGTAGAATTTCAATGCTATTTCTATATATATTTTAATTCTTAAATATCTTCGAATATAAATCAAGTCTTCATAATTTTTGTGTAGGAAGCAAAACCGATGATATTTGATATGAATATCTGTTTAATTTGTCGTTAATTGTTTTATTTTTGTTGTTTCATCATACATACATACACACTAACTGCTCTTTATAGATTAGCTATACAGATAAACGTCGACTTACGATTTGACTTGTAATTTTGTGTGAAGGAAAGAGCGGACGAGTTTCGGTCCCAGGGTGCAGTTCGATAGCCACAGTCTTGAGCCTGACAATAAGGATACAAGTGGAACAATATAGGCAGATCTGTCTTCCCCTGCGCTAGCGGTAATATGATACGCTTGATCTAACATTCCGTGAGCGGTTTACAGAGGTGACGATTAATAGTGTCGCACACCAGAGTCAAAAGGCTGAAGAGTGTATATATATATATATATATATATATATATATATATATATATATATATATATATATAATATATAATATATATATATATATATAAATTATATATATATATATATATATATATATATATATATATATATATATATAACGAATTTCGTGATTCGGCTTCTTTTGCTGGCTGGATCATCAACGCAAAATGAAGAATAAAACGATCCGAGAAGAACTAAAGAGCTACGCCCTTTGTCGATTTCTTTCTGTTTTTATATGTTCAGAGACTGAATGAAGTGAGAATAAAACAACGAAATGTCCTTGCACTAAAAGTTGAGTTTTGCAGAGGTGACGATATTATAGTGTTCAAATTCTGGTTACCATTTTAAACGTTTAATTCTTCTGTTGGTAAATCCAAGTCGGTTTGGCTTCAATTGGTTCATTCTTGTAATCCTTGTCTGTAATGTTCCTTAAAATCCCAGGTATAAAAGAGTGTAGTATCAGAAGTTCTCATTGTAATCCTTGTCTGTAGGTCTTGTTGGCAGAAAGTTCAATAGGCAATTGATTTCAAGAGAGTTACAAACGATCTTAAATGAGTACTTTATACGTTTCTCATTGGCCAATTTTTACCGGAAGTGCCTGCTGTTGATGTTGGGAAAGTTTATAAATAGTAGTGACAATTTGGTGTACATCTTATATCCACAGATACTCCATCATCTAATATCTCACACAAGAGTCAGAAGTGTGTGTGTGTGAGGGGTGTTCTTTGAAGCCAATATATATATGACGGATTCAATGATTCGACCTTTATTTCTTTTTTGGCGTCTGGGTCGTGAACGTAGAACGAGGAATCAACATATCTGAGAAGAACGAAGGAGATACCACATGGCGTCCGTTGTCCATATCTTCCAGTTTCCCCTTGTTCAGTGACTGAATAGAGTGAGAATAAAAGAAGGAAATATCCTAATATTAAGTCGAGTTGTGTTTTTTTATGTTTCCTTCTCTATCCGACAACTAGCCTCACCTACACAGCAGCCGAAATGTCTATTGTTAAGCCTAAAGATGTCTGTAATGAGAGTGAGGGGGGTCAGATTATGACGTCAGCGGTGGTTGAAGTGTGGCACCTGCGCGGAGAGAGTGTGTGGAAATTGAGAGTGTAAAAATAAAAAAAAAAACAAAAAACGAATGACTGATAAGTGTAACTGACCGTAAGTTCTGATTGGCGTGAACCGAGCTGGAAGGGGCAGTGAAAATGGAAGGAATTGTGTGAAAGTTGGAGTCTTGGCTAAGTGTTTGGACGGGACAGACGCAGAATGGCGTCTACCGTGCAGTGGCCAAGTCTCCATAGTTGAATAGAAATAAAGAGTTCTAAGAAAACCAACATCAAGTCTTGTGTTCGTTACTATAAACTAACAACAGACAAAGAAGAAAAGACCCAAGATGAAAATCCTAAGCAGAAGGTCCAAGTAGTTTATACCAAAGAAGAACAGAGATAAGTCAATTCATCAGCCCAGATCTAGACGCCCCATAGCAGTACAACTATAGGTGAACGGATCAGCTTAGATGAAGCTTAAGAATTAGATAAGTATGTAACGAATAAGAAAATGATTTCATTTACACTTATACGAACCACAAAGGAAAGGAAGGCTATCAATTTAAATTTAACTAAAATAAAACTAAGGTAATAAAGGAGTATGAAGTAAGATGAGTGAATACTACCGCCTGTGACCTACTGTTCAACGATTTCTATGATTATTTATAAGGAACGCGTACGTGAATCTGTGAAAGGTCATCGACAATAATAACGAACAGTACTGACGCTATATATATATATATATATATATATATATATATATGTGTGTGTGTGTGTGTGTGTGTGTGTGTGCAATATGCAACGGCGCGTGTGTATAAATTTGAAATAAGAAACATTTTAAATCAGGTTATAAAGAAAAAAGAGGTCCTTAAAAAAATAATTTCCAAACCAACTCATTTGGTCTTTTGTATATATATATATATATATATATATATATATATATATATCAACCTTATCACTAACCAACTTTATCTTCTACGAAATAGTTGCGAGAAAAGACATTATTTTCTATTCTGCATTTATGCCCAAAATATTAGTTCAACTGACATTCCTCTTTAAACTTTCAGCAAAAAAATTAAAGTTCTAAATTGTCATTTAAATTTTTTCATGAAGAACCTAAAATTAGATATAAAAATTAAATAAATTAAAAATATTTCTATGAATTTCTTAATTAGGAAGAGAACATCTTTAAGAGAGAAAATCCCGGCAAAAATGCGACATTTTTACCGATCCGGATTTTAATTTATTAAATTCTCCCGTTTTAAAAACTATAAAACAAATAATTTTTCATGTGATTAAAAAAAATGCTTCCCCGTCATAATACGGATAAAAAGTTTCATTCATTTTTACAATTTTTGTAGAATTTTATTTCATTGGGGGTAGGGGTATAAACGCTTGAAATTTTGAGCATACCTACAGTTCTATAAACAATGCTTCAACGGTAAGAATTTGATTTTCCTGATCAATTTTAAGCTATTATATTCTGGTCACCTACAAAAGCGAGGAGGTGGTTGTTCGGTGCCCATTCTCCCAGCAGATACTTTTAAAATACGCAAGTGTCAGAATGGTTATCGTCGTAAGCAAATGGTCTCGACTAACCTAGTTGAAATCCTGGACGAGGTTATTTGCGTTTCACTTTGGCTTACGAAAAGGCATGAATCCAATATCAACCCTGCCCAGTAGGACAATGCTACGGTATTTAGCCTTGGTACGGCAATTGGTCTAGGAGAAGGTAAATTTTGAATTCCAACCAGCAGTACTCCACTAAAAATCACCTATATGATTGCCCCAATCCTATTGCCCTTATGGCAAGCCCCAATCAGTTTTTATCATATGGGTGCTAGAAGGCGGTGGCTGCTGGTCTACATGTCCTGGGAATGACGTTAAACTCTATCTGATGGTGAGGTTCCAGTTTTGGAGGTTTGGGGAATGTGGAGCACCCCTTCATCACCATTGCTCCCTGGTCCACCCTGACCCGGAGTGGTAGTACCTGTTAGGGTCCCATCTATGGGTTAAATAGAAAAATGCATTTATAAAAAAAATCGTATTATCCATTAAGAATTGATTTATTTCAAAACTTTATCGGCATTAAATGACCCACTGAGGTTGATATGCCGTAAAACAAACCAAACCAAACCAAACCAAATCCACTAAAAATTACGTTGTCTCACACCACGCCCGTATTTTTTTCTTATTCTATAAAAAAGAAAAAAGAGGTGGGGTGGGGCTTTGGCTTAGTCACTGGTTCAAATCCCACTAGCCTTGCCTTTTATGAATATAGGTAAAGTATCAATTTACACAAAGATAAAGGTGAGGTCTGATACCGCTTGTAACGAATTGGTTTTGTTTTTACTTTAAAAAAGCTGTTTTTTTGTTGTTAAAAGATACACACACACACACACACACACACACACACACACACACACACATATATATATACATATATATATATATATATATAATATATATATATATATATATATATATATATGAAATTTAACATTTTGAAAAAACATGATGTTTGTAATGTTTTTTCAAAATGTTAAATTTCATACTGTCGTATTAATTTACATCTATTTTTCATATATGTATATATATATATACTAGGTATTGCCCAAATTCCCCAAAAATCCGTGTTTTACAAATGTCTAAAATGACGTAAAAACCGTATTTTACCAAAAATTAGGGAATTTTCCGATTTTAATGAAATTTTCAATGTTGATTTATCAATGAATGAATTTTATAATGCATTAGTTATTTTATTTATATAGCCCGACATTACTTCAGGGCGCTTGTCTCATCACAATTTCATGGGCACGGCATTAATTTTAAGACTGCTTTCCCTTGGGTCACATTTCTTTCCGCTTGTTGAGGGTGTTTCGTGCTGCTTTATCTTACTCGGCTACTAGCATTAACACAACACAGAAACATAACTTTACCGGTATAATCTTTTATTTTCCCCTGGATATATTTCGTCCCAAAAGCTCGTGGAGGTGGGAAGAGTAAAGACAGAGCCCATTTGCATGAATGAGCAGTTGGCCTTAACGGGACTACCTCAGCAACTGCCAGCCTCAAGTGACTAACCGACTCTGAACCCCAACTCCCAAAATCAGACTAATTATATCGCATTTTTTTTTTAGACACAGGGCAATTAAAAAAGTACCGCCTTTCCTTCCGGTCAAATTTCTAAGCTTGCTTAACCCCACCTTTTTTCCAGCAGAATACTTACACACTTTCTTTATGGTCTGTCACCGACATTTTCTGAATCTATTAAAATTATAAGATCTAATCTAACCCCTAAGAAAGACACACTGTTTCCTTTCCTATGTTTGTGGGGCCACATATTTATTTATTTGTTTGTTGACCCTCTTAAGATTTCCTTCAGTTTTTTTCAAAGTTTCTTTATTTCCTTAAACAGAATTCAACAAAGGCAGCTGCAGTGTTAATTGATATTGAACAAAGGGTAACAGTTTATAGGAGATAGTTATAGGCGCGTGTTGTAATGGCTAAAGTCGTAGGAAATAGACTCGTCGGCGCGATTTCAAATCCTGGACGATGCTGTTTGCATTTCCCATAACGCTAATACCCTTGGAAAAGGTATGCATCCACCTACTCTCCCTCCAGATATGGGTAAATCGTAGGGAAGACTGGGCTCTCTAAGCATGGTTAGACAACCAGTCTAGGAGAAGAAAAGCTCTGAATTTAGACCTGTTAGACTTCGCTTAAGAAATTGATCCTGTGTCACATCCTGCTCGTGTGGAGGAGTTGGTAAATATTTATAGGAGTCAGTTGATTATTATGGGTGATGATGATGATGATGATGATAGTTGGAACAGGTGAAAAAGAAAATATAAATTTAGTGATGGTCAAGGAGAAGGAACAAATCAATTACCTTCTTAAATATAAAACCTTCATTGTTTTTCTCTGATTTTTTTAGATGAGGCTTGATAATTTGTATTATTTGGATTATTCAAACTATTGTCCTCATCTTTATTGTTATATACGTTCAATTGGACGCATAGCGTAGTAGATATAGGCGCTGGATTTAAGACAGATCTAAGTGACAGTTATCTCTAGGCTGCAGGTTCAATCCGGGTCAAGGGCGACAGTAACCTAGAATAATAATTAACACAGCTTAACACTTGTACCCAACTATAGTTAACGGAATGAAAACAGGATTGCCCCGTGGATTGAATAAAAGGTTGGGTTCAAAGTTCCGTGATGGTTCCTGATTACAAGAAAGAAGGTGGCAGAATTCGAAAAGAAGGTTCCCAAGTTCAAGAAGGCTTCCGAGTCCAACAATAAATATCTGAAGAAACGTTATATAGATAACAATAAAGATTAGGATAATAGTCCAAATAATCCAAATAATACTTTTATTGTTTGTATTATTCTGATTTTTCGGACTGTTGTCCTTATCTTTATTGTTATTTACACAACGTTTTCGCCGATATGCCCCCGGCTTTCTTCAGGTGTTTCTTGTCGAATTCAGTGGTCTTCAGGAGCCTTCACGGAACTTTGAACCGGATCCTTTATTTAATCCATTCGTGTAATAATTCTCTTTTATAATAAAATATTTGGAGCACTTTTCAATTGATATATCTCGATGAATTTTTTACAACAATAAATGAGTTTTTTTTTTTCAATAATAAAATTTGAAAATTTTCATTGAGACATTGGGCAGCTCCTGCAGCAAATTTGAAAAAAATCGGGAGTATCTTGAAGATAACGAAACTCTGAATTCAAACCTGTTACGCGAATGTGGTTAAGGACCGCTTTCGGACACCAATCCCCGAGAAGCTTCACACTCGTGCGGAGCCGGTGAATCCCGTCAGGCACTCTCTCTCTCTCTCTCTCTCTCTCTCTCTCTCTCTCTCTCTCTCTCACACACACACACACACACACACACACACACATTCTTCATATTGGGCAATCTGGGATGGAATAAATTTTGGACCTTTTTTTATTATCTTTGTTCCAATAGAGAATATAAAAATCATCAACAAACAGTTTTGCAATATTTTGGTAACGTGAGGCAGTGATGCTGATAACTTTTTAATTTAGTACGTCCTGGGATGCACGGATTTGATTTGAATGAGTCCCCAGGAAATTTGATGGGTCACAACTAAAGTTTCTTAATAAATTGCAGAGTTTTTATCTATGAATAACTAAAGCCGTCTAACCCCTTCCCTGTAGCTCATATAATGTAAATCGTTTCCAAGAAAATAATGAAATGTATTTATAGTTAGCTGGAAATAACGTGGGAAGAAAAAAACTGGGAGGAATGGATACGATTTTTCTGCGCTTTTTTAGATTTTTATGCGGCAGTGACGCAAGACGCGTAACTAAAAACATCTTTGGTGAGGTATATTTTGGCAGCTCCAAATGCTTTTACCGAGGTCGTGAAAGTGACAAACCACACTAGACTGTAAAATACCAAATTCACTTGATATTCGTCGTGTGCTACACGCAGAATTTGTCTCTTGTAGCACGGCCTCGGAATTCATATTTTTTTGGCCTAAAACACAGGAGTTCGCCCGGTACTTACCGAATGCTACTCACTGGAATTCCTGAGGTCGTGAAGTTGACGAATCGGACTGCACTGTGAAATGCCGAGCTCACCTGATACTCGCCGAGTGCTACCCGCTGGATTTGTCTCTTGGTGTACTGCCTCGGAATCCACATTTTTAGACCCAACTGACCTTGACTGATCGTCGAGGTTTTGTGACTCAAGCGAAACTTCTTGAACCATCAACTACGCCTTCATCTTTCGCACATCAAGTCATTTGGGATCGCATCCATGACTTTTTGGCTCAGGTAAAAATTATAAAGCATAAGTTCCTGAATTATACCAGTTCTGTCGGTGGGGCTTTAGAATACACAGACTGCCCCTCTGCATAGGGGTAAGACAGTGCGTCCACCTGTTGGTCGTAGGTGGTGATCCGTGATAGTTAAGTATGGAACCCTGGCGGCTGAGCAGTCTATGACATGTAACACTCCTCTAGCTCTTAGTTAGGCTAGACAGGCGACTGGAGCTCTGAGGAATGTGTGGTACCCCTTCATCACCATTGATCGCAGGTCCACTCTGCCCCGGAGTGGTAATATCTGTTAGGGTCCCATCTATGGGTTAAGTAGAAAAATGAATTTAAAAAATTAAATTTAAAAAGAAAATTGAAAACCCATAAAGAATGAATAGAACAAAACATCTTCGGCATAAAATAACCCAACAAGGGTTGACATGACATAAAATCCAACCAACCAACCAACCAACCAACCAACCAACCAACCAGCCTGTATTAGACAACGTTGCACGTTCATCTGTGCCGGCTTTCAAATCACACCCGGGGTGAAGGGATGCACAGTGTGTCAGCGCACCATCTATCACTATACTGCCGACCACAATGGGTATTAACCTAGTTTCTCGGAACCCTGTGTAGAGTGGCTTCGGTCATTAGACCGGTAAGATATATAATATCAGTGTGATTCTAGGGAGCCATCCCCCAGGCAACGCCTGTCCTTATTTAAAAGGTGCATGGCGAGGTTTATTGCCATAATATACTCACCGCAAACTAGCTTGTTCGAAAATATTGCAAAACTTTTGACTCGCCCTAGTATATAATATGCAAGTGTTTTATCAACGCTTGCACAGACGCTATTATCATGAAATTGATATAAGTTGATGCTTCTTAAGGATGTTCTTTTGTCGACACCTTTGCCCAACGAATTTTTTTGTCAGATCTACTTCACTGAATTCTTTGGATTGACTTGACTGAATCTGTATAAGTGCAATGGAGGGGTACTCCCTGAGGGAACGATTACTTTTGTTTGATACATTTTTGACATTGTCTATTTCTTTTGCAATCATCTTGTATTTTATTTTCTCCTTATTTTTTAAATTTCTTCTACATAAAAATATGATTTATTCAATGAAATGGGATTGATCTGACCGAATCCGTTTAAGTGCAATGGAGGGGTACTCGCCGAGGTAACAATCATTTTTTTTTGTTGATAATTTTAGAAATCGTCTGTTTCTTTTGTAGTCATCTTGTATTCTATTTTATCATTTTTTATTTTTTTCATTTCTTTTAAGTAGAAAAATAGAATACATTCAATAAAATTGGCCTTTAATATTTATACTGGCCCTTTGAAAAACTGCGTATGAATTATAAATGTAAATCACCATTTTGTTTTTATCGATAATTTTTTTAATAAAAAAAATGATATTTCGGACTGCTGTCCTCATCTTTATTGTGTATAAACACAGTGTTCAGGCTTCTGGAACCTCAGGCTCTGTTTAGTTTGTTTTTAATTACTTTAAAATAAGTCATTTTCAGACGATTACCCTGAATTCAAACGTGGTTTCGGAACTGAACTCGTTACCACTAATTCAAGAGAATTCCAAGCAGCATCAATACCACCAGACTTATTGACAAAAATATGATTAAAAAAAAAATAAAACGGAAGAACGATAACTGTTCTAAAACAGAAATTTCAAAATGTCGTAAAATACACACAAGTACAAAAAAATAAAAAAAATAAATAAAAAATAAAATAAAAAGACTTTTAAGAACGATAACTCTTGTCTTCTTCAACCAAATATCATCGGAACAATCTCCTTGAAAGAGGGAAGAGAATATGAAGATTCGATAAGCAGGATTAAACATTAAAAAACAAAATAAAAACAAAAAAAAAAAAAACAAAAAAACAAACAAAAACGAAAAAAAAGAAAAAAAACAACAAAAGAAAAAGAACAAACAACAAAACAAACAGACCAAAAAACAAAAAAAAATAAAAAACAAACAAAACAAAAAAAACAAACAAAAAACACCAAAAAACAAACAAACGGAAAACAAAGAAAAAAAAACTAAACAAAAACAAAAAAACACAAACAAATCAAAATAACAAAAAAACAAAAACAAAAAACAAAAAACAAAACTAACAAAAGCAACAAAAAAAAAACATAACAAAAAACAAAAACAAAAACAAAAACAAAAAAAAACTCATTTTGGGGTGGAGAGATAATTGTTGTACTAATGATTATCCCAAACTGAAATATCCCAGAATGCAATAGTCAACAATATTTTAAAAGTGAATGATGTAAAGTTTTGTACATGCAAACAGATCAATATTATACAAGATACACGCACTGCCATTTTATCAAAATTTGTAACATCAATAAAATAAAATAAGATAAAATAAATATGGTTAACACGTATTACCCGGTCGAAATGGCTTTTTTTTCTGAATCTTAAATGAACATATGTTGTGTAAATTTTTCTGCTGTTGATGGAATAAAAGAGTTAATTTTGGTTGGTTGGTTGGATTTTAGTAAACCAGTGATATTGAATTGTTGGTTTATTTTTGTTTGTTTGATTTAGTTTGTTGGATTTAACGGCATGTCAACCATTGATGGGTTGCAACTGCATCTAATGGTGAAGTTTCAATAGTAAAGTTCCAATCCTGATACTATGGGAAGAA
>CM042173.1:51282818-51360318 GCA_023376005.1 Doryteuthis pealeii
ATTGTCTTTTTTTTCTTTTGTTCTTTCTTTTTTCATCTTTTTACCATCAAGATAAGGGATCGTTTTTTCTTTTTTCTTTTCTTTTTTCTTTTTTTTCGTTTTTCTTTCCTTTTCTTTTCTTACCATCAACAAAGTTGATAGTTTTCTCCTTTCTTTTTCCTTTCTTTTTCCTTTCTTTTTTTCTTTTTTTTTAACCATTTTCTTTTCTTATTTTGTTTTCCCTTTTTCTGTTTAGATTGTTTTTTTTTTCTTTTCTTTTTCATTTTTTCTCCCATGAAGAAAATCGTCATTTCCATTCTTTTCTTTTCTCTCAATGAACACCACGAGGCCATGCAAACGTTTCAACCAAAATGCACTAAACTTTTCTCGCCTTAAACTTAAAAATGTGAAAAAAAGTAAAGAAAAGAAAAATAAAGACAATTTTAATGGAAAGAAACTGATTTTAATAAAAATTAGTTCTAAAACCAGAAAGCAATTTTGAATTTCATTATTTTATCATAAGCGTCACTCCATCTTATGATCATTGTTTTTTTATCACAACAATGTGGGTCGATAAACACTTCCACCGCCACCAGAGAACACAATGGAAATATAAAGAAGCCTAATAAATATGGTGTAGGACAGTACTTATCAAACATTTGGAAGTTGTGGACCGATTGACATGTTTTTTTGATCGATGCACGAACCGGTGTATAAAATTAAAAAATTTATCAAACTTGGAATAAAAAAAAAGTATTTATGAAGGGATATTAAAATTAGCTTTATTTAATGCAGAAATTTATCATGAATATAAATTAATCCCCAGTGTACAGTCTGGGGGAACAGTGAGACTGCTTCTTGTTTGACAATTTGTCAAGTCATGGCTAGAAGAGAGTGCCACACGCAATGGTTATCGAATATCCTAATTGTTTCTGTACGTTTTTATCCCACTCATTGTTGAAAAAGCAGCCTCGCGTAGATATTTTACAGAATAGGGAGAAGCATATTGAGAGCGATTTAAGCCAGTTGATATTTTTAGAAATATCTTTCCAATTCTAGTTTATATGTACGGTTGCCATACTTCAAAACGAAAAAAAATCTTAAAAATCATGTCTGGCACCTACGAAGCGGTAGGTAATACACCACTGACCAATGATGAGAAGCACTGAAGTTGGGGAATCGGAGAGAATGGGGTAGGTATCTACCCAACCCGTTCGCCACGGATAAGATACGACACATGTCGCAAGAATGGGGCATCCAGCTATGATTTGGATTGGAGAAGGAGAGGAGGAGCTCTCAAAGTATTTTTTGACTAACAAAAGAGAGCTACACTGGTTTTAATTCAGAGTTTACCTTCTGCCATACCAAGGTTAAAGATCCTAGTCTGCCCTACTATTTACCAATAGCTGGAGGGAGAATAGTTGGATTCGTACCTTTTCAAAGGATATTAGCGCTATGTGAAATGCAAATAGCCGCCTCCAGTGTTTGAACTCGTCTTGCCGTGTCCATTTCCTACGACATTAACCATTACACCACATGCATTCCCGAATTTGCTATTCAGTAGTCATGGACTTGTGAGACGAGCTTGTTAACCTTTACACCACGATGGAACAACCCATTCGTCAAGGGTAATATGTGACACATGGTCGCAAGTATGGGGTATCACGTCAGGACCGAACTCTCAATTCAGCAGATATGAAGATGTGAGACTAACTTACTAACCACGATGGTACACTGCTCTTTATCCATCCCATTCGCTAAGGGTAAAACGTGACACAAGATTGAAAATATGGGACATCCAGTGAGGATCAAACTGGCTAGTGAGTAGAAATCGATCTGCGAGACTAGCGTGCTAATCCTTACACCACGATGGGACGCCGTCTATACCCATCCCGTTTGCTCCGGGTATGTTGTGACACAAAGTTGCAAGTATGAGGCATCCAGCAAGGATCAAATTCATTATTGAGTAGTAATAGATCTGCAAGAATAGCTTGTTAACCATTACATCACAGTGGGACGCCTTTCTTTATCTAACCCGTTTGCCATGGGTAGAATGAGGCACAGAGTCGTAAGTATAGGACATGTGATGATCGATCTTGCTATTCAGTTGGAATCGATTTGAATGACTAGCTTGCTAAACATAACACCACAATCAAATGCTGCTCTTTATCTAAGCCGTTTGCCAATGTTAGGCTGTGTCACAAGTATGGGTCATCAAGCGAGGATCAAGCTTTCTGTTCAGTAGTAATAGATCTGCAAGACTAGCTTGCTAAATATTACACCACGATTGGACACCTAATCGGAGAGAAAAGGGTATAAAATGATTTAATAAGCGATTATCTTGGAGGCGTTTACCTTCACGCTAATGCTTCGGGAAAGGCATGAATGAATCCACCTTTTCTCCCACCACCTTACCTGTGGGTGATAGTAGGGCGGAATTGATTATTTAGGCTTGGCACGGCACCCAACTTAGGAGAAGGAAAACTGTGAATTCAAAGTTCTTTCCAATGTGTCACCATGAGAAAGAAACTTGCATTGAATCAGATCGTAGATCGTTTCTTGTTGCTTACTGAATCAGGTATATATAATATATATATATATATATATATATATATATATATATATATTTAAAGTCCGCATATTTAAAGTCTTTAACTTCTTAATTACTTGAGTAACTCGAGTTGCTGGCTGATACCTTATTTCTGTTTCTTGTGTAGCTGGGATATTCTTTTAACTGGTCTGTTTAACCTAAAGATGCTGGTCTGACTTTAAGATACTGGTTTGACTTTATTTCTTCTAATTGGTCTGGTGCTTGAAAAAACTGGTTCGCAAAGATTGCCATTAGCATAGAAAACATGAGGCATATTTTCTAAGGGGTCCCTTTTCTTTATTTAGAGCCAGATTTCTCAACCGCGGCTGGAGTGAAGCGGACACGATGTTTACATCATAGCGTCTCCTGCTTTAACTGCTTACTCACCAAGCTAAACTCAACTTCTGTCTTTAGGTTTCCCAGTGGCAGGAAGCTGGGATCAACTAAAGACCATTACCTATCAATAAACTAATCTTACAGATTTTGAACTTCAACGAATTTCAACAAAAAAATCTAGCTACACTAACCGTCCACCCCCACCAAAAAAAAGAATGGTTTATCAATATAACATTGTTACACCATGTAACCCTGTCAAATATTACTTGGAGAGTCTATTTTACTTATCTTTCGGGTAGTTGCTGGCTGTTATTTATTATTCTCTTCTGATTCTTGTAGTCTGTAGCTATCTTTATGGCTACGTAGTTCTGCTAAAAGTCTGGTTCTTCAAGATGCTGGTCTGTTGTTGACTGGTCTTGTTCTGCTATAAGTCTGGTTCTTGAAGATGCTGGTCTTTTGTTGACTGGTCTGGTTCTACTATAAGTCTGGTTCTTTAAGATGCTGGTCTGTTGTTGACTGGTCTTGTTCTGCTATAAGTCTGGTTCTTGAAGATGCTGGTCTTTTGTTGACTGGTCTGGTTCTACTATAAGTCTGGTTCTTCAAGATGCTGGTCTGTTGTTGACTGGTCTTGTTCTGCTATAAGTCTGGTTCTTGAAGATGCTGGTCTTTTGTTGACTGGTCTGGTTCTACTATAAGTCTGGTTCTTCAAGATGCTGGTCTGTTGTTGACTGGTCTTGTTCTGCTATAAGTCTGGTTCTTGAAGATGCTGGTCTTTTGTTGACTGGTCTGGTTCTACTATAAGTCTGGTTCTTCAAGATGCTGGTCTTGTTGACTGGTCTTGTTCTGCTATAAGTCTGGTTCTTGAAGATGCTGGTCTTTTGTTGACTGGTCTGGTTCTACTATAAGTCTGGTTCTTCAAGATGCTGGTCTGTTGTTGACTGGTCTTGTTCTGCTATAAGTCTGGTTCTTGAAGATGCTGGTCTTTTGTTGACTGGTCTGGTTCTACTATAAGTCTGGTTCTTCAAGATGCTGGTCTGTTGTTGACTGTCTTGTTCTGCTATAAGTCTGGTTCTTGAGATGCTGGTCTTTTGTTGACTGGTCTTGTTCTGCTATAAGTCTAGTTCTTCAAGATGCTGGTCTGTTGCTGACTGGTCTTGTTCTGCTATAAGTCTGGTTCTTCAAGATGCTGGTCTGTTGTTGACTGGTCTAGTTCTGCTATAAGTCTGGTTCTTCAAGATGCTGGTCTGTTGTTGACTGGTCTAGTTCTGCTCTAAGTTCTGGTCTGATTACGCAAAGATTGTCATTAGCTCTCTTAGAAACAACGCAAGGCATGTATTTTTGTGATCACATTTTTATTAGTTTCGGAACTAGAACTTTTTCAACCGTGTGGGGTAACGAAGCGCTTACAGTAGGACGTCTCACGGCTTAACTAACTCTAAGCTAACTGAAACTTTCGTTCCCACAATCTTCGTAACCGAAGGGAGATTACGGAAAGGTTATCTCACGTCAATCACCTAATACCTCATATTCTGAATTCAACAACATCTGTCTCTACACTAACCGTCTAAAAACGATGGTACCATCAATATACAACATTGGTACAGCAACTGGTTTACGCAAAGGAAAACTCTGGATACAAACTAACTGAACTTCGGTTAAAAAATAATCTGATGTTGCAGACTGCCCGAAGCGGATAGGTTGGGTAAATACATACTTGAATATCGATTCTTTCTTGACTGAAGTAGATAAGTCGCTGTCCATGAATGTGTGCAAATTTCGCAGGAAACGAATTTCTTTTTCATTTTTGAACAAAATTTGCATTGTTTGCTTTAGTGAACGATGACTATATCGACCCAAAGTGCCGTGAAAAAAGTTTTTTTGTCGTTTCCTTTTATCTTTCTACAAAGAATCTCATGTTCTGGTTTTTGTTGGTTTGTTGGGTTTTACGGCATGTCAACTCTTGTTGGGTCATTTTATGCCGAACACATTTTTGTTTTATTCATTATTCTTGGGCATTCAAAAATTTTTAACTTATTTTTTTATTATCTAATGCTCAGATTGGATCCTACTCTGGGTTGTATCTTATGGCAGAACCCCCAACCCTTTTTATTATATATGTGCTAGAAGGCGGTGGCTGAGAGTCTTAGTGTCCTGGGTATGACGTCAAACTGCATCTAATGGTGAAGTTCAAATTTTAGAGGTCTGGAGAGTGTGGAGTACTCGTTCTTATAATGAACATGAAGGAGGCATCTCACATAATGTAATGGTTAGTGAGCTAGATTCGGAGACCATTGTTAGTGAGTTCGTTTCTCACTGGGTGCCTCATAATCTGGCTTTGTGTCACATCTAAGCTAAATTTAGTAGATAAGCATAGGTCACCTCATGTGGTGTAATGGTTAGCAAATTAAATTAGCAGACCATTGTTAGTGAATTCGATTTTCACTAGATGTCGCATACTTCTGGCCTTGTGCCACATTTAAGCTACACTTAGTAAACAAGTATAATGAACTTGAAGGATATTTCAGCTGTCATAAGTGTTGTGTTACATACCAACTTACATATCTCGGGTATATAATGGAGAGAGAGAGAGAGACAGACAGACAGACAGACAGAGAGGGTAGAGATGGGATGAAGGGCTCTTACTCTGCTTCTACGGCTTCTAACTCGTCGGCTGCCATGTTCTTCTGGGCTGACTCTCGGGCTGATCTCTTCGGGTTGATTCTTCTTTCTTTTGGGGCTGGTCATTTCTTCGGGCTGGTCATTTCTTGTTTAAATGAATCAACAAGACTTGTTGATTTTCTTAAGTCTTTTATTTAACACAATAAGATTCCGCGTAGATCGAGAGGGACATCTCGAGAGCCGCCCGCTCTCCTCGAATGTCTAGTCACATCTAAACTAAAACTATTTCACGCCTGTAACCGCGTGCATCCAGAGGGGTTAAATCGGGGTCATCATAAATCAATAATAACCCCAAATGCTATGGAAATTCCCAATTTTAGATCTAACGAACTCTTATAAGAATATTCTTACTATCGTACGTACATAATTCATTGACTATGCATGAATTATGTAACAATTGCATCTCTTAAACAAATGCCTTTAAGAGCAATCTCAAAGGAACGAAGCATATTAATAATTTCTTTAAAAAAAGATCCCGCTCTTTTGATGTGATTATCTCAGTGGAATAAATTACTCTCAATGCTTTCGGAGATGCATTGGTCCAGGTTAAGAAATCTTTCTATCGTACTTTAAAAAATCATTTTTCATAGCGACCTAGGATTCATTTCAGTTCTTTCTCGTTAAATTGGTTGGTTGGTTGGTTGGATTTTACGGAATGTCAACCCTTGGGTTATTCTATGCCGAATATATATATGTTTTTATTTTATGTCGAAGATGTTTTATTTTATTCATTCTTGCGGGTATTCACTTTTTTTCTAAACTTTTTTAAGCACATTTTTTAAACTCATTTTCTTCTATTTAATCCATAGATGAGACCATAACAGGTACTACCACTCTGGACCAGAGTGGATCTGAGAGTAATAGCGATGAAGGGGTACTTCAGACTCCCCAGAGCTCCAGAATTGGAACCTCACCACTAGATGCAGTTTAACGTCCTACCCAGGACACTAAGATCCCTTAGCCATCGCCTTCTACTAGCACAAAAGGATTTGTAGTTGGTCATAAGAAGAATAAAGTTGGGACAATCATATAGATGCTCTGGCGTGACCACCCGATTTATAGGAGGGGGGGTTCTCCGACCCTCCATCTAATCTAAGTAAGGACCAAAGTAGAATGCTGCATGTCATGGAATGCTCAGCCACCAAGATTCCGTTCTTAAGCATCACAGGTTGCCATTTAGGGCCATCATGTAGTCCCACTGGGGGAGGGGTACCTCTCTCCAGTCGGTGTATACTACTGCCCCAGTCGACAGGGTTGTTGTTAAAATAGTATTTTACAAAATATTGGAACTTCTTTTTTCTTAGTGGGGAGTTCCGAAAAATTTCACAGATTTTTCTAAATAGCATAGAAGCTGTTTTGAATGAGTTAATAATACTTACTAGTGGGACCTCTGGATATACAACTGTTACAGTTTAACTATTACAACGTTTGATTTGCTTACTTAAGATCTATTGCAAAATAGTTCAATATGTAAAAAGTATAATACTCTTGATTTAGTTCTCTCTTGCTCTTTTTTTCTTTCTTTCTTCTTCTTTTCATTATGTTCCATTGAAACAGATTAGCGTTATCGCTCTCTCTATCTTTCCCCTACTCGCTTTTTTTCTTTCTTCTTATGTTTTTTTCTGTGTAATTAGTCCTTTTTCTTTTTTTTCTTTCTTTATAATAAAAATGGAATGATCCATTATTTACCTGAGGTGACAACACGCATAAGAATCAAGAATTTGGCGGATAAGCAACACAAGATAATCAGGATTTACATTTTTGCATTTCATCTTGGAGGATTTGGATGGTCTCATTTTTAACCAGGGAGTGTTGCAAGATTATTACGGTCGAGAGATGAAGGAACAAGAGTATTAATGTATGTATTGCTTTTCAATACCCAACCATTCTATAGCCCTTTTCAAACAAAGTCGTAATATGATAGGGAATTTTATTATCATCAGATCAGGCATTTTGTCCTTTTTCGATTTGTATCTATTTCATCTTAATTTTAGTTGTCACTTAACTTAGTTTAGCAGATGGTCAAAGGTATTGGTCACCTTGTGAGAAACGCACTCATTAACAATTGTTTGATAATCTAGCTCACCAACCATTACAGCACACAAGGTATTAAAAAGTAGTTATCATCATCAGGTCACGCAATTAGCACGGATATCCATGACAATCTCTCGCCAACCCTCCCTATCATTCATTGACACAGGAAGGTCCTCCACACTACATCCAGCATCCTCGTAGAGTTGGTCAATGTCGGTCCTTGGTGGCGGCCCACATTAGCATGCCCATGTTTTGCTTCCACAGGAGAACGTCGCTTATGAGCTCGCCCTTGCCTCTCCAGCAGTGTCCAGCATGCCTTGTCCATCTCACTCGGATGGTTTGTGAGATGGGGAGCAGGTGGCCATACAGCTGTTTCCTTGTGGGGTGTTTTTTCCATGATTTGTTCAAGACCGCACGCAGCATTCTTGTGCAGCTGCCATCTAGCTGATTCTCAAGGCGCCTTGTTAGGGTCCAAGTGGTGCAGCCGTACAGCGGCACTGATATAACCACAGCCTGGAAGAATTGTCGCTTTAACTTGTCAGTAAGATCGGATTTATTTAACCATTTTCAACCAGAGGGTGATACAAGATGATAACGGTTGTATTTTTCAAGGAACATTATTATTATATGGATAAAATCTGAGTTATAACTTGAGGTGATTTACAGCCCGCAATTTTAACCGTCGTGATCTCACCGTGTATATGAGTACTAATGATGTTATATCAATTGGGGGTAGACAGTTCATGGTAATGAATGCACGGTCACTTCGTGCACACCCCAGGGATTATCAGCTTTACCCCGATTTATTTCCCGTAACAGCTGCTTAATTACAATATTCTACAAAAGTCTCTACTCCTCGTTTTCTACAATTTGGAACTGATATTAAATATTTAGTTGTCATGATTATTCTTAGAAAGTTATAATAGGATTTGATACTTTTTTTTATACAATTCACATTTGATATTTATTAGAAATGATCTTAAGAGAAAGAATTAGCTTCTATATCAAGTAATCAGAGAGTGAAAATGCAGAGTTACATCTGTCTCTGTCTATCTTTCTCTCTCTCTCTCTCTCTCTCTCTCTCTCTCTCTATATATATATATATATATATATATATTTGTGAATGTGTGTGTGTGTGTGTGTGTTATATATGTATATATATATTAATTTTAAATATATAAATGTTATACATTTATGGCTGATTCATTACCGTCGATTATTATGCTTATCGTCAGACAAATTGCCTTGTAAATGACATCCAAATGAATATACGTTATTAATTGCGTTCCCGCTTTATTTGACCGCGTGTCCTCCTCGTGTGTGATGTGAAATAATATTCGGAAAGATTTTCCCTTTTAAGGTGGTTGAATTTCGGTTGTTTTTTTTTTTTCAGTCCAAGATTTTAATAAAAATTTCTTTCCGTGTGGACAAGCTCTGAATATTTCCGAGTTGATTGTTAGGTATTTTTGCGTTGAATTTAGTCCTAGGATCCGAAATTTTCTGTAGAGCATAGTCTACATCACTTGGATCCATTTATATATACAGTTTGTGCTGTTTCTCTCTCTCTCTCTCTCTCTCTCTCTCTCTCTCTCTCTCTATTATATATTATATATATATATATATATATATATATATATTCCCATTTGTTTAGGTATGCACGTATCAACTTATAACTCAGAAAAGAGATGTTAATGAGCATTATATTTACATATACAGATATATTTGTACTAAGGAAAAATTACTAAATCTAGTTTTTGATTTTTACTGATTAAATTCAATGTTTTAAGTTCTTAATATCTTCAAATTGTTATAAGTATATGTTTGGCAGCTTTTTCTAATCTTTTGTTTGGTCGTTCGATTAGGTTTGGTCGAACGTTTCCAGCGATAAACGGTTTTTAAAGGAACGACTTTCCAAATTTCAAAATCTCATTCTTCGGGGGTTATTTTTCATTTTAGTTATTTTAAGACTTGCTTGTGTTTACAGTTTTTACTACGCAAACTTCTTCTTCTTCTTCTTCTTCTTCTTCTTCTTCTTCTTCTTCTTCTTCTTCTTCTTCTTCTTCTTCTAATAATAATAATAATAATAATAATAATAATAATAATAGATCATCAATAACACTCAGTAATCATTTATTAAACCCATTTTTGTTTAAATCAGTATGGAAATTAACTACACCATATATCAAGTAAACCTTTATTTCTTAGTGATATATGGCACATTCCAGTATTGTAAACGTACAAATAACATGGGCTGTTTTGAGGCAAATCTAACTCAGATTGTCATAGAGACCTTTTTGATGAATAAGAATTATCCTATGGATTAATGATTTTGACTATGAATTAATACTCATTGATAAACTCATGCATTTCCTGATGATATTATGACGTAGGCAGTGGCGTAGTTTCGGTTACAGACAGATACTGATTCTCCATTATGATAAGATGGTTTTATACGTGTTCAACACATAAAAGCTTTTATTCAATCAGTTGCCCACCTGAAAAACAATCTCATTACATTTTAGATCAGGTAACATTTTCCTCTTCGACCATCCGTTTAGCCCAAGTAAGGGTTAAAGTGGATTGTTGCCCAGGCACACGATTTCGTTCTTAAGCATTACGGATCACCACCAATGGTCAACACGTAGCTCCATTAGGGGGGGTGTCTTACCCCTCTGCTGAGGTTCAGTCGGCGTATTCTATAATCACAGCCGACAAGGCGTTTGGAAATATAGAGAACCAAAGTTATATTGTGAACGAAACTTATATTGTCATAGGATAATTGAAATATCAACCAGAAAAAGTTGTAAGATTTCATAAAGAATATCACTAGACACCCCGTGGAGTTTAAACTGTTACATAATTCGAGGATTTGCCTACGAATTATGACTGTAGTGTAGTTAGATTTTGAATTAAAATTCGGTGAAATTTAAAATCGGAGGGGGTTAAATGATTGACAGTCGGTAACATCAAGTTGATCCCACCGCTTCCACCCCTAGAAACGTTTAGCTTAGGTTAATCAGCAGTTTTAGCGGAAGACACCATGATGTAAACATCGCCTTTGTTTCACTCCAGCCGCGGTTAAGAAGTCTGTTTGAAAATAAAAGGATGTGATCACTCAAAATATAAGTCTTATGCCATCTTTGTGAATAATGGCGAACTTGTTTCCACTGAACCAAAACTAAGAAGAAATAAAGTCAGACCAGAAATGAGAAATGTCCAAGAAACAGACAAAAGTGCCAGCTACTCAACTACTCAAGCAAGCAAGAAAGAGATTGAAAAAAAAAACGTTAAAAATGTAGGGTTATTACACGAATGCATCTAATACCCCTCATCTTTCATCGTCTCACAAGATCTCCTCTCTCCATATATATACCCAGTAAAAGGGATATATAACAACATTTTTCTTATGAGCAATGTTCCCCCCCCCTCCCGACCGGGTGTCATAAACGTTAATCTCTCAACGACGTTTTAAATTCACAACCCCCAGAGCGGTTCGCTAACACCATCTTCCGAGTTTGCTGAATCTTCTCATCAGTGGTGGAGGTTGACGGGCGTCCTACCCCCTCTTCGCAGGTCACGCTTGTCCGGCCACTTTTAAACTTCTCTATCCACTCATAAACACTTTTACGCGGTAGTGCACTGTCTCCATATTGTGCTAAAAGTTTCCTGGGGAATTTCAACCCCTGATACTCCTTCCGACCGGTCACTTCCTTTATGCATACTGCTAGTGGAGCGGCCTGATAGATATATGTTATGGCGAAGAAAGTGCGGGTAATTTTTTACTCTCTCGTATATAGGTATATTATTTTAGGGCTATATATTCCTATTATTGTTTTAATGGTAATACATTATATAAGGGTAATCCCAAAAGTTGGGTCTTTAAAGTGCTGAGGATGGATGGAAACTGTTCGTGCTGTTATTAGCAATGCTGTTATGTTTGTTGTGCATGCACCTGCACCTGTCCCTACGCATGCCTCACTGCCACGCACAGTCTTGGCTTGACAGTCGTTTCTGATTCGACAAGGAAAAACAAACTGGTGGTTACAAAAAGAAACCCTCTCGCATTTATTTCAGATATCATCTCCCTCAAACCGGTAAGAAGAGTATTAATAAACGGGGAGTGGTTTTACTCTATCGATGGAGAGAGTCTATGACATCTAGCCCGATCGGCTGACAGAAGAATACACCGACTGTACCTCTGCTGAGGGGTAAGACCCCCTCAAAATGAGCCCCTTTTGGCCGTGGGTGGCAACCCATAAGGCTTAAGGGGTGGAACTCTGGTGGTTGAGCAGTTCATGACATGCAACACTCCACTTTGGTTCTTAATAACGATAGACGGGTGGTCAGAGTGGCCCTCTCCGACCAATCGGCTGGTCATGTCAAGCCATAGCATCTATATCATTGCCCCAACCCTATTGCAATTATGGCACCCCCCCCTTTTATCATTTATGTGGCTAGAAGGCGATGGCTGAGATTCTTAGTGTCTGGTACTACGTTAAACTCTAGCTGATGGTGAAGTTCCAATTCTGGAGCTGTGGGGAATGTGGAGTACCCCCTTATCATCATTACTCCCAGGTCCACTCTGACCTGGAGTGTTTGTACCTGTTAATGTCCAATCTATGGGTTAAAAAAAGAAAATGAATTAAAAGATGTTTAAAAAATAGTTTTTAAAAACTTGAGTACCGATCAAGAATGAATAAAACAAACTTTTTCGGCATATGATAACCCAACAAGACTTGACATGCCGTAAAATTCAACCAAACAACCAGCAAATCAAAAACCGCAGTCCACAAATGAGAGGGCGGTTTCGCTTAGTCCCGAAATTTAGGCCTTAACTAATCGCTCACTTTTCAAAAATATCAAGTTTAGCATATGATCGCGCCTCACCCTTAAAACGAGAGTTCACGAGATTGATCTTTTGCTGTCAGTCACGTCCCACACAGCCGGACACCAGGGTGGTTGGCGAGTAGGAAGGGTGCGGCTACAATTCTTTTTTTATCAATTAAAGATGATTGGTGCACATATGTTCGGATTTTGATTCGCCACTGACTGTTCATAATAACTTGGCCCTACGGTTATTGTCAATAATAGTTTATATATATATATATATATATATATATATATAATATATATATAGAGAGAGAGAGAGAGAGAGAGAGAAGCAGGCAGACAGAGACAGACAGTAACAGATACATACATACAGTTCATGTCATTAAAATATATGAAAAGAGTGAGATATGTCGATAGAAATAAACATATACATCAACTTAAATTAACCAGAATGGTTTATTAGCTCCCTTTCTACCCTAAGAGAGAATTTATATTGAAATAAGCACCAATACAAACGAAAATTGTATTAGCTTGATAAAGATATAAAAAGTCCGAAACACGTGTCACGCTTACTATAAAATCGAAATAAATAGAAAAAAATTCGAACTAATTTCCGGACCTTTTCATTATAAAATATTTACTTTTCTTAAAGCAATATATATATATATATATACATATATATATATATATATATATATATATATATATTATTTTCTCTTTTCACGACCACACGTTTTTTTAAATTAATTGAGTTCTAAAGTAAAGACACCTGTATCTTATATCTCGTGGAACAATTCATGTATAGTTCGAAGATGGAATAATTAATAACATTATGTCTGGTGTTTATCACACACACAAACACACACACACACACACACACACACACACACACACACATATATATATATATATAATATATATATATATATATAGAGAGAGAGAGAGAGAGAGAGAGTAGAATTATATAGGTGCCTATGATATAAATTATATACGTGTCTATATAATCACACACACACATACATACATATAAACACACACACTAAGCACACACACAACACACACACACACCACACACATATATATATAATAAAGAGAGAGAGGGGGAGATAGACAGAGACAGAGACAGAGATACAGAGAGAGAGAGAGAGAGGAGAGAGAGAGAGAGAGAGAGAGGGAGAGAGAGAGAGAGAGAGCAAGATACATACATACATACATACATACATAGAGTTAATATCATTAAAACTATTGATCTCCATAAGATGTTCATATAAAATCAATGTCTCTTCTCAAAGTTTTGTTCAGTATTCGAATTTTCGCATTATTTTAAAAAGAAAATCTTTTTTTCGTTTCGTTTTTTGTCTCTAACGATTAACTATAAGAAAGAATAATCAATTGTTTATTTCGTTGTGGAAAGAGCAAATCTTTTATTCGGATATATTTTTCTTTTAAAATATCTACGAAGAGGATAATATTTCATTCTCTTATTCTGCTCCCTGGATATATATATATATATATATATATATATATGACAAAACGTGACCCGTTGGGTCACCCATTGAGCTGTGAGTAGATAATTGGGATTAGGGAAAGGTGAGTTTGCAAAACGAATTAAATTTTAGAAAAATAAATACAACTGGAGAATCTAAAAAAACAAAAAAAACATTTTTGTAAGATTTCTAAGAAATGGATCTTTTGACCTAATTTAATTC
Organism: Doryteuthis pealeii; assembly: GCA_023376005.1. Taxonomy (NCBI): domain Eukaryota; kingdom Metazoa; phylum Mollusca; class Cephalopoda; order Myopsida; family Loliginidae; genus Doryteuthis; species Doryteuthis pealeii. The sequence continues at coordinate 51,296,976 of CM042173.1, forward strand.
TATTAAGAGCCAAGATGTTGGCCGGTTTGGCAGTTTCTGAAATTTAACATACAAATCCGTTTCAAACTGTCAAATTCCCTCTCTCTCTCTCTCTCACACACACTCTCTCTCTCCGCTCATTGAAACTAACATATATGACGAGGAGGTAATCAAGATATACAAAGGAAGGGGGAAAGTGATAGGCAGAAAGTGAAGTGAAAGATTTAATTGCAAATTACGACTAATTAGTACGAATTAAATTGGATCTTTTTCAAACATAACTCAATCGTAGAACTAAGGAATAATTTATTATGATTTTCCTGTCTTTAAACTAAACAGTAAGAAGCCTTGAGATTACAAACATTGATTTGCTCAGCTTTTACGGCCATCTGCCTTCTATTACACAAACCATCTGGGTGAGGCGAACAAGACGTGCCGGACACAAGGACGTGCGCCAGTGGACACCTACACATGTGCACACGAGTGTAGGTCGACCAGTAAAAAGCTACATTAATAAACTTTGCGTGGATTCTGGAGGCCGTGCAGAGGACCTACCAGAAGCAATGACCGCCAGGGACGTTTGGTGAGGGAAATCCGTGCAAACAGCGTGATCTGAAAATGACGCCAGTATGGGTCGTCTAGCAAGGACCTACCTCGATCATTTTTGTTTGGATTATGGATGCTGTACAGAGGAACTTCCGAAGGCAATGGCAGATAGGGACGGTTGGAGATATATTGTCATGGATATCAATGAATCCGGGACGATGATGATGATGATGATGATGATGATGAGGCCTTCTTTTATGGAATATAATGATATTCTGTGTACGTAGTCTAAGCAAATTATAAATATGTATGGTGCTAGTGAATCTCCTTGTAAGAATCCAGCGACAATGTAAAAGAAAGGTGTGTCAAAAACCTATATTAATCAGCTCTGTGTGTATTCTGGATGCCGTTCGGAGGACTTATCAAGAACAATGACCGACAGGGATGTTTGGTGAGGGAAAGTCATGAGAATCCGTGTTAACAGCATGACCTGAAGATGAGGATGATGATAATAATGATGATATTGTTTCGTCTGATAAAATCAGACAGCACAAAACTATTACCACTGAGTTTAGCTTAGCTTAGTATTTCTTCAATCCTGGTCTATAGGTTTGTTTATAAACACTTGCTGTGGGTACGTAATGTGGTGGAATGGTTAGCAACTAGATTTGCAGGCCATTGTTAGTGAGTTCGATTATCACTGGGTGCCTCATACTTCTGGCCTTGTGCCGCATCTACGCTAAGCTTTATTAAATAACTATGCCAACAATACTCTTGCGTATATTGAGGGATTGTTTTATATATATATATATATATATATATATATATATATATACCAAGAATACTCCAATAGAGCCAAGGTCCTTTAATCCTGGTAGAGCAACCGGTCTAGCTGAAGGAAAACAGAATTTAAAACTGTTAAACTCCAATAAAAATTGATCTTATGTTACATTCTGCTTTTAGTGGACTTGGATAAATACATATAACCGTTGGTCGGTTGAATTTTACGGCATGTCAACCCTTGTTTTTTTAATTCTATTTAACCTATAGATGGGACCCTAAAAATGTACTACCACTCCGGGTCTGAGTAGAACTTGAAATGATGGTAATTCAGGGGTAATCCACACTCCCCAGGGCTCTACAATTGAAATCTCACCACTAGATGCAGTTTAGCGTCAGACCCAGGTCACTAAGACCTCAACCACCGCATTCTAGCACATATATGATAAAAAAAACGTTGGGGGTTGCCATAAAAGCAATACGATCGGGATAATCATATAGGTGTTAGGGCTTGACTTGACCAGCCGATTGATCGAAGGGTGCTTCTCCGACCGCCCGTCTAGCCCTTGGGTTCTCAATATATTTTACCATATTCCACTAAAATCCTGACCCCCCTATGATGTAATATATAATTTCTATAATTTTAAAGTGAACACCATGCGAGGTAAAGAAGCTTAAAATGCCAATAATTTGGTTTCACAAAAGAAACATAAATTACAAAATGATGTTTTGAAGATGGAAAACTAAAAAGAAATTGAAATTTGTACCTGACCTCATTAGTCTCAACTTGAAAATCGATCTCCTCCCGCCTGGAATCACTGGTCTAGCCCAAGTAAGGTTTAAAGTGTTGAATGTTATGGACTGCTCAGCCACCAGGATTCCGTCATTAAGCATCATGGATCACCATTCAAGGCCAACATGTTGCATGTACAGGATATGACCTTAAACTATCTGATGGTGATGTTCCAATTCTAGAATCTGGGGAATTTGGAATACCCCTTTAATCGCATTACTTCCAGGTTCACTCTGACCCTGAGTCGTAGTATGTGTTAGGGTCCCATCTATGGGTTAAATAGAAAAAATGGGTTTAAAAAATTGAGTTTGAATAAAACATTGAATACCCATCAAGAATGGATAAAACAAAACGTCTTTGGCATAAAATAACCCAACAGGGATTGACATACCATAAGACCAACCAACCAACCAACCAACCAACCAAGAGGTGGCTCCATTGGAGGGACATAGTGTTGGGTCGTGTATTTTGTAAAACTCTAGAGATGTTAAGTAAATCAATTTGGAACTTTACGATCTTTTTTCAATGATTTTGAGCGGGAAACTTGATTTATTTCTAAATGTATTATTGTAATCATAACTCTAAGTTTGGTTTATTTGTTTAACGACATATCAACTCCTTTTTAGTTATTTAATGTCGACAATTGATTTATTTTTAAATGTTTGATCATAATCATAACTAATCGTAGATGTCGTTCGGTTTGGTTAATGGTTTTAATGGAGTATTAATACTTTATGGGTTATTCAGTGCCAAAATTTGATTCATTTATAAATAGGTTTACTTTGGTTTATGGGTTAACGGCATATCAGCTCCTTAGTTTAATAAATAAAAGTAGCACATTGTTTAAATTGTCCAGTGAATTAGATTAAAATTAAAACTTCATTTTATGAATTGGAAAGCACCTAATGCTTATTCTATCTTTTTAAAACTTTAATCTGCTAAGAATATCTTTTAACAAATACGAATAGATTTGTCAGTCAGTAGATGAGGCTTGATATGAATAATTTTTATATTTAGGATTGTTGTCCACATCTTTACCGAGGTATGTATAAACACTGTTAAGGCCACTGTAACATCGGGTCTTGTTTAGGTGTTGTTTTTTTAAAAAAATTACCTTGAAATAAGTCATTGTTAGACGATAACTTTGAATTCAAATTTGGTTTTAGAGGTTAAGCAAAGTTAAACGCACTTTTTCCGGCATCTTATTCCAGTCCTGTAGACTGGGGTTTTAGAATACACCGACTGCACCTCTGCAGAGGGGTAATACTCCCCCAATGTGACTACCTGTTGATTGAGGGTGGTCAACCGTAATGCTTAAGAATGAAATCAGATGGTTGAGCAATCCATGATATGCGGATGGGTAATCAGAGAGCTCCCTCCGATCAATCTGCTGGTAATACAATGCCCTAGCACCTATATGATTATTACAATTCTAATTGCCCTTTCTATCATATGGGCTAGAAGGGGGTGGCTGAGGGTTAAACTGTATCTGGAGCTCTGGGGAATGAGGAGAACCCCTTCAATACCATTGCTCTCAGGTTCATTCTGACCCGAAGTGGTAGTACCTTTTAGGGTTCCATCTATGGTTTAAATAAAAAAAAATGAGTTTACAAAAATGTGTATTAAAGAATCGAGTAACAAAAATTAAGTACCCATGAAGAAACAAACGCCATCGACATGAAATAACCCAACATGGGTTGACATGCCATAAAATCCAACCAACCAGCATTTGATTCATATAAACTATCAATGAGAAAAAATGTGTCAAATAAATTCAATTAATTTGGTTTTATTTACAATAAATGCTACACAGTGAGGAGTCTTAGGTTGGCAAAGGAGATGCCATAATTAAGAATTACTTGGTATAGCACCTTGATGAGATAATAGGTTATGGGAGAGGTATGCGTATCAAAAGTATCACGTGGGCATCTGTTTGTGTCATGGTGTTTGCGCAGGCGCATTCGTGAACGCGTGTGAGTTGCTCATCCCTGCTGGTTTCTTGTAGGGGGGGGCGTGTCTCGTGCGTGTTTTTCATATTTTCTGCGTGTGTAATCTAGGCTCTTGTTGTGATCGTGGGGCGGGGGGGGTTTAGATATGTATGATGTGGATGCTGCTTCTACGCATGCGTATCTATTTGCCTTTGACAATCCTAACAACACATCATGTTTCTTATTCTCATTTTTTTATTATCGAAAAATCAATTTATTCCAATTTTTTTTTACTGCAAACTCTGTAAGGACGAAGTCATCAAAAATAGTTTTATCTATACGCCCTGCATCTCTCTCTCTCTCTCTCTCTCTCTCTCTCTCTCTCTCTCCCACACTCACACACACACACACACACACACACTCTCTCTCTCTCTCTCTCTCTCTCTCTCTCTCTCTCTCTCTGTGCACGTGTGTGTGTGTGTATGCACATATGTACATATATGCCTGTGGAGGCGCGTTATCTAATGGTTATTGTCTTATGTTTGCATTTTACAATATAATACGACTAATCCCGTTGGAAAAGGCATGTATCCAACTATTCTCCCTGTAGCTATGGGTAAATAATAAGGCAGACTAGGTTCTTTAACCTTTGTCTGACAAACGCTCTAGGAGAATGAAAACCCTGAATTCAAATCTGTTAAACTCTGCTTAAGAAATTGTCCTTGTGTCACATCCTACTCATGCAAGGGGGTTACTATATATATATATATATATATATATATATGAAGTAGTCAAACAATGTGTTTGAAATGGCAAAGGCCGACAATTTGTGGGAGATTATTAAACCGATATGCACGCCTAATTCATTTAATTATAATTAATTAATTAACAAAATTAGGTATGACTTTAATTAAGCACATAATCTCCCCCCGCATACATACACACACACACACACACACACACACACACACACATATATATATATATATATATATATATATATATATATATATATATGGCTTTGCGTTCCGTGATCGCTAGTTCGATCTCTGTCGGGGGTAGATCATGGTATACACTGCTGATGAGACCATATATAATCGAAACAGCTGTCCAGTGTTCCGCACGTCGTACGCGGTATTCGCATTCCCTGTGTTGTTGAAGCGCCACAAGCACGGGAAGTGAGCTATGGATTCGAACCAGTAATAATCCAAGGGAGCTAGTTCCGGACTATGTGTGGGTAAGGCCATCTTTCTGTCAGTTATTTAATCCTACGCTTATACCAGCTCTTGTCCTGTTAGACGAAGAAACCTTTAACCGAAACTTCCACGTCTTTTTGGTTGCTGAAGTGTCGCAAGTAAGTAAGCCATGGATTCAAATTATTAATCCGAGGGAGCTAGGTTTAGACTATATATATTTTTTAAATTCCCTTAAGTTCCTGGATTTCTGTTGAGTCATGCTGGATGCACCAGTTGGACATACTTAATTGTGGTATTGTCCTAGGTGTGGGTAAATAGTAAGGCAGACTGTGTTCCTTAGCATTCGTACTGCAACCAATATAGGAGAATGAAAAGTCTGAATTCAAACCAGTTTTAATCTGCTTTAAAATTTGTATTGTCTTACATCTTTCTCCTGCTAGATGTGTTAAGTAAACAACCACAGGACACCGGCACACCATCAACATATTCAGGACCGACCTCCTGTTAGAATATTTGTGTATAAAAGGTGTGCTCCAGTTCCCTACCTGGATTTATAGGCTATCCAAGGTCACATGGTTTACTCCTCCGGCCAATCAGCAAGCCATATTGCGTGGCTGATACACTACTTAAACACTGATACTTGCCACAGTTCACTTGCAATCATTGAGGAGGAACTTACGACCATTGACGGAGGAACTGAGGACTCTTTACCAGAAGAACCAAATGATTCATTATCGGAGGACTACCAAGGACCCAATTCCACTGGACAAGCGCTCTGGCTGATGCATAAAAACAACACCTTCACATGTGACATCTGAGTCGATTCTGTCTATCACGCATTGGCCTTCACGGTCTCAGAAGACGCCACGCTAAAACTTATCTCCAAGGCACAGGAAATCTATGGTCTTCCGAGACTATGATCTCGATATATATTTTACTTATACATATTTACCAACACACTCGCATGAGTAGGATGTGACACAAGGTCAATTTCTTAGGCAGGTTTGAATTCAGTTTTCGTTTTACCAGATGGTTGCTATACTAAGAGTAAAGAATCCTATTAGCTTCATGGTGTTGCGCTAGGGCGTTGCTCTGTCTCTTGCTTCCGTATAGAAAATGTCATTTAGGATTCACCAATTGTCCATCCAGCGGACATGGCCCAGCCAGCGGAGCCGATACTGCCTCAGTAGATTGCATAAAGATTTCCCTACATATCGTTTTGGTCCAGTTGCACTATCTGTCGATATAGTTATTAACTAAACTTAGCTCAGATGGGACACAAGGCCAGAAGTACGGGGCGCCCAGTGAGAATCAAACACACTATCAATGGTCTACGAATCTAGCTTGCTAACTATTACACCACCTGAGGTGCTCATTATCTATCCATATAAGATGTACGCAAAATCGTCACTTCTATTTATGAATTTTCCCAACATCAGCACTCAGCAGACACTTCCGGTAAGAGTTGGCCAATGGGAGACGAGCACAGAAAGCATTTAAGATCGTTTACAACTGTCCTGAAATCAAGACTTATCTTTTGGATTAACGCTCAATGAATATTACAGACTAGGATCGCCAACTTACTACATACTTGGATTTATACACACTAAAGACTAGGATTATGGATTATGTGAACAACAGAACAACTGAACCTCTACATGGTGACAAGGATTTTACTAATCTATCCAGTAGACATAACCCGGTCAGCGGAGACGACGCTGCGTTAGTAGGGAGCATAGAAATTTCCGTACATATTATTTTGGTCCCAACTCGAAAAATAAGCCAGGTGCTATTGCAGATGCTCTTCTGGATATAGTAACAGGTCACTGAACCTCTTTTGTGGTTTTGAAGCGTGCTAAGGCAGCAGCAGCATAAGAAGCGGCTGGTGTAGCTTATGGCGAGGACTGGCTTAACAATACCTTCACGAATTCATCGAACCGGCTTCATATATTTATTTATTTTCTATTTAAAAAAATGCGATTGTAAAATAAAGATCCATTTACATTTGAAGTTTAAATGACTTTGCGAATCGATTTAAAAGAAAAAAAAGAAATGACCAAAATCCGATCCTAAATTCGTGGTTTGTCAGGCAGCTGGGTCTTAAATTCACAAGAGTGGATGAAGACGCTATCGGCTGATATTACAAGCCGCTTGCTCTCCTTTCTGTCGCAATCCAGTTTTCTTAGGGCGGTGAGGTGGGTGGCGGTTCTGAGAGTCTTTTTTTTCCTTCTAGATTTCATCATATTTGATTTTTTATCTTTTTTCTTCTCTCTCTCTCTCTCTCTCTCTCTCTCTCTCTCTCTCTCACAAAATCAGTTTCTCAAGTGTCCGGAAGGAACAACGTAATTCCGTTACTGCAAGGAATCGGCGCAGACGTTCTTTTCAATTGAAATCAATCAAGCGTTTTAAACAAAAACAACAAAAAACAAAAACAAACAAACAAACAAAAAACAAACAAAAAACAAATCAAAAAACAAAAAACAACCCCACCCCACACACTACTGCAAAAGAAAAAATCATTGCGTGGTTACTGGGTCGATTAGAAAAGATATTTTTCCAACGAGGATTCATTCCGTGTTCGTTTGTTCGTTCTTTATTTATTTCTTTTCAATATTATCGTTTTTGCTTCTCGTGGTTAAATATATTTTTCTTTTTTAGCATCATTTTGTTTCTTGTTTCTTTTCCCTTCTTTTTTCTTTTTTCTCTTTTTTCTTTCTTCCTTTTTTTCTTGCTTTCTTTTTTTATTTAACCACATTATCGTTTTCTTCTTCTCGTTGTTGTTGTTGTTATTGTTGTTGTTCTTTTTCTTGTATAATCTTTTTCTTTCTTTCTTTTTTCTTTCTATCTTCCTTTTTTTTTGGTTATTTGTATTTTTCAATCTTATTGCTTTTTTTCTTTTTCTTTCTTTTCTATATTATTATTTTTCTTTTTTTCCTATTTCTTTCTTTCTTTTTTCTTCTTTCTTTCTTTTTTTCTTAATCCCATTACCATTTCCTTCTTCTCGTTGTTATTGTTGTTGTTTCTCTTTTTATCATCTTTTTCTTTCTTTCTTTCTTTTTTGTTTTTCTTTCTTTTCTTATTATTTCCAACTTGTCGTCATTGTTTGTATTTCTTTTTTCGTTTCTTTTTCTTTTTTCTTTTGAATATTATCATTTTTCTTCTTTCCCTTTTATTGTATTTTTCCTTTCTTTCTTTCTTTTTTCCATATTTTATTGTATTCTTTCTTTCATTCATTCTTTCTTTCTTTTTTCTTTCTTTATGTCTTTACTTCTTTGTTCGTTCTTTATTTCTTTTCAATATTATCGTTTTTGCTTCTCATGTTTTATTTGTTTTTTTATCATCTTTTCCTTTATTCCATTTTTCTTTCTTTCTTCCTTAATGTTTTTCCTTCTTTTTCTTTATTAATCCCATTACCGTTTTCTTCTCGTAGTTGTTGCTGGTTTTCTTTCTTTCTGTCTGTCTGTCTGTCTGTATGTATTTCTTTATAAACAATATTGTCATTTTCTTCTTTCCTGGTTATTGTTTTCTTTTATATAGCATCTTTCTTTCTTTCTTTCTTTCTTTCTTTCTTTCTTTCTTTCTTTCTTTCTTAACGTTCTGCTATCTTCTTTTTTATTTTCTTTATATTATCGTTTTTCTTCTTCCTCTTTATTGCTTGCTATCTTACATTTTCTTCCTTTCTTTTTTCTTCATTTTTCTTTTTTCTTCCTTATTTTTTTTCTTACCATTCCGCTGTTTTTTTTAATAACCATATTATTATTTTTCTTCTTTCATCTTTCTTGCTAGCTATCTTTCTTTTTCTTTTTTATTCGTTTTTTTTTGTGTTCTGCTGTTTTTTCTTTATTAAACATATTGTTGTTTTTATTTCACATTTATTCCATTTTTTCTCTTTCTTTTTTCTTATCCTTTCTTTCTTACGTTTTCTTCTTCTCGTAGCTGTTTTTTATATTGTTTTTTTTCTTTCTTTCAGTCTTTTTTCGTTCTTTCTTACCTTTTCTTTCTTTCTTTACTCTATCATAATTTTCTTCATTCCTTATGATTTTTTTAATCGTCTTTTTTCTTTTTTTCTTCCTTTCTGTCTGTCTGTCTGTCTCTTTCATTCTTTCTCACATTATCGTTTGTATTTTTCACTTTTATAGTTTTGTTTAATTTCTTTCTTTTTGTCTTCTTCTTCTTCTTCTTCTTCTTCTTCTTCTTCTTCTTCTTCTTCTTCTTCTTCTATTGTTTTCTTTCTTTTTCTTTTTTTCTTTCTGTTTTTATTTGTTCTCCATATTTGTTTTCTTCTCACACGTTTATTTTTTCTTTTATTATTTTTCCTTTCTTTCTTTCTTTTTCCCATATCATTTTTCTCTTTTTTATTTCCTGATTTTTTTTTGTTTCTTTTGTTTTGTTTTGTTTCTCTTTTACTTTTGTCTTTCTTTCCTTTTCTCTTTTTCCTTTATTTTTCTTTTTTTTCTTTCAATAAAACTCTTTCACCCCAAGCTCTCATTCTATTTTCTATCCCAAACTCCTGATCCATTTTCACTCTATCTAATTTTCATCTTTATTTATTTCTTAATTCTCTCTCTCTCTCTCTCTCCCTCTCTCTCTTTTTCTTTCTTTCTTTCTTTCTTTCTTCTTTCTTTCTCTTATTCTAATATTTCTTCCTTTTGTCCCCATTTTTCTTAATGACTATTTTTATCAATCATTGATTTTATTTTTATTTCTTTTGTCTTAATACCGAACCGATTATTTGTTTTCGCCATCGTCAAAATGAAGAATGAGTTTCTTTCTATTATTTGCCATTAGATATCAATACGTCACTTTAATAAGACCAAGTACAAACGAACTAAAACTTACTTTATTATTTTTTTCTTTCTTTTAACCCTTTTCACTTTTTTTCCTTTTTTCTTTTACGGTTTTCTTTTTCTCTGTTTCTTTTTCTTTTACTGTTTCCTTTTTTATTTTCTTATTTATTTTTTTCTTCGTCTTTTTTCTTTGTTTTCTCTTTCTTTTTTTCTATCTTTTGTCCTTTTTCTTTTTCCTTTTGTTTTCTTTGTTATTTTATTTTGTTTCCTTTTTCATTTTCTTTCTTTCTCTCTTTTTCTTTTTTTTCTTTCTTTCTTTGTTCTTTTCCCGGTTTCTGTTTTCTTTTTTCTTTCTTTTTCTTTTACTCTGTTTCCTTTTACTTTTTCCCCTGTTCCTTTTACTCTATTTCTTTTTCTTTATTTTTATTTGACCTGATTCTTTTTTCTTCTTTCTTTCTTTTTTCTTTCATTTTGTTTTTTTTTCTTTTTCTCAGTTTCTTTTTTCTTTTTCCCTTTATGCAGTTTCCTTTTTTCTTTTTCTTTCCTTATTCTTTTACATTGTTTCATTCTTTCTTCTTTATTTTTCTTTTTCTGTTTCCTTTTTCTTCTAACCTAATATTCTGTAAAATCCAAACAACATCCAAATCAAAATATTATTGAAATCTTCCCCAGATATTTAAAAAAAATCTTAACATTTCTATCGATGTTCCTTTATGATTTTAAAGTCTCCAACTTCTTACCATCATTGACCCACCTTGTCGGCTGGGACAGAAAAATACACCGACTTCACCTCTGCAGAGGTGTGTGGGGGGGTAAATCCCCCTAATGGGGCCACCTGGGTGGCGACATGTGATACTTAAGACCAGGATTTTGTGGCTGTGTAGTCCATCACATGCAACACTCCTCGCCAAGCCCTAGCACCTATATGATTGTCCCAACCCTATTACCCTTATGGCAACCCTCCAACCCTTTTTATCCTATATGTGCAAGAATGCAGTGGGTGGGAGTATTAGTGTCCTGGGTATGACGTTTAACTGCATCTAATGGTGAAGTTCCAATCCTGGAACTCTGGAGAATGTGGAGTACCCTTTTATCGCCATCACTCATGGGTCCATCCTGACCCGGAGGGGTAGTACCTGTTAGGGTCCCATCTATTGGTTAAACAGAAAAAAATAAGTTTAAATTTGTGTTTAAAAAATTCGAATACCAATCAAAAATGAATAAAACAAAACGTCTTCGGCATAAAATAACCCAACAAGGTTTGACATGCTGTAAAATATAATCAACCGACTAACCAGATATTTAAAAAAATGTTAACATTTCTATCGATGTTCCGTTATGATATTATGGTTTTAAAGTTTGCCATCATTTAAAACATTATGGAATTATTGAAAGATAAAATGTTTTCACAAATGTTTTAACATGTGTTTAAGATTAAGTGAATGTTTTTACAAATATTTTCTCATGTGTCAAAGATGAACTGGATGTTTTATAAGTGTTTTTACATGTGTTCATGATGAACTGAATATTTTTACACGTGCTCAAGATAAGCAGAATACTTTCATAAGTATTTTCACATGTGCTCAAGATTAACTGAATATTTTCCTGTGTTCAAAATGAACTGAATATCTTCACAAGTGTTTTTTACATGTGTCCAAGGAGAACTGTTTTCACATGTGTTTCACATATGTTCAAAATGAACAATGATCTCAAGTGTTTCCTATGTGTTCAAGATGAACTGAATATTTTCACATGTGTTCAAGATGAACTGAATATTTTCACATGTGTTCAAGATGAACTGAATATTTTCTTACGTCTCCAACGTCAACATTGATCAGCTGATTTCCTGCTCGAAAAATCGAAAATAAAAAATCAATCTCATAACTTTTTATATTGACCACTTATGAACAAAGTTAAATAACAGATTTTCTTTTTTAAATAAACACTTAATAAAAGTTTTAAAATAGCAAAAATTGCAATTATTTTTCCAGCAAATGAACAACAAAAAGACCAGCATTTTGTTCTCCGTACGTGAAATGTGAAAATAAACCACTTGATAATCTGCGGTTCCGGGAATTGATGTTGGATTTTCAAATAAGGTATTTAATCGATACTAATGGCTCAGATATCGATTACTGCTTAACGAGTGATAATTGGTTAACAGCAAAACGCGTATTGGATCCTAAATTACTTTTGCCTGAAGGAACGACAGGCAATGCTTCAATTGCAAACAAACCACAAGACAGACACAATGGGAAAACAAAACAGACACAATGGGAAAGGAAATCAGGATTGAAAAAATCAAAAAGAATGTATATTGTTGCTACGACTCGTATAGTCATTTTTAGACTGCAGGTGAGAGCACTTTACAGTGGAGATCCCTTGTGGCATTAAGTTTGATCTGTGTTGAGTATAATCCTATACTACTTGTCCGTTGGTCCGTGTATCTAAACTCCTATGATCATGCCGAAGACGTTTTGTTTTATTCATGGTTGATGGGTATTCAAGATTCTTTTTTTAAACTCAATTTTTTAACAGATATTTTAAAACTCATGTTTTCTATTTAACCAATAAATGGGACCTAACATATACTACCACTCTGGGGTAGAGAGAGACTTGAAGTAATGCCAATGAAGGGGTACTCCAAATTCCCCATTGCTCCAAAAGTGGAACATCACCATTAGATGCAGTTTAACGTCATACCCAGGTCACCAATTTGTCAGTGTTAATGACAAGCAAATGAACGCTTGTCCACCAAGGCCTTTAAATAATTAACCAACCACGTATTCGAGTGTGTTTTTGGCCGATTCAGTCCACGCAGCCTCGAAGAGTCTATAAATATTTCAACAATTGTTTCTTTTTTAAAAAGAAAAAAAAAGAACATGTCTTTTTTGAAAGACAAAGAAACTAAATGATTTTTATTTTTCAGATTGTTGCCGTTATCTTTATTAAGGTATGTAAGACACAACGTTTCGGGCGCTGTATCCTTCGGCCTTCTTTAGGTGTTCACTGTCTATCCAAGAATAGCAATGACTCAAAATGGGAAATCATTTTGAATAGTTTAAATGTTGACCAAATAAGATGTCCAAGAATTTTTAAAGATTTCATTCAGATAATGACAGCATTGTTTTTGAACGCCTATTATTCCGAGATGCGTCACGAAAAGAGTTACAATCATTTGAAAATGATTCAAAATAATTTCTCAGGTTGAGTTATTGCAGATTGACAAGAAAGACTTTAAGAATTCTGGTTTCCCTTGCACTTCATAAAAAAGATAATTAAATAAACGGACCGTTATATTTGTTACTTCTTTCATTTAACAATTGCTTTTATATGTGAATACGCACATGCACCTACTCTACATTTCAACTGAAACCACCATAAGTTAAACCCCCATATATATATATATATATATATATATATATATATATATATATATATATATATACTAACCCCTTCGCATAGGCAGGATGTGACTCAAGGTCAATTTCTTAAACGGAGTTCAACAGGTTTGAATTCAGTTTTCCTTCTAGACTGGTTACCTAGCCAAGGTTAAAGAGCCATTAGGCCCTAATATTTACCAATAGCTGGAGGGAGAGTAGTTGGATGCATCCCAAGGGTATTAGGGCTATGTGAAATGCAAACAAGCTCGTCCAGGATTTGAACCCGAGTCGACGATCTATTTCCTATGCCTCTAATCATTACAGCACGCGCCTACATTACTTTTATATGGGAATACGCACATGTACATACTATACATTTCAACTGAAACCACTATAAGTTAAACCCCATATATGGTAACCTAATAACCTCTAAGGTCAATATGTTTATTTTCAAGATACGCACTCTCAATTTTTTTTATTCAAAAGAGATTTTTAAAAATAATGTGCAAATTGCCTCTCTTTATGAGGCAAAAATCGCTACCTTTGCTGGGTTATATCACAGTCTTTTGGGAAGGAAAAATGTGTAAGCTTTGATTCTTACCGATATATTGGCTTAAGATGCCCCCCCCCGGGCGTACCTGCCCCCTCATCTGAAAGTGTAAGTGCCATCTTCATTGCCTGTGGTACTTCCCAAGTGGAGGAAAATGCCGATGGAAACCAAACAATTTCTAGCACTGCCATCGACTAGAAAGTTGACCTTGTGTCGCATCCTGCCCGGACCGGAGGGGTTTGATAAATATTGGGGGGAATAAGAAGTGGTTTTCTTTGGCAACACCATTTTAGAAAAGACCCAGACAAACAAACGAAAAGTCAGACGAAGACAACAGATATATATACATATATTGTCTATTTTGGCAGCAAATTATTATTCTTTATGATCTTCAAGTGTAAATGTTCAGCTTGCTTATATATATATATATATATATATATATATATATATTATATATATATATATATATATGTGTGTGTGTGTGTGTGTGTGTGTGTGTGTGTGTAAAGTTGGCTGAGTGGCCTATTGTCAGTATCACCCATACAGTGAGGGAGTCTAAACAAACAAACAGACAGAGAGACAACAGCTACATATACATATATTGTGTATTTTGGCAGCAAGTTATTTAAGCAGGTTTTGTTAGAGATCACGGAATGTTTCTTCTTTATAACTTTGAAGCTATATATATATATATATATATATATATATATATATATATATATATATATATATATATATATAAACTCCCTCGCAGTCTGGCTGATACTGTCTCTGGGCCACCCTGACGACATTACTTTTTAATTTTATGTATAAATATATAATGAATATAATAAATATATATATACATATATACACATATCTATAATATAATATAAATATATATATATAAAAATATATGATAAATATATATACATACAAGGTGTGTCAAAAATTATCGAGATTTTCGGTACTTTTTGACACACCTTGTATTCTGAAAAAATTAAGGTTACATTTATTGCTCATTCCTATCTTGGTAAATACAGCCTCAATCACGAATCTTTTATGTCCCACTTTGTATATATATATATATATATATATATATATATGTGTGTGTGTGTGTGTGTGTGTGTGTGTGATTGTGTTATCGACCACTTTTTCCTCAAACAAGTTTCAATACATGAACACTTTTATATGATTTTATTTATTTTCCTAAAAGCAGGTGGTGAGAACTGAGTCTTCCCTTGCCCTGAGAAGAGCTCTAATCCTCTTAAATGTCTATTGAAAGCGAATCGATATGAATATCCACACCGTCCGAACAAAAATAAGACTTTTATATCTTGAAAAGGTTGAATGTTTTTCTTCTTTATTTTTTGTATCTTTGTTTTTAGATCTCTTGAAACATAAGAAGAAATAATCCTCCAAAGATATTAATGGACGCCTCTGCCGGAGAAAGGGAAAAGCAACTTCATTTCCATCATTAATTATAAGTGTATTGATACACCAGCAGAATATATATATATATATATATATATATATATATCATCATCATCATAATGTCGCGCCAGCAGCACGGATATCTATGACAACCTCTCTCCAACCGTCCCTATCACTCATTGTCTCCGGTAGGTCCTCCACGCAGCATCCAGTAATTTGAACCACGTATCTTTGAGGTGTAACACAGATTCTCAAAGATACGTGTTTCAAACTGACCTGAAAAAAATGTAAAAGTTTTTAAATAAAACAACTGGTGCATTATATCTTTTATTCATTAATATATCGACACTGAAAATTTCACTAAATTCGGTTAATTTCCTGATTTTTGGTATTTTTTCTTTCTACGGGTTAACATACAATGGTGGAATTTAGGTCTGTTAAGTTCGATTTAACCAAATGTGGAGTACCCCTTCATTACCATTACTATTAATAGACCAAGGAGATTGTTTTTGCATCCGTGGTGGAGCACCACACTTTTTATCAGCTCCTAACTTTATCGCACAGATCCAAGCTTTGTTACAGATGGGCTGAGTTGTCGAGTGCCGGTATCGAACACGGAACTTTATGGTTCCTATATGGATGCTTTATCGATTCTAGAATTCTGATGAATGTGGAGTACCCCTTCATTACCATTACTCCCAGGTATACTCAGACCCGGAGCATTAGTACCTGTTACGGTCCTATCTGTGGGTTGAATAAAAAAATGAGTTTAAAAATGTAATAGGGAGATTGAATTCATTTTCATCATTACTCATAAATTCTGTGTACAAATATAGAAAATACGTAGTGTTCCAAAGGATGAATATTTAGTCTTGATGGTAATGTCGGTGTTATGTTATATATTGTACAAACGGAAATATGAATTTCCGGTTTTATTAAACAAAGAAATATAACAACTTCCCGTTATCAGATCAAGAGAAAAAAATGTGTAGGAGTAGCTATGAATATAAAAGAACCGAGGGCTCGAGACAGGTCAGTCGTCAGTCAGCCCCGGAGGCAGTCAGCCGGAGAGAGAGTGAGGTGATCGGGGTCAGTAGTCGGGAGAGTCGATGCGAGTTAGTTGGCCGAGCGGGACCTCGTGTAGTTGGTGTCGGAAAAGCTAGCCTTAATATTTACCAACTGAAAAAGCTTGTCACCCAGAAATTTAATCGAAGGACCGAAAGTCTAAAGACTGAATATATTAATTAAACTGACCCTCTCTCTCGAAGTTAAGAAGCTTGAATTTATTTCAATAAACTTCTGGAGGATAATTATTGTCATCCCTTACAACGAAGATAAAACTATTGCAATTTAGTACCGTGACGAACGGCTATGCAACAGTTATAATGTTTCGGTTTTTGCAACCTTCTTCAGGACACGTAGGTCTTCGGCATAAAATAACCCAACAAGAGTTGACATGCCGTAAAATCCAACCAACCTTAAAAACCCTGGTGTATTGATTTGTTTACTTTTGAGATTTACAAAAGTTGGACATTTTTAAGTAGAATTTCAATGCTATTTCTATGTATATTTTAATTTTTAAATATCTTCGAATATAAATGAAATCTTCATAATGTTTGCTCAAAAAAGCAAGAACCGGAAAGGTAAACACTACTCCTCCTGAGAACATGGAGCTGTAGAGGGGCGATTAGAAATTAGCGATTTTTGAAACTCAGAGATTTGCATTATGCAGATTTATAATAGATTATATATTAAAAATGTCGACTGTTTTGTTTTAAATGGTTTTGGTTTGGTTTGGTTTGGTTTTACGGCATATCAACCTCAGTGGGTCATTTAATGCCGATAAAATTTTGAAATAAATCAATTCTTAATGCATAATACACTTTTGTTTATCAACTCATGTTTTTCTATTTAACCCATAGATGGGACCCTAACAGGTACTACCACTCCGGGTCAGAGTGGACCAGGGAGCAATGGTGATAAAGGGGTGCTCCACATTCCCCAAACCTAGATAGAGTTTAGAGTCATTCCCAGGACATGTAGACCCTCAGTCTTCTAGCACCAATATTATAAAAAAGGGCTTGGGGCTTGCCATAAGGGCAATAGGATTAGGGAAATCATATTGGTGCTAGGGCTTCACGTGACCAGCCGATTGATTGGATGGGGCCTCTCCGACCGCCCGTCTAGCCCAAGATAGGACCCAAATGGAGTGTTGCATGTCATGAACTGCTTATCCACCTGGGCTCTATGCTTAAGCATCACGGGTCGCCACCCACGGCCAACAGGTGGCCCCATTGGGGGAGTCTTACCCTTCAGCAGAGGTGCAGTCGGTGCATTCTAACGCCCCAGCGACAGGGCGGGTTTTAGATAGTTAAAGGTCTGGACACACACTATTTTTTTCATCTTGTTGATAGAAGATAAAGACACACTGATTTACAGATCGTAGATTTATAATAGACTAGAAGCGGCTTCCCAGCATCATCTGGGTAGGATGGGGGTAAAAAAAACCTGGTGTATTGATTTTTTTACTTTTGAGATTTGCAAATGCTAGACATTTTAAGTAGAATTCCAATGCTATTTCTTTGTATATTTTAATTTTTAAATATCTTCGAATATAAATCAAATCTTCATAATCTTTTTCACAAAAAGCAAGAATGTGTATATATATTTATATATATATATATATATATATATATATATATATATATATATATATATATACTTTGTCGTTAATTGTTTTATTTTTGTAGTTTCATCGGGACATGGTGATTGGAGATTGCCACTTCTTCACGAATAGTTTCATCATACATAGTGATCGCAACAAATTGTCAGACGACTGCCACTCCTTCATCCATTCTCCGTTTGTGGGCTCGTTCATGACTTTTTAATCCCACCAAAGTCCTGCATATCCTTGAACATATCTGGCACACATAACGATTGGTGTTGACTGCGTCGACAGTTGTTGTATACTCATCCTTGTTCTCATGTTAGGGATCATGCTGGGTCTTAGAGTGTGGCATGGTAGAGACAACAATTGCAGTCGGGTAGCTCTCATGTGATTTCGTATGATTGATCAAGCTTGCCTTTGACAATAGGGCTCGGTCACACTCTTCATAGATCCACACATCACCAGAATTGGTTAGCAGAGTTTCATGTTTTCGGCACGCTCTCCTGAGTTTTTTCATTATACATACATACATACATACATACATGCATATATACACACCAGCTGCCCCTATGTATAGATGGATTATGTAATAAAATTTAGACCATTTTGTTCTAGATGATAGAAGGTCTGGATACACACTGTTTTGTTCTCTTGATAAAATGTAGGAACACAGATTTCCATAACTAATTTATAATAAGTTATTATCGAATGGAAATTAAGCTAATTCTTGATAGTTAATCTAAAGACAAATTGGTGTACGTAGGTCCTAACTTTCCGTAAAAAAACAATCATTTCTATTTCATCGATGACTTTCACTGGATTTCGCAGTTAATTTCGATTATTACAAAATTAGCTTCCGAGTTACAAAAAATTTCATCTCAAAGAAAAATTTCGTCACAAAAAAAAAAAAAAAAAAAAATCTCGTAAAAAATCGCCGAAAACAAACGCAGTAATTAAAACTTCGGAATCCAAAATGTCAGGTTTGCGAGTCCTGATTCGGTCCGGTATGCTTTTAATTTTCTCTTAGAGTCGAAGGGATTCCAAAATAGTATGATATGTTGGGCTACGACCTCTGGGATTATGTTGAAAAAATGTTATACACTGATACACTGACATTAGCATTTATTATTAGAGATGTGATAAGAATGTTGACTGTTTTCTTCTTGATGGTAAGTCGGGACACACACTTGTTCTAAATGATAGAGGGTGGGACGCACAGATTTACAGAACGCAAATTCATAATAGATTATGTATTAAAAATGTAGATTGTTTTGTTATAGATGATAGAAGGTCTGGAAACACACTGTTCTGTTTTAGATGATAAATGTGGGGACACACATATTTACGGAACATAAATTTATAATAGTTGGACGAAAGTTGTAATTCAGACTTACAGGATTTTGTCCATCTTTCCATAACTTTTACAATTCATTTCGATCAATTATTCTGTAATTGTCAGACAGGCGAACGAGACCCTTCAATCAGACAAGACCGGTGCCCTCTGCCACAGACATTTAAGTGCCCTTCTTATATACTTTCTTGGGGAGCAACCCATTGGTCCAACACTAGTCCTCATTTTCATGTCTCTTTTGTATGATTTTACGAGTGGGCGCCCTCCACCTCCTCGCCAGATTTATATATAACGGTAACAGGTCCAGCTTAGATATATCATCATCATCATGTTGCGCCTGCAGCGCGGATATCTATGACAATCTCTCGCCAACCATCGCTATCATTCATTAACCCTGGGAGGTCCTCCGCACAGCATGCAGTATCCGTACAGAGCTGGTCTATGTAGGTCTTTGCTGGACGACCCACACTAGTGCTAGTTTCCACAGAAGGACGTCGCTCATGAGTTCCTCCATACTTCTCCAGCAGTGCCCGGCATGTCTTGTTCGTCTTACTCGGATGGTTTGTATGATAGGGGGCAGGTGGCCGTAAATCTGCTTTCTTGTGGGATATTGCTTCTACCACGGAGCGATATTTCTCACATTTATTGGTAAATTAAAGTAGATTACTTGTTACCCCCCTCACCCGCTGTATAAAATACAAATAAGAACTCAGACTATTTTTTTTCAATTGAAATTTTACAATATATTTAACAAAATTAAATTTCAAAACAATTTTCATATTGTTTAATGTTTACAAGAAAATAGAAAACTTAATCGAGTTTTTATGTTTTTTAAAAAATTGTTTTTTTTTCTTGTTTTGTACTAAATTTCGAGTTTTCTGATAATTACCTATAAGCATTTCGATATTTGTTTTGAAGATTAAATGTAAAAATATATTGTAAAAATTGAATTGAAAAAAAAAATTGTCTGAGTTTTTATTTTATCCGGGGGGGAAGTATTGTAAAATCTGGTAAAACAAAAACAAAAGTGAATTATTTTCCTAATAAAATAGCATATCAAAAGAGAATGAACATTTCTTTGAAATTTCAGTTTGTGTTTAGTAAAAATATATTGTAACATTTCTATAAAACATTGTCTGGGTTCTTATTTGTATTTTATATAGAGGTGGGCGCGGTGTTGTGGCATGCAAAATGTTTAAGTTAATTTGCGGATAAATAACGGGTGACTACAGAGACTGAACTCGCAACCGCCTGATCGTGAGTGGTGGCTCGAAGTCAGACTACTGTCAACCCTGTTGGCTAAAGTGGTTTGGCCGCCGAGAACCATAAATACAGACTCGGTTTCTCTAGAAGGACGAGAAAGAAGAAAGTAATTTACACGTGCATTTACTCCGAAGACGCCGTGATAGATTCCAACTGTCGCTTGTACTTTTAACGTGAGATTTTCGCCAGTGATTTCTGCGTCGAACCAGAGAAAAATGATTTAAAATATCTAAGTTTGGTCGATTTTACGTCTGTTCCACACTCGACCGGTAAGCCAGTAGAACAATTCACATACCTAGGTAGTAATATCTCTTCCCCTGAAAGCGATTTTAATACACGAATAATAAAGGCATGGTTGGCTGTAAACAGACTATCAGACAAACCGATCTCACAGACAAGCAAAAACAACAATTCTTCCAAGCGGTGTTTGTATCAGTGCTGCTGTATGGCTGCACCACATGGACCCTGACGAGGCGCCTTGAGAATACGATAGATGGGAGCTGCACAAGAATGCTGCATGCGGTTTTGAACAAGTCGTGGAAATTGCACACCGCAAGGAAGCAGCTGTATGGACACCTGCCCCCTATCTCACAGACCATCCGAGTGAGACGGACAAGACATGCTGGACACTGCCGGAGGAGCAAGGACGAACTCATAAACGATGTTCTCATGTGGAATCCAACACATGGACATGCTAACGTGGGCCACCCAGCAAGGACTTATATTGACCAGTTCTGTGCGGATGCTGTATGCTACGCAGAAGACCTTCCTGTTGCAATGAATGATAGAGAAGGTTGTCGAGAGATTGTCATGGATATCCATACTAATTGTGTGACATGATGATGATGATGACTGTCAAGGCAAAACATAGCGTAAATAAAGGGCAGGGATCCGGGATGACAAAATGTTTATAGATCCAGAAAATGTAATAAAATAATAAAGGTAAACTTAATAAAGGAAATGAGTCAAAATAATAAAGAATATTACAAGTATTGTATTAACACTAATTAAAAAATTCAAAATAGTTAAACACTTAAAATTAATAAAATAACATTGCAACTGTTGGGTCAGTAAAATACATTTGAGGGAGAACCTTTCTGTGATTGGACAAATCCATTCCGTGATGCGACCAGAAGTTTTGGCGCTAAAATCAGATAGATATTCCAGTTCCAAGAGAAGTAGAGAAGAAATGATCTCCGAGGATTAACTAAAACAGATATGCTAACATTCCCCCCTCCATCATACTGGTAAGTCTCTAAAACTTGACTCTATACATAGAAAGGACGTTTATATTGTTAGTCATTATTTTGTTGTTAAATGAACCGTTAGAATTGAGCTTGGTTTCATTTATTTATTCGTTGTTGTTAGTCTTAGAATAGATACTATACTAACAATATACAACCGTTGTTTATACCCAAGCCCCTCAACACAAGCAAACTGCGACACCCGTTTACATTTTAATATATAATCTATACATATATAAAGAAAGTGTCTATATATGTATGTATGTTCGGGTGAAAGTACGAAAATAAAACAATTAACAACAATAATTATATATATATATATATATATATATATATAATATATATATATATAAAATGTTGTTCTGGTTCCAACGGGAGAAAATTCAATTTTTATCAAAAAGGCTTTGATCATTTATTGATCAAAGCCTGAAGAAGATACCAGAAGATCTGAAACACGTGTTACATATGTAAGATAAAAAGAATAATTTTTTTCTGAAAACATAATACATTTTGCGGACCTTCTTTATATATATATATATATATATATATATATATATATATATATATTTAATATCATCAGTTCTTGCTTTTTGTGCAAAAATGATGAAGATTTGATTTATATTCAAAGATATTTAAAAATCAAACCATTCATAGAAATAGCATTGGAATTTTACTTAAAGATGCCCAGCATTTGTGAATCTCAAAAGTAAACAAATCCATACTCTTGGTATTTTTTTGCCTCCACGTCAACTCAGGCGACACTGGGGTAGCCGCTTCTAGTCAAATATAAATTTTAGTTCTGTAAATCTGTGTGTCCCCACTTTCTATAATCTATAACTGAGGTTTTCAAACTATGGGTACCGATCCTTCAGTGTGTCGCGAAATAAATATATTGTGTCAAAAAAAAATAAAAAAAATAAATAAATAAAAATAAAAATGGGAACAGTGTTTGTCTTTGATTTACTCATATTAATACTCTAAACCTTCTGACCTGAAATACATGCAAATTTTTTTTTATTCTGCCAGAAAA
Source organism: Doryteuthis pealeii (assembly GCA_023376005.1). Taxonomy (NCBI): domain Eukaryota; kingdom Metazoa; phylum Mollusca; class Cephalopoda; order Myopsida; family Loliginidae; genus Doryteuthis; species Doryteuthis pealeii. Next base: position 51,319,887 of record CM042173.1, read on the forward strand.
AACAGTAAAAGCTCTTACCTTCCAGCATCACGGGAAGACAGTGAGTATAAATGTGTTGATCACATTTATTACATGTTTATTTGCATAAAAGGTCACGTGTCACACCTTGTTCTATGATATAATTGTTTTGACTCTGATCACGTTGGTTTTATTACCGTTCTACATACAAAACGTCGAACATTCTTATAGAACTATTGTGATCCTAAACCGTGGTACAAGATACCGAACCAAGGTCGAAACATTGTCAATTTGTTGCGAGACTAATTCTGCCTACTTCAACACGAAGGTGTTTTCTCTTATTTTCTTGTTGTCTGTTAGTTGTCGTTATTCGGTTTGGGATTGATTTACCTACTATTTCCTTATTACTAAGTTACCCCCCTTGAACATGTGTAAATGTGTCAGTTTTTACCTTGGTTAATTTCTAGATTTCCTTATACAGAGAAGAAAAGTTTGAAGGGAATAATGACCATTTATATATCAATACTCGTGTTCCTTAAAAGTAGGACCGTTATCTTGCAAAACTCTCTGGTTAAAAATGAGACCATCTAAATCCTCCAAGATGAAATGCAAAAATGTAAATTCGAATTATCTAGTGTTGCTTATCCGTCGAATTCTTATTTCCTATGAGTGTCGTCACCTCAGTTAAATAATGGACCATTCCGTTTTTATTATGAAGAAAGAAATAGAAGAAAAGGGACATGCAATACAGAAAAATATAATAAGAAAGAAAGAAAGAAAGGGGAAAACATAGAGAGAGCGATAACGCTAATCTGTTTCAATCAAACAATCGAAAAGATGAGAAGAAAGAAATAAAAAAAAAAGGTGAGGGAAAATGAACTTAAATGAAAATTATTATACTTTTTACATATTGAACTATTTTGCTCTGAGGTAAACATATTGAACGTTGTAATAATTAAATTATTATACTGTAGTATATCCACAGGTGCTGCTAGTTTCCTATCATTACTCTTAGGTTTAATGGTTCCCAATTCAAATTATTCTGGCGGTGGGTCGCAGTAAAAAAAAAAAAAAAACAATGTTTGAAAAACGTTGATCAGCATTTCCCAACCTTTTTACCCTTGTGCAACCCTTAAGATAAATGACATGACTCTAGGAACCCCTGCGAAAAAACAAAATTATATACCATATCTTTCTCATTTTATTTCCATCGTAGTTCACGTGGTAAATATCATAGCATATATTTTTGAATAACCGAGGAAAAATTAATACTTCTTCGTCAAATTTTTCGGTAATGCTAAATAAAATTCACACTGTTCATTTAGAATAATTCCTCAGGGATGTTCATTCGCGCGTAATAATTCTAAACTCAAACGTAAAAAATAAGAATAAGTAACCAACATCTTATACCTATAATATAAATGTAAACAAAATGAAAACAGATAATTGCTGCATCAGTCTATAATTTATTTATCCTTTATTGGCAATGTTAAAAGTATATTGGCTTATCACACTTGTTCTCGCGGATCCCTTAGGGACATTTTGCGGAACATTGGGGTTTCGAGGAACCTCGGTTAAGAAACGCTGATCTAGAAAAAAAACGGCGTGCATCCAGATCTCATCTAGAACAAAAAAGTCTACAGTTTTTATACATAATCTATTGCAGAAAGAAATATTATAGAATAACCCAATAATGAGGACATATATCAATACTCTTGTTCCTTAATCTTCCGACAGTTATCATCTTGCAACACTCTCTAGATAAAAATAAGACCGTCCAAATCGTCCAAGATTAAATGCAAAAAATGTAAATTCTGATTAACTGGTGTCACTTAATCGTCGAATTCTTATTTCTTATCAGTGTCGTCATCTCGGCTAAATAATGAACCATTTTACTCACAATATTTCTTCACTATCAGGACCTGTGGATAAGCCACAGTATGATGATTTAATTATTACAACGTTTGATATGTTTACTTAAGAGCTATTACTAAACAGTTCAATATGTAAAAAGTATCATAATGTTCATTTAACTCTCACTTTTTTTCTTTCTTTTCATATTTTTTTTATTGAAACAGATTAACGTTATCGCCCCTCTCTTTATCTTTCCCCTACTAATTTTTTCTTTCATTCTTTCTTATTATATTTTTTCTGCGTAGCATGTCTTTTTCTTCCCTTTCTTTCTTTATAATAAAAACGGAATGGTCCATTATTTAGCTGAGGTAATGACACTCATAAGAATTAGGTGATTAAGAAACACAAGATAATCAGGATTTACATTTCATTTTGGACGATTTGGACGGTCTCACTTTTAACTAGAGGCTGTTGCAAGATGATAACGATCGTACAATTAAGGAACACGAGTATCAATATATAGATAATAATAATAATAATAATAATAATAATAATAATAATAATAATAATAATGAAAACTTCAAAAGAGGGAAACTAATTATAATAAGAGATATTCAGTGTGTATCTGTCTGTAACCGAAACTACGTCACTGCTTACATAACAATACCCAAAATCGTTAATACATAGAATAAAGAACAAGCTTGTATTATGAATATTTCTATCTTTTTTAAAATATCAATAAAATAAATGAAAGCTGTTCCCTATAATTCAAGATTTGAACCCTCTCCATAATAATAATGACAATTTAAATAGATAAACTTTGAAATTAATTAAAGTTGTATTTTCATTTTAAATGGAAAAAAATATTTGCAAAATTTTTAATCAATTTTTAAAATTATTTTTTTTTTACTCTCACTCTTTTTTCAGTAACAAGAAGTTAACTAAAAGTTTACAAATAAAAAAAAAATACCTACGATTTTCTGTAAAATGTATGTGTAAAATATTCAAAATAATTATTTAATTAGTAATTAATAGATGCTTGCGACTTTTTATCTGAGGAGGACAGATCTAAGTTTCCATTTCAAATTGTTTTTTTTTAATCCTTTAATAAATTTTATGACTTTACTTACTTATGATGCAAACCCTCTAACATTGTGTTTTTAACTCCCACCCACCTTAGGCAATATCTTTTAAAAATTAACTTTTACTCCACCCAGAGTTTTTTTTTTCTTTTTCTTTTTTTGTTAATAATAATAATAATAATAATAATAATTTGATAATTTAGAATAAAAAAAGATTCTAACTCCTCAGACTTTAACAGCCCTCTATTCAAAACCTGTCCTATGAAAACTGGGGAACTTAGCAGCACAAAATGCCATAAACTTCAAGTTTGTAATGTACAAACAAGTTGAAAAGCAAACTAATTTTTTTCCCCAATGTCTTTACTCATAAAATAACTAGACAGTTGGCGAATATCCAGCAGGATGTTTTCATGTCAGAACTATTATTTTAGCAGTAGCTCTACGGCAGGCCTGAAAAATGAGGTCAAGTTGGCTCAAAGCCAAATTTCTGACCATATTGCAAATTATTGATCCCCCGGTTTAAAGGTTTAAAGACATTTATCACTCGGCAGGGTTTTGAGCCCGGCTCAAAACTACAATTCAACATTTTAGTCTATAAGTGAATGTTTTTTTTAAACCAAATAGTAATTTGAGATCAATCTTTAAAAGATTGAGTTTTTCGCTTTTTCAATCATCATCATCATCATCATCATCATCATCATGTTGTGCTAGTAGCGAGTAGTGACAATCTCTTGTCAACCATCCCTATCATTCATTGTTCCCGGGAGGTCCTCTGCGCAGCATCCAGTATCCGTACAGAGCTGAAATACAATGGCCATTTTTTTTAGTGTAGAAGAGATAGATAAAGAAGAGTAGAAGGCTGGCTGGCTGGCTGGTTGGTTGGATTTTACGGTCAGTCAACCATTGTTGATTTATTTTATGCCGAAGACTTTAAATACATTCTTGATGAGTATTCAGTTTTAAAAAAATCAACTTTTAAAAACATTTTAAAACTCTTTTTTCTATTTATCTCATAAGGGTACTACCACTCCGGTCAGAGTGGATTTTCCCCCCCGAGCTCCAAATTGTAATTAAATGCAGTTTTACAAAAATGTTTTTAAAAAGATTGAGTTAAAAAAAAAGAATTTTCAATACCCATTAAGAATGAATAGAACAAAACGTGTTCGGCATAAAATAACCCAACAAGGGTTGACATGCCGTAAAACTCTTTCTTTGATTTTGATTATGTCTGAAATAAACTAGTACCCTTAATTGCCCTGCGATATAATATAGAGTACCCAGTATAGAGTACCTGGTATTGTACCTTGACGATCTACAAGGTCATGGGATAATTTCATTTAGAAAAGACAGATCCGCCAACATCGACGAGAAAAAAGTTTTTAAAAACTTTAGAAACTTTAAATAAAACTTAGTGAAATAAAATTTGATTATACAAATTTAGTCGTGAAAATAATGGAACTTGAATGTCTTTTATGCCCACCGAAAAGGAACCAGTTACTCTACTATAAAAAATGAGTTCATGTTTGTCATAAATGTCGACATGTGTCAGCTTCAAATGTTTTAGGAGTAAATACTTGTCTGCTTCAATGGCGGCCTCATTAATTAGTGGCTTTCAATTTCACTTTGAAATATTTATTGTCATATAAAATATTAAGGCGTATCAAAAGTATTTTCGTTTTTTTCTTCTTCTTTTAAACAGCTTTGTGATTTTAAGTTACGAAAGGTGCGAGGGGTAGAAATGGACTCGGCATAGGCATAAAAATTGAACTAACAATGTTCATGAGCAGGGGGAAGCTCCTGTATATCGTAAAGTTTATATTGAAGCCACTATCAATCTATCAATCTATGCAGAAAATAGAAAAACATGAAGTATACCAAAAGCATGAATTTATTCTTAATGGTAAAGTCGATGTTATAACGTTTCAGTTTTTAGCCAACCTTCCTTCGGACTTAAACTGAAAGAAGTGTTTTGTGGGTAAACGTGGATGACTTCCGAAAAATAAGAGAATGGTGGTAGTATGAAAAGAAGGGCCGTAACCAAGTTCAGCAGTGCATTTGTTCACCTGAAGATTTTTACAAGAAACGGCCAAATAAATATTTTTGGAATACTTCGTGTTTTTTAAATTTTCTACATTCTTTCAGATTTAATTCTCTCTCTCTCTCTCTCTCTCTCTCTCTCTCTCTATATATATATATATATATATATATATATATATATATATATATATATATGTGTGTGTGTGTGTGTGTGTGTGTGTGTGTGTGTGTTGAATAATCAATAAGAGTGAAAAGTAAGAAAATGAGGATGATTTATTTATTTGATAAAATATTCCGACACTAAGTGTTTCGATTAATGGACCCAGAGTATTAAAACTTATTTGAAATAAATATATATCTAGTATGTGTCTCTAATCTTCTTCAGGGCAATAAATATCGTGATGGTTTTGGTTTCTATTCAAGCAAGTAATACGAGAAGAAAATATACATAAGTGTTTCTGTTTTTCATTTCATTCATTTCTTTTTAAACATCTGTATGCTTTTAAGCTACGGAGGAGCGAGAGGGGTAAAAATAGACTTTTAGAAAGAAAAATGGACTCACCATCTTTCATGAGGAAGTTCACTGCATATCGTAAAGTTTATATCTATGGTTGGTTAGTTGGATTTTATGGTATGTTGTTGTTTTATGACGAAAACATTGGTTTTATTCATTACTAGAAGCGGCTACCCGGCATCGCCTGGGTAGAAGGGGGTAGGGCAAAAGTTAGTCTCGCAGATCCATTATTTCTGAATGATGAGTTGGATCCTCGCAGAATGCCCAACTAAAATCCCTATGAAAAAAAAAAATGAAAAAAATACTTGCATTGATCGAACCTAGTTGGGTGTCAGAAAAAAATTCACAGCCCAGACACTCTGAAAAGAAAAACCACTGTCTCCTATTCAAAATATCAAATGCAAAAATAATGTTTAATTTTAAAAAAAAAATTATCTTCACGAATATAAATCAAATCTTCATTATTTTTGCTGAAAAAGCAAGATCTGGTGATATTTAATGTGTATATATATTTACTTTACCGTTAATTGTTTTATTTTCGTAGTTTCAGCCGGACATACATACATACACACAGTTGCCCTTTATATATCTATAAATTGGTTATATCTATTATAGATTATATGTACCATAACAACACGAGAATTTCATGTCTTTTGCACAATTCTCACTGTATAACCTTTCCTATCCAGTCATGTCTATATTTTTACTAAGTGTATTTACTTACTATAGAATTGGTGATCCTGGTTCTATACAAAGTTTATATCATTATTTAGTTGCTATGTCTGTCTGTCCGTCTGACTGTTGTTTGTTTGTTTGTTTGTAACGATTTTTCGATCTTTCTGAATGTTTTCAAGTGTTGATGATTGGTTTACCTTGCTTGGGGGGCGGGTGAATCATAGCTTTAATTTCTCCCCTGCAAAAATCAACAACAACAGCAACAACTGATCCCTGTATTTACTACATTGCGGTGGGAGTAAATTTGCACAATTCCGACTGCGTAACCTTTCTCATCCAATCATGTATACGTTTGTACTATCTTACTATATTTATTTACGATTGAGGATCTTGTCTTTATTCGAAGGTTATATGTACCATAACAACAATATAATACTGCTGCCTGTCTGTTTGTTTGTTTGTAACGATTTTTAGATGTTTCTGAATGTTTTCAACTGTTGATAATTGGTTTAGAGATAAAAAGAACCATAATCGACAATTCCACAGCTGAAATGTATACACCCCCTCCCCCGGGAGTGGTTTTTTTTTCGAATAGCATCTAATCACGAGTTGTTTAGGTCAAAGGTCAATAAGTATCTCAATGTTCCTCCGACGCTTGGCTCTCCCCTTGTTCTTCTCTACATATATTTTCCAATTATCTTTCTATTCATTGTAACCTTTTGCTGAGCAATGAACAATTTGACAATGCTTTAGGGTGAATCGTAGCTTTAACCCCTCCCCACAAAACCCCCCAAAACAACAAAAATAACTGTTCCTTGTATTTGTTACATTATGGGTGGGGTAAATTTGCACAATTCTCACTGTATAACCTTTCCTATCCAGTCATGTCTATATTTGTTCTATCTTACTATATTTACTTACTATTGATGATCTTGTCTCTATTCGAAGGTTATATATACCACAACAACAATATGATAACGACGCTTTGTCTGTTTGTTTGTAACGATTTTTAGATCTTTTTGAATGAAATATATTTTCCAATTATCCTTCTATTCATTTGTAACCTTTTGTTGAGCAATCGACAATTTGAGCTTGCTTGGGGGTGAATCGTAGCTTTAAAGCCTTCCCACACACAAAAAAAAAACAAAAAAAAACAAAAAAAAAACAAACAAAAAAACAACAACAAAAAACCCAACGAGCAATATGGTTGGGACAATCATATAGGTGCTAGGACTTGACGTGCCCAGCCGATTGATCAGAGGGAGGCTCACTGACCATTCGTTTAGCCTAATTAAGGACCAAAGGGAAGTTTTGCATGTTAAGGACTGCTCAGCCACCAGGATTCCATCCTTAATCATCACAGGTCGCAAGCCACGACCAACAGGTGGCCGCATTGGGGGATTTATATCGGAGCCCCTAACACACACGCATACACACACAAACACATACACACACACACACACACACACACACACACACACACACACACATATATATATATATATATATATATATTGTTAAACCCTATATCCTTTAGCTTTGTCAACTGGGGCTGTAGAATACGATAGCACCTCTCCAGAGGGTAAAACCCCTCAATGGGACCACGTATAATATCAAAATGACTTTATTCGTCATTAAATGACCCGAAAAGTGTTGATATGCCGTAAAACAAAACAACCAACCAACCAACCAAAAAACAAAAACTGATCCATGTATTTGTTACATTTCGATGGGAGTAAATTTGCACAATTCTCACAGTATAACCGTTCCTATCCAGTCATGTCTATGTTTGTACTATCTTATGATATTTACTTACTATTTGCTTACAATTGATGATCTTACCTTTATTCGATGGTTATATGTTCCATAACAATAATGTACAGTCTGTATGTCTGTTTGTGTGTTTGTTTGTAATGATTTTTACATTCTTTCTGAATGTTTTCAAGTGTTCATATTTGGTTTACATTTCTTGGGAATGAATCGTAGCTTTAACCCACCCCCTAAAAAAACAACAAAAAACCCCAACAACAACTGATCCTTTTATATGTTAAATTACGGTAGAGTAGAAATTGAAAACAACGGTAATTCTGAATTTACAGGGCCATTCGCTGACTTTGTAGCTTTCTTCCGATTCGTTGCAGCGTGAGGTGAACTTGGAATTTGAGAGTTCTAATTGGGCTTGTGAAGGAGACAGACAGGTGTCAAAGATGGCTATATCTTCAGCATTTGATGGTTAAATTCAGCTAAATAAAGACATTTAAAAAATCCAACATTTACTAAAAACAACCATGAAAAATAAAGAAAACGTCATGAAATTCCAAGGGGAGCAGACCAAAAACTGAGAGGGAATCAGACAAATATAGAAGAGTTAGCAGAAATGTTCGGCCTTTCGCTACCCTTGAGGTTGTTCTAGCAATGGCCAGTTCGGTTCATGGAAGCGGAAGGTGAATTTGGAAGTTGGAACTATTGGTTTTGGAGGAAGCAGACGAATCTCCAAGATGGTTATTTCTTCTGTGTGTAATGGCTAATTTGGTTCAAATAAAGACAGCTGAAAAATATCCAAATCTTTGTGTTGTGAAGTTCCAAGACATCTCAAGGGAGCAGACCAGAAGAATAGAAAGAATCAGGCCAAATACTCAGACGGATGATAGCCGTCCCAACCAGCACAGAAGAGGCCAAATAGATAAGCTGACCAATAACACGGTTAGCTGGTTGGTTGGAATTTATGGCATGTCAACCCTTGTTTGGTTATTTTATGCCGAAGAGGTTTTGTTTTTATTCATTTTTTTATAGGTGTTGAAAATTTATTTTTTAAACTCGATATTTTTAAACGTATTTTTCAAATTTATTTTTTCTATTTAACCCATAAATGGGACCCTAAAAGGTACTACCACTCAGGATTAAAGTGAATCTAGGAGTAATGGTGATGAAGGGGTACTACACCCCCCCCCCAGAGCTCCAAAATTGGAACTTCACCATTACATGCAGCTTAACACCATACCCAGGACACTAAGACCCTCAGTCACCGCCTTCGAGCACATATAAAAGGGTTGGGGGTTTGCCAAAGGGTAATAGGGTTGACACAATCATATAGATGCTAGGGCTTGACAGGACCAGCCGATTGGTCGAAGAAGTCCGCTTCGACCGCCCGTCTAACCCAAGTAATCTCCAAAGAGGAGTGTTGCATGTCATGGGCTACCCAGTCACCAGAATTTCATCGTTAAACATTACGGGTTACCACCCACGGCTAACAAAAATTTTTACCCCTCTTTAGAAGTGAAGGTGTATTCTACAATTCCATAGGGCGGCTCATAGATGGAACCCTAAAAGGTACTACCGCTCCGGGTCAGGATGGCCAGCCAATTGATCAGAGGTGGCCTCTTGTAAGTAAGGGCTAAAGTGGAGTGCTGTGTCATGGGCAGCTCAACCACCAGGTTTCCGTCATTACAGCCAACAGGTGATCCCTTTGTGGGGGGGGGGTCTTAAACCTCTGCAGAGGTAGTCAGTTTTTTCTACCCCAGATGACAGGGCAATTGTATGTTTAGTTTTAATAATTTATTGGTTAAACATCTGTGACTATTTGCTGCATTTCAATCAAACTAGTTTCTGTCAATTGTCCGACTGACAAGATTTATATTGTTATTTTATTTGGTTAGAATTAATTAAAAGAAAATATTGTTTTGAATTGAAAGTATGAGTTCCTATATTCATTGGAAACTGTTATGGTTGTGAAACAAGTTACATTGGCGAAACTCAATGTAATTCAAACAAAAGAGTTTACAAACACGAACGAGTAATTAGAATAGATGATTACAGAAACGTTCTTTGCGGTTAAAATCGAACTTAACAGACCTAAATTCCACCATCATATGTCACTCCGCTGAAAGATTTTCAGTGTTGATATATTATAATAATATTGAATAAGAGATACAATGCACTTGTTATTCTATTTAAAAACTTTTAAATTTTTTTCTGGTCAGTTAACTTTGAACCACGTATCTTGGAGGCGCAACAGAGATTCTCAAAGATATACGTGGTTCAAAGTTAACCGTCCTGAAAAAATGTAAAAGTTTTTAAATAAAGTAACTGGTGCATTAGATCTTTTTATTTATTAATATATCAACACTGAAAATTTCATTAATTTCGGTTAATTCCTTGATTTTTGGTATTTTTTTTTCTTTCAGCGAGGTGACATACGATGGTGGAATTTAGGTCCGTTAAGTTCAATTTAACCCTCTTTTCTCCTACATGTTAGATCCTAACCATACTTTTAATTTTTCTATCTACTGTAAAAATCTTCACCATCTTTCTGAACCAGCCATTATTTCACATTCTAACAACATCATAAAATAGTGCTCAGGTTTTTTCCATATTGCACCCATTTTGGCAAAATCATAATATTTAAGAATAATATTAAGATTGACAATGGATAAAAATTTAAATTTTGATAAACGTGTTCCTTAAAATTACCATGGTTATCATATTGCAGTACCCTCTGGTTAATCATCCAAATCGTCCAAGATGTAATGCAAAAATGTAAATCCTGATTATCTGGTGTTGCTTATCCGCCAAATTATTATTTCTTATGAGTGTCGTCATCTCAGCTAAATAATGGACTATTCCGTATTTATTATAAAGAAAGAAAGAAAGAAAGACAAAGAACATGGTACACAGAAAATATAATAAGAAATAAAGAAAGAGCGTAGGGAGATATAAAGAGAGGGTGTGAGCGTGCGGAAGCGATAACGCTAATCTGTTTCAATCGAACATAATGAAAAGATAAAAAGAAGGAAAGAAAGACATAAAAAGAGTTAGAGTTAAATCAAGATGATCATACTTTTTACATATTGAACTATTTGGCAATAGCTCTTAAGTAAACACATCAAGCATTGTAATAATTAAATTATCATATATCCACAGGTTCTGCTAGTAATAATAGTTATAAGATCAAAACATTTTATTTGTGTACAACGTCATACTTTTTAATATTTTTCTCACATATTTGCATTTTCATCCAATTTCTCTCTGTTCTTTTCCAAACCTTTTTCTGCTATGCTGTATCAATATGGGTTAAATCGAACTTAACGGACCTAATTCCACCATCATATGTCACTCTGCTGAAGGAAAAAATACAAAAATCAGGGAATTAACTGAATTTAATGAAATTTTCAGTGTTGTTATATTAATATTAATTAGATATAATGCACCAGTTATTTTAATTAAAAACGTTTACATTTTTTCAGGTCAGTTAATTTGAACCACATATCTTTGAGGTGTAACACAGATTTTCAAAGATACGTGGTTCAAATTTTTTCTTTCAGCTGAGTGACATCCGATGGTAGAATTTAGGTCTGTTAAGTTCGATTTAACCTGAATATGTATATATTTTGTTACTTTTCTGGTTGCTATGAGACAACCGGATATTTTTTCTCTTACTCTTTTTCCTTTCCCCCTTTTTTTTCACTATGTCTTTGTCTTCCTTTTTCTCTCTCTTCCTCACTGTCTATCATCTTTAAAAGACTTTCTTACAATGACAAAATATATTTTGAATCAATTATTTTTGTTACTTTATCCACCTTTCCATTTATATTTTCATTATATATATATATATATATATATATATATATATATATTATGTGTGTGTGTGTGTGTGTGTGTGTGTGTGTGTGTATTTTTTTTATTCTTACCGTTTTATTTTCAAAAATCAAAATATTCTGCCCTGATGAACAGTTTTTTGTATACACTAATTTTATGTTTATTATTATTACTAGCAAATATATGCACCCTCCGGTGCAAGTATTTAAGTTTTAATGCAATAAAATATTGTATTAAATTAGAAAGGCTAATGAAACTAAATAAAAATGCAGATAAAAAGATTTAAAACAGAGGGAGTATAATCGAAAAATAGAACAACTGAAATTTACTCTTCCATCACTCTCGTCATTCATTGTTATTTTTTCTAATTTAAGTATTTAGTTAAAAAGAGGAAGTAAAGAATAAAATGACAGTTATTTTTTCTTGTTAATGGATTTCATTTAAGATTCATTGAAGAGATTTTTGCTTATATTCATTAAAATAAAACCAAACAGTTAGAAATCAATAATACTAAGCACATATTTATTAAATTCGATTTTTTAATATTAATATGCAAATCAGCCTTCCCGTTTACACTGTAAACCGCTATTTTGTTGTATATATAAATATAATTGCATGTTGTCAGTATGGAGACATAGTTAACAGTATTAATAATGTAAGACAATTTTATTAATTTAGATAAAAATAAAATCATGGAGAATGTGATGTCAATAACTAAGAGAATTGTGACTTGAGTAGGAATATAGTTTCGGTTACAGACAGAAAAACACACAATCTCCATTATAATAAGATTTTATCTCATTTTATAATTAAAATTATACTAAATGGGATATTATGTTTACAAAGACAAATTCTTGGTTGAAACATGTGTCAGCAATTTGATAAATTTTTATCTATACATTATTTTTCCATTTATCTTTCAACATAATTGTCAAATTCACTTCCATTTTTCTCAATTACACATACACACACATATATAAGCATGTGTTATAAGGTTAGAGTCATAGGAAATGAACTCATCGACCCGAGTTCAAATCCTGGATGAAGCTGTTTGCATTTCCCATAGCGCTAATACCCTTGGGAAAGGTATGCATGCAACTACTCTCCCTCCAGCTATTAACCTTGGTTAGGTAACCAGTCTAGGAGAAGAAAAACTCTGAATTAAAACCTCTTAAAATTATGTGTAAGAAATTGACCTTGTGTCACATCCTATTCATACAGAGGGGTTGGTAAAATATATATATATATATATATATATATATATATATAACTGAGTGTTCATAGATATACATAAATATTTACCATCTCCTCTGTGCGAGCAGGATGTGACACAAGGTCAATTTCTTGAGTGGAGTTTAATTGCTTTGAATTCAGTGTTTTTGTACTCCAAGACTCCTGAACCTTTTTGGTTTTAATTCAGAATTTACCTTCTGCCATAGCAAAGTTAAAGAGATCAGTCTGCCCAACTATTTACCCATAGCTTGAGAGAGAGAGAGAGAGAGAGAGAGAGAGAGAGAGAGAGAGAGAGATTTGAACTCACGTCAACAAGTCCATTTTCTATGACTCTAACAGAGAAAAATAGACAGAGAGAGAGAAAAAATAGATAGATAGAGAGAGAGAGAGAGAGAGAGAGAGAGAGAAGAGAGAAGAGAGAAAGAAAAAACAGAGAGCAAGAGAGCAAGAGAAAAAGAAAAAAAAAATATATATATATATATATATATATATATTAATATATTAGAGAGAGAGAGAGAGAGAGAGAGATCTTCCAGCATTGAAAAAACACAACTGATAAAAAATGAAGCACCGGTCAAAAATATTTTTATCATTTCAAAATACAACAAGCATAAGTGGATTTGTTTGGCAATTCCTTGGAGATCTTTGGTAAAAATCATTTTAAAAAATAGTCAATAATTTTCTTTTCTTTTTTCTTTTCTGGTCATTTTGTTTAGTAAAGATTAAAGTTTCTTCTCTGCAATGACCAAATGCAATCCCATGAGTTTGAAGATGAACAATGAAAGTTTCTCATAAATTAAAAACATCAATGCGCTAGTGAAGACGGTCTGGAGTAATTTGGCTTCAAGTCCACAAAAAGCAAATGAAACACCGTGCATCCTGGAAAACAAAGATAAAACAATTAATAGATTGGTTGGTAACGAGATAATATTATAAAGGGAATAGAAAGAGAGAAATGCAGTAAGATAAAAGGAATTGACAGACTGGCATAGATAGATAAATGAAATATACAAGACAGAGGCAATGAAAAAATGTAAATCCTGATTATCTGGGCTGCTTATCTGCCAAATTCTTATTTCTTATGAGTGTTGTTAGTCAGCTAAATAATGGACCATTCCGTTTTTTTTTATAAAGAAAGAAATGGAAAAAAAAGAATATGCTACACAAAGAAAGAAAGAGAGTAGGGGAAAGATGGAGAGAGGGGGTGAGCACGTGGCAGCGATAACACTAATCTGTTTTAATCAAACATAATGAAAAGATGAAAACAAGGAAAGAAAAAAGAAAAAAAGAGTGAGAGAGAGAGAGAGAGTTAAATCAAGATCATTATACTTTTTACATATTGAAGTATATAGCAATAGCTCTTAAGTAAACCTATTAAATGTTATAATAATTACATAAAAAGCAAAGGAAACACCCTGTATCCTGACAAACAGAGATAAAACAGAATAGATAGATTGGTTGATAGATAATAATATAAAAGGAATAGAAAGAGAGAAATGCAGACAGATAAAAGGAATTGACAGACAGAATGGCATAGATAAATGAAATATACAAGAAGACAGAGGAAATATAAGGATAGAAATAGAATATCAATGAACAAAATAGACAGTGTAGAATAATTTAGCTTCAAGTCCACAAAAAGAAAACGAAACACCTTGCATCATGAAAAATAGAATAATAATATCTATTATTTGGACTAGCAAATATATGCACCCTCCGGGTGCAAGTATTTAAGTTTTGATATAATAAAATATCATATTAAATTAGAAAGGCTAATGAAACGGACTAAGAATGCAGATAAAAAGATCTGCAACAGAGGTGTATAATCGAAAAATAGAACAATTTTGAAACTAACTATTCCATCATTTTCCATTACTCCCCTCTTTCATTGGTAAATTTTCCTAATTTAACTATTTAGTTAAAATAGGAAGTAAAGGATAATATTTACAGTTATTTCTTCTTGTAAATAAATTTCTTTTAAGATTTATCCACGAGATTTTTGTTTATATTTCTTAAGATAAAACCAAACAATTAGAAATCAATAATACCAAGCACATATTTATTAAAATAAAATTTTTAAATATCAATATGCAAATTAGCCTTCTCGTTCAAACTGTAAACCGCTATTTTGTTGTATATATAATACAATTGCATGTTATTAGTACGTAGATATGGTCAACAGTATTAATAATGTAAAACAATTTTTATTAATAACTGAAGGTTTAAAATAATGAAATCATGGAGAATTTGACGAAAATAATTAAGGGAATTGTGACTTGAGTAGTAATATAGTTTCGGTTACAGACAGAAAAACACACAATCTCCATTATAATAAGATTATTCGGACTATTGTCTTCATCTTTATTATCTGTAGAATATTTTGAACGATGTGCCATCCAGCCTTCCTCAGGTATTTCTTGTATAAACTTGGGAGCCTTCTTGAACTTGGAAACCTTCTTTTTGAATTTGGGAATATTCTTATCGTAATTAGGAGCCATCACGGAACTTTGAACCCAACCATTTATTCAATCCACGGGGGTATCTTGTTCTCATTCCACTAACCATAGCTGGGTACAAGTGTTAAGCTGTGTTAATTATCATTCTATGTTACTGTCACCCTTGACCAGGATTGAACCTGCAGCCCAAAAATAAATGTCATTTAGAACTGTCTTAACCCAATGCCTATATCCACTGCTCTATCTGTCCAAATAATACAAATTATCAAGCCTCATCTAAAAAATTCAAAGAAAAAGAAAAAAATATAATAATATTAATAATTGTAGTAGAGAAAAAGAGTTAAGGATATACCATGGTTTCAATCCAAATGATTTCATCAGGACCCTACTCGATACTTAACTAAGTTGATGTAATTCCTTAGTTAAACTGAGATAAACTTCTTTTCGGATAATAACAGTTGAACGCTATGTTTGTTAAATTTTTTTCCAATTACCACGTGCAGCTTATTCTATTTGTTTATTTATTCCTTCATTCTCATCTTCATTATTATTAAGTTAATACTAATTATAAATAATAGCCAGTAAAATGGTTAAAATTTAATTCTAATTATATTTTAGGGGTTTAATATTACTGATTTATAGTTTTTCACTGTTTTTTTCAGTATTTGTCCTATTTAAAATTAATAACTATTTCAAAAAATGTTCTTATTTATTTAGTTAATATTTAATATTGTAATTCTAATAATATTCTAGTGACCGGCACAACCTATGTCCACAATTGCAGAATAGATAGATAGATAGATAGATAAAATAAAGGGAATAGAAAGACAGAACTACAGACAGAGGAAAGGAATTGACAGACAGACAGACAGACAGACATAGATAGATAAATTAAATAGACCGGAAGATAGATGGAATAGAAGAATGGAAATACAATATAAATGAACAGAATAAATAGATAGATAAGAAGACAAAGGGAAGATAAAGACTGAAAGAGAGACAGATGAAAAGAAAAGATAAATAGATAGACATAGATAGATAGATGGATGGATGGATGTAAAACAGGCAGATGTATTTAACCAGACAGATCAATAGAAATAGATATATAGATATATATAAACAGACTTAGATAGATAGATATAAATAACACACACACACACACACACACACACACACACACACATAAATACAGGCAGATAAATAGATAAATAATTATAAACAGACAGAGATAAATAAAAAAAGACAAAAAAATAGAAAGATAGATATACAGACAGATGAAAGAAATAGACAGACATAAAAATGGAATGGATAGAAACATGTTTAGATGAATGAAATAGATGAGACAATAGACAGAGGAAATGGTTAGTTGGTATCAGAATAGATACATAGATAGATATACAAGAAGACAAATGGAATATAAAGATACAAATACAGACAGATAAAAAGGAATAGACAGACAAATGGAACAGATAAGGAAAAAATGACAATAGACAGAGGGAATACTTGGTTGGCTGGTTTTATGGCATGTCAACCCTTGTTGGGTTATTTCATACTGAAGCCACTTTAACAATTATAAAAATATATAAGAGATGTAAGAACAATACACTTTATTCATTCCCTTGTGAAGAAGTGAGGTGTGCCACATGAGTAACTGCCCTGTTTTTCCATATGACCTTGCCTGAGGGCCTGTGCCAAGATCCAAGTGCAGATCCATAATCTTGGGAAACTGATGGATGCCATAAGTAAAAGTGTGTGTGTGTGTGTGGGGGGGGGAGAGAGTTCGTATTGGGCAATTATCAGAATAATGATATAAGAAAAAAAAGATACTTACGTCATTGTTTTTAGGAATGTTCTGAAAATATCACCAGCTGATTTACCTTTCCCGAGGCCAACCTGAAAAGAAAAGAGATATTGTAGTGACTCAAGTATCAGAGTTAACAGAAAAATAATAGGAAGAAACACAAGAGTATTAAGAATAGAGAAAAAGGTTTACTAAGCAATGATCCAAGGTTCACAGAGTAATTAGTAATTGCTAAGTTGAATTAAAAAGTTCTGTCAGGGATTATTTATAGGGAAAAAAAGGTTTACTGAGCAAAAATACAAGATTCACAGAGTAATTTGCAATTGCTAGATTGAATTAAAAAGTCTAATGAGATTTCATTTCTCTCTTCTGAGATTTTGTTAGATATTATTTATAGGAAAAAAAACAGAAGATTCCATTCTCATTATTTAGAACTAATTGAATAGAAGAAATGTTCTTCAGAGAAAGAATTGACCAAAAGGAGTAATTGCTAGATAAAGAAGTAATTAAAAAAGAAGTGCTAGATAAAGAACTGATAAAAAAGAAGTGCTAGATAAAAAACTGATAAAAAAACAAGAAGTGCTAGATAAAGAACTGATCTACTAGAAGAAGTGCTTTTCAGAAAAAGAATTGATCAAAAATAGAAAGTGTTATTTGGTTGGTTGCTTTGATGGCATGTCAACCCTTGTTAGGTTATTTAATGCCAATGTCTGTCTTTTTTAGTGGGAGAAACAATTGTTGTTGTTGTGACTGTATTTACACAGGGTTGGTTGAGTTGGCTTCATCCAACAAATTCACTCTATCCAAAATGAATAAGGTGAATTCATGAAAAGAGTAACAAGAGAATAGGAAATTCACAAGGGGTCCCCAAACCTTGCATGCATATATTGGTCAGGGGAAGGAGATACCCCTGCTTGCCATACATTTTCTGCATACGCAGTGACAAGTAAACCAGAAGCTGTTGATTCCTGGTGGCACCCTTTGGATTTTCACCAGAGCCCCTTTAGCCAGGTTGTTGCCCTAATACCCCTGGGTGATAAACCAATTCACCTTGGGAGCCCCTACCAAGAACTTGAGTTCTGGACAGCATAGCTCTCACACTATTACATTGTCACCACCCTGCCATGGTGAGGAGGGATTGAACGTTAGGGTGGAAGCAGTTGTATGGCTTTAAGTAATTTATGATAATAAAATTTACAAACAAATAACTATTCTTAATACAAATAATTTGCACAGTTATATGGATCCATATATTTCTATGCATTACTAATATTTTTCAAACAGATCTATTTGATGGGACCCCTAATGATGTAAGAGTTGATCTGGGAGTAATGACAATGAAAGAGTCAGTCTACATCTCTCAGAGTTCCAGAAGAGAAGCCTCACCACTGGATACAGTATGTGACAAACCCAGGATTCATGTAATGTGTAAAAGGATTATCAAATACTCCCTACAAGATACTCATCAAACAGAACTCTGACATTCACTGCCTTGTCAGCTGGGGCTATAAAATATGCTGACTGCACCTCTGCAGTGGAGTAAGACACCCCATCCTCCACTAATGGGGCCACCTGTTGGCTGTGGGTGGCAATGTATGATGCTTAAGGGTAAAACTCTGATGTCATTAGACTGCTAGTCTAATGACAATGCAGCAGTCTACTTGGCCGGTTGAAGAGGCTCCATGTAATCAATTGGCTGGTCATGTCAAGCCCTAGCACCTATATGATTGTTCTGACTATTAATCTTATGGCAAACCCCTCCTTTTTTTTATATATATATGTTAGAAGGCAGTGATGGGGGTCTCTGTATCCTGGATATGATGTTAAACTGCATCTAGTGGCGAGGTTCCAATTCTGGAGCTCTGGGGAATGTGGAGTACCCCTTCATTGTCATTACTTCCAGGTCCACTCTGACCCAGAGTGGTAGTACATGTTAGTGTCCCATCTATGGGTTAAATAGAAAAATGAGTTTAAACAAACAAAAAAACTTTGAATACCCATCAATGTGAATGAGACAGAATGTCTTTGGCATAAAATAACCCAACAAGTGTTGACATTCCGTAAAATCTATCCAACCCAATCCTTTAAATGTCAATTCGAATAGATCAAAAAATGTGTTTACAAAAAATTCAATCCCCAACAAGAATGAATAAAAGAAAAATGTCTTCAGCATAAAATAACCCCAACAATTGACATGCCTTAAAATACAACCAACCAACCTGCACTCACTGAGTGCAATAAAAGAATTTCTTTTATTTTCTTCTTTTTTTCTTTTTTTCTTTTTACTGTTGCAGGGTTATTAAATTGTCAGGGAATGAAAATTGAGGAAGTGAGTTTTTCTTTCACTTCTTTTTTTTCTTTCACTTCTTAAAATGTCAGGAAATGAAGAAGTGCATTTTTTCACTTCTTTTTTCTTTTTTTTTTTTTTTTTTTAACTGTGGCAGATTAACTGTATGAAAATGAAGAAAAAGGAAATTAGTTTTTTCTCTTTCTTTTACTGTAGAAAATTTCTTAAAATATCAGGGTAGTTATTTACCCAACGTGTTTGCTACAGGTATGATTTGACACAAGGTCACAAATATGGGGCCTCCAGTGAGGATCGAACTCACTATTCAGTAATAATCGATCTGCAAGACTAACTTGCTAACTATTACACCATGATGAGAACCCTTAATATCCAATCCGTTCACCACGGGTAGGATGTGACACAAGGTCACAAGTATGGAGCATGCAGCTAGGATTGAACTCATTATTCAGTAGTAATGGATCTGTGAGACTAGTTTATTAACCATTACACCATGGCATATATTCATTAATCCAGCTATGAGTAAATAGTAGGGCAGACTAGGCTCTTTAGCCTTGGTACAACAACCAGTCTGAGGGAAGGTAAACTGAATTCAAACCAACTGTACTCTGCTTTAAAACTCACTTCGGTGGCATCCTGCTCATAGCAGAGTTGTTGGGTACATGCATGAATATATATTTACCAACCACTCTGCATGAGCAGGATGTGACATGAGGTCAATTTCTTAAATGGAGTTTAACAGGTTTGAATTTAGAGTTTTGTTTCTCCTAAACTGGTTACTTTACCAAGATTAAATAACCTTCTCTACTATTTACCTGGGGGAGAATAGTTGCATTCATATCTTTGCTGGGGGCATAAGTGAAATGCAATCAGTCTCCTCCAGGATTCAAACTTGTCTTGCTGGGTTCATTTCCTATGATGGTGACCATGGCACCATGTGCTTCCTTAATCAGGGTATGATCAAATTGTTACCGTCATAGGAAATGGACTCGTTGGCCCGAGTTCAATTCCTGAGTGATACTGTTTGCATTTCACATAGCACTAATACCCTTGGGAAAGGTATGAATCCAACTAGTCTACCTCCAGCTAAGGGTAAATAGTAGGGGGGACTGGGCTCTTTAACCTTGGCAAAGTAGACGGAAAACTCTGAATTTAAACCTATTAAACCTGTTAAACTCCGCTTAAGAAATTGGCCTTGTGTCACATCCTGTTTGTGTGGAGGGGTTGGTAAATATATATAATCAAATTCATATACTTGTAAAATCTAAACTTACCCTGAGTCTGGACTGAATGACTTGTAGTGGATATGTACTGATTGTAGCAAACATTTTGGCCAAAGCTCCAATCATGAAGTATAGATAACCACTGAGATCCTGAAATTATTAAAACAAAATCTTATTATAGTGGAGAATCGGTGTCTGTCTGTAAACAAAACTACATCCCTGCTTATGTCACAATACCCTCAGGAATTGTATATGTTCATCAATGAGTATTTAATTTATAGTCAAAATCATCAATACATAGAAAAAAGAACAACGCTGTATTATATATACTCAAAAATTAATTATGCAACATAAATGGTCCACATTATTTGTTAAAACAAGTTTTAATGAATTCATTTTCAGTATTATGGATTTATATATTGTTTGTTTTATTTTTATATATATTTAAAATTATCTAATGTATAGAATTTTACAAGAAAATTATTTACAAATGGGACGGTTTAGCTCAATCAATACAGCACTTGCCTAGGAATCACAAGGTGATACTGGTTCGATACCAGCCCTCACCAACTCAGCGTGTGAGTAGCACAGGGATCTGTGTGGTAAAGTGAGGAGGTGATTGTTGGTGTGGCGCAAAACAATCTCCTTGGTCTAGTACTAGTGAAAAAGGGATAGATACTCACACTGTCTGGCTAATACCAACATTAGGGCACCCCATAAAACTTACGACTTTTCCTACATTAAATTGATGATCTTTGTGCATTTAACTGTATTCAGTTTAGGTTTGCACATGTCTGCTTTTCATTATGAGTTTAAATTTAATGACAGTTTTATCAATCATGCTTAGCCCCTCTACTTAAACATAGTGTTACATTATCAGAGGTGTATAAAAGAGAGATTTTAAAAAATGACCCATCAACATAAAATTTTAAGAGCAGTCAACAAATACATAATTAAATGGACCCCACACAAATGTGGAAAACCCCCCAAAAAACTCCAGATGAGGTGGCGACAACCCTTTGTGCATTGAAAGTTGATGATAATGTCCCATAGATAAAATCTGCATAACATTTTGGTTGATGTGACCTCTGACCTTCTCATGAATATCTTGTTGGACTTGGGAACCTTCTTGTTGCAATTGGGAGCAAGAAGGTTCCGGAGTTGGAAGAAAAGGTCCACAAGTTTGAGGACGGGGTTCTTGAGTTTGAGTAGGTTACCATATCTGACAAAAATTGCCTGAAGGCGGCTGGAGGGCATATTCTAGACCAATTGCCATACCAAGGTTAAAGGGGTCCCAGCCTGCTTATTTACCCATAGCTGGAAGGAGAATAATTGGATTCATACCTTTCCCAAGGGCATTAGCAATATGTGAAATACAACTAGCCTCATCCAGGATTTAAACTCGGTTCACTGTGTCCATTTGCTATGATGATAACCATTATACAACAAAAGCATCTATCTAGCACATTTATATGACTAGAAACAGCTACCCAGCATTGACTGGGTAGAGGGGGGCAAAAACCCTGGTGTATTGATTTGTTTACTTTTGAGATTCACAAATGCTGGACATTTTTAAGTAGAATTTATTATTATTGAGTAGAATTTATTATTATTGAATTGGATTATTCGGACTATTGTTCTCATATTTCTTGTTACCTGTACTTCTTCAGGTATTTCTTGTTAGATTCAGGAAACTTCTTGGCATATTTGGGAAACTTCTTGTCGTAATTGGGAGCCATCACGGAACTTTGAACTCAACCCTTTATTCAATCCACGGGGGTATCCTGTTCACATTCTGCTAACCATAGCTGGGGTCCAGGTGTTAAGCTGTGTTGATTATTATTCTATGTTACTGCTGCTCCTGACCAGGATTGAACCTGCAGCCTAGAGATAACTGTTACTTAGAACTGTCTTAATCCAACAATTTTATCCAATATGCTATGTGTCTAATTTATTATAGAAATTTATTATAAACAGAATATATTAGACAAAAAAATTTACCAACTGGGGAACTAAATGCCTAAAATAGTGATCAGAATCATAACAATCTTTCTAGAGAATAGATTTTATTATAACATTTTACATTAAAAAAAAGATTTATAAAAGAAGGACCACTTACCTGTGTTTTAAAAATAAATTGTAAATATCTCTTTAAAAGTTCATAGATGGCAAATTGAATGGCAGGGTTTGTGGAAAGTAACAAAGATGGACCGGTTCCATTCCACAAAGCGTGGAACCCTTCAGTTTTGCTTATTTTCTGCAATGCATCTGCAAATAAAAATAATTTTTATTCCAATTAACAAAGAAAAATAAACCCCCAAAAAACCCTCTGGGCAGTATAAAAATGAATTTTTACCATGCTCTTTTGTGAAAAAATCTAAACAGATATTTTAAATCTTATATTTTTTTAGTAATAGACATAAAAAATAGTTTTGCTCTCAAAATTCAAATATATTTTTTCTTTCTAATAAAACTTATATAATAACTATAATCATTATTTCCAACAGTTAAAATCAAATTAACAAAGAAATAATAGGAAGAAACATAACGAATATTAAAGATAGGAAAAAAGGTTTATTAAGCAAAGATACAAGGTCAACAGAGTAATTAGCAATTGCTAGGTTTAATTAACAAGTCCCAAGTTCTCTAAGCTTTTGTCAGACACTTCAAAAACTTCATTATCTTAAAAGCCTTTATCTAGACATTAGCTAGGCTATGTGGAAATGTGTAATTTTGTTCATAAAAAAAGAAAATAATGCCTACCAAGCATACTTAATCAACTGCATGCATAATTATAATATCAGTGGTATTATGTATACTGGGTATGATACTAAACTGTATCTGGTGGTGAGGCTCCATTTCTGGAGTTCTGTTACATAATTATTGAATCCCTAATACATTTTTAAGGTAGTGTAGAAATCATTATGGCGATTAGTGCAGCTGATGGCCTTGAGAGTGAGTGACAATGCTTGACCTCACTCTGACCTTGCTTTCCGGGGATGAATCGTGAGAACCGGAACCCCCATAGAAGGCCCTCTTCTGGTTTAAGGATATAGTAAGTTTAAGTCAGTTAGAAGTTAGAAGCCGAGCTAGTAACATATAAGTCTCATCTGTGCAGAATGTCTGGTTGGGGATTTACAAATAAAGTAACATCAACGTAAATCGAAGTCTTGTGTTTATTACCTAAAAACTAACAATAACACAGGGCTTCTGATAAGGAGTGATCCCTAACAGAAACCAGACCCGGAATCCTCAATAGAAGACCAGACCTTAGAAAATATACCAGACCAAGATGTTAGAAGATAGAACCAAAGCCGGCCAGAAGAATAGATGACCAAGATATAGAAGAAGTAAAGAAAGGTATATAACATTATATAGATTTGGTACTGTAAAAACCCCAGTATGTAACATATACCTATTTAGTGCCAGTAAAGAAGGTGCTATGCAACAGTTCTATGTAGTGTGGAATCACTCTTTTGTTGCCATTATCCCCAGGTCCATTCTGACCCAGAATTGTAGTACTTATTAGGGTCCCATTTATGGGTTGTTTAGTTCAGTCGGTAGAGTGTTCAGCTAAGAATCATAAGTTTCTTGGTTCGATACCAGCCCTCACCAACTCAGCATATGAGTAGCACAGGGATCTGTGCGTTAAAGTAAGGAGCTGATGGTAAGTGTGGCACTCCAGCTCAGATGCTAAAATAGTCTCCTTGGTCTAGCGCTAGTGAAAAGAGGATAGACTCCCTCGCTATCTGGCTGATACTGACATTAGGCCGCCCTGACGACTCTACTTTTTTACTTTTATATTGGATCTTAAAATATTGAAAAGTATAAAGTGTTTACCTATTTAAAAAGCTTGTGAACTTACATTTGTGCTCAGTATATAATTGGATCCTGTAATTATTAAACTGACTTCAGCATAAAATTGAAAGAACCAATTCCTGCAAGGTCACTGAAGTTAAGCAACGATGAACCTGTTCAATAACACTAACATGCAATGTTTTCTAGATCGAATATATAATAGCTGATTTTATGGCAGTTTTTTTATACTCAATCTAAAAATCATACTCATTTTTTCTAATCAGATCAAATTTTTAAGATACAAGCTCTTACTTGAAATGTATAGAACAGTATTATAGCTGTGACAAGTAGAGTCCACAGGCTTTTGAATTAGTGTTATCATTATATACAACTTGTTGTGAAGTATCTTAAAAACCAGACCTGACTAAACACAATGAATGGTATTTTTGAATTTAGCATAAAATAACGAACATATATCACTTGATAAACCTTTGACCTTTTGAAAAAATATTTAACACTGACCAGAGTAATTAACTGGGTGACCACTTAAGCAATAGCAGGTACTATAAGCAACCTGAATCTTTTGTTTATCAAAATAATTTGATTTGACATTAAATGACCCAAAAGAGGGTTGATATGCTGTAAAAACAATATAACAACAACATCAGCATAAATTAACCCAACAAGGGTCAACATGCCGTAAAACCAACCATCCAACTAACCTCTTTTCTTATAATCATCCACTGATGGGCACCTTACTGGCTGTAATGGTTAGCAAGCTAGATTTGAAAACCATTGTTAGTAAGTTCGATTCTCATTGGTTACCTCATATTACTGGCCTTGTGCCACATCTAAGCTAAGCTTAGTAAATAATTATAACCATCCACTTATTATTTTAATCAGATTTACCCAGGCACAGCTACTACACACTGATCCTAGATAGAAATCCCAGGAAATAATATCTAAATTGGAATATCCAAGTAAACAGGGTAGGCTACATCAAGGTATAGACTACATTGTTTATTTTTTGGTATTGCCTTGATTTTCATTGTTTTATAATATAAATAAATATTTGAATGTTTTCTTTTTATATCATTGGATGTTGAAGAAATATTTTTGTAGGCTGACATGGCAGTAGGACATGAATGGATCCATCACTATTGAATTCTTTGAAAAAGGTGCAACTGTAAACTGCTTCCTATTGCCAACTTGTTTGATTAAATTCCCCTTATTTATTGAATGTTCCTTTTATTAATTAAAAGGCAGCTATTCATCGTGTTTAGCTGTAACATATTGATTGATCTGAGGTAACTTCAGAAATAAAACTTTTTTACTTTGGCCTCCTCTTGTTTTGGGCCTCCTGGGCCACCCATATTTTCTATTTAGATTTCTGCATTTCATTGATCTAAATTATTGGGCACATTCAAATTGAATACTGTAATTATGACATTTCCAAGTTGAATGTATTAATTATGAAAGGGAGGTAAATGCGGCAATTTATAGTTAAATATGGTAATTATAAGCTTTGATGCTGATTCATAATATAGGTTTGATTTATTTTATTTGTTTAATGACATATCAACTCCTTATGGGTTATTTAATGCTGAAATTTGATTCATTTGTAAATGTTTGATAATATTCATAATGATTTATGTTTGATTTATTTTATTTGTTTAATGGCATATAAACTTTTTATGGGTTATTTAAAGCCAAAATTTGATTCATTTGTAAATTATGATATTCTTAAGTATTTCTATGTTTAGTTTGCTTTATTTGTTTAATGGCATATCCACTCTTTATGGGGTATTTAATGCTGGAATTTGATTAATTTCTAAATGTTTGATTACAATTCTAACAATTCAGAGTTATAGTTTGGTTTATTTATTTAATGGCATATCAACTCCTTTTGGGTTATTTGATTCTTTGCCAAGTAACTCCCCCCACCCCAGCTTTCAATGTCAGAGAATAAATTATTCCATTCAATTGGTCCCTTACTGTAAAAAGCACCAAGTACCAGTTTCAAGGTTGGTTCACAGACAAAACAAAAGATAACAAGGGTGTTCACATAATGATATTTCAGTGTGAAAAAGTGGATCACAGTGATGGGAGAGCTGCTGTGAGTGGTTTAAAGTAAGCAAAGAGTTAATACGGGAATCTAATTCATTTATAAATGTTTGATTATAATCATGGCCATCTACAGGTTTGGTCTGGTTTATTTGTTTAATGGCATATCAACTCCTTATGGGTTATTTAATGCTGAAATTAGGTTCATTTGTAAATAATATTTCTCTGAATTTTTGAGATAAAGCTTGATAATTTGGATTATTTGGATTTATCGGACTATTGTCCTCATCTTTATTGTTATCTCTACAGTGTTTTGACAGATGTGCCCTCTGGCCTTCTTCAGGTATTTCTTGTCAGACTTGGGAACCTTCCCTTTGTACTCAGGAACCTTCACAGAACTTTGAACCTAACCCTTTATTCAATTCATAGGGGTATACTCATTCTGCTAACCAAGACTGGGTACAAGAGTTAAGCGGTATTAATTGTTATTCTATGTTACTGTCACCCTTGCCTATATTTGAACCTGCAGCCTCGAGATAACTGTCGCTTAGAACTGTGTTAACTCAATCCTGGTCATGGGCAACAGAAACATAGAATAATAATTAACACAGTTTATCATTTGTACCCAACCATGGATAGTTCAAAGTTCTGTGAAGGCTCCCAATTACAAGAAAGTTCCAGAGCTTTTTTGTAAATGCTTGATTAAAATTCTAACCATATTTTACATATTCCATTGTAATTTTGTATGATATCAGGTATTCCTATTTAATTCTATTAATAATGAAGATTAGGTCTCTATTTGTCTGTAACTGAAACAATGTCACTGCTTATGTCCCATTACCCCAAATTGTCATAACATAGAATAAATACACTCAAAATTTGAATATGCAAACTTAGACGATCCTCATTGTTTTTTCAAACAAGTTTTAATAAATACATGCCCAATATTATATAATTATATATAGTCTATTTTATTTTAATATATATTTAAAGTTATCAGTTTCCATTTCAAGTTGTTTTATATTTTTACTCCTTTAATAAGTTAGATGATTTTACTTATGGTACAAACTCTCTAGCATTGAATTGTTAACTCCCATCCACTTCAGGCAATATCTTTCTAAAATCAATTTTTACACCACACGGAGGGCGTTTTCTTTTACTTTTTTGCTAGTACTAATAATCTGCAC
Organism: Doryteuthis pealeii; assembly: GCA_023376005.1. Lineage (NCBI taxonomy): Eukaryota > Metazoa > Mollusca > Cephalopoda > Myopsida > Loliginidae > Doryteuthis > Doryteuthis pealeii. Next base: position 51,347,669 of record CM042173.1, read on the forward strand.
ATAGTTATGATTCATAACTAACAGTAAACAGATCTATTTGTTGATAGATGGAATCCTAACAGATATTACCACTCCAGGTCAGAGTAGACTTGAGAGTAAGGCCAATGAAGGTTGGTTGGTTGGTCATTTGCATATTAACCTCAGTGGGTCATTCAATGCTGACAAAGTTTTGAAATAAATTCATTCTTGATGGGTACTCAATTTTTTTTATAAACACATTTTTTCTATTTAACCCATATATGGAACACTAACAGGTACTTTCACTCCAGTCTGAGTGGACCTGGGAGCAATGGTGATGAGGTGGGGAATCCATATTCCCCAGAGCTCCAGAACTGGAACCTCGCCATCAGATAGAGTTTAATGTCTGAGGGTCTTCATGTCCTGGGAATGCCAAGACATGAAGGCCCTCAGCCATTGCCTTCATTGACAGGATGAGATTGATAATATATTATTGGGAGTAATGGCAATGAAGGGGTACTCCACACAACCCAGTGCTTTTGAATTGGAACCTCACCACTAGATGCAGTTTACCATCATACCCACAGGCCATCTTTTGTGAGGGGTGTCTCACCTTTCTTCAGAGAATGTAATCAACATATTGTTAGCCCCATCATTGACAGGATGAGATTGATAATATATTATTGGGAGTAATGGCAATGAAGGGGTACTCCACACAACCCAGTGCTTTTGAATGGAACCTCACCACTAGATGCAGTTTACCATCATACCCACAGGCCACCTTTTGTGAGGGGTGTCTCACCTTCTTCAGAGAATGTAATCAACATATTGTTAGCCCCATCATTGACAGGATGAGATTGATAATATATTATTGGGAGTAATGGCAATGAAGGGTACTCCACACAACCCAGTGCTTTTGAATTGGAACCTCACCACTAGATGCAGTTTACCATCATACCCACAGGCCATCTTTTGTGAGGGGTGTCTCACCTTTCTTCAGAGAATGTAATCAACATATTGTTAGCCCATCATTGACAGGATGAGATTGATAATATATTATTGGAGTAATGGCAATGAAGGGTACTCCACACAACCCAGTGCTTTTGAATTGGAACCTCACCACTAGATGCAGTTTACCATCATACCCACAGGCCATCTTTTGTGAGGGGTGTCTCACCTTTCTTCAGAGAATGTAATCAACATATTGTTAGCCCCATCATTGACAGGATGAGATTGATAATATATTATTGGGAGTAATGGCAATGAAGGGGTACTCCACACAACCCAGTGCTTTTGAATTGGAACCTCACCACTAGATGCAGTTTACCATCATACCCACAGGCCACCTTTTGTGAGGGGTGTCTCACCTTTCTTCAGAGAATGTAATCAACATATTGTTAGCCCCATCATTGACAGGATGAGATTGATAATATATTATTGAACTTTTTTTGTTTTGTTCAAACACCACAACACGGACACTATTTTCCCTTAGAAACACTTTCAATATTAATTATAATGATTTTTTAGCGGCTGCAGAAATCAATAATGATTTTCATTGAACTCTTCTTTTTTTAGATCCTGTAATGAAGCAATATATTTTCTTTTTTCTTTTTTTCTTTTACCCTTGGAAAATACATTCAGAGCTAAATATGGCGGTTTGTGCTGGAGGGGGTTAGGGGAGAGAGAGGGGCAAAATTGCATTAACTTACCCCAGATACCGGAATACAGCTCAATGTATTGGGGTTGTGACTCACCCAGACACTTCAGCTTCACCCCTCGCACCTTTATTCTGGTGTTCGCTACCCATAGTGGGGCGGTAAGCAATACATTGATCACAGCTGAATAGAAAATAGGAAAAAAAATAAATGGAGTTGTTAGTTTTTATTGGCAAGTAGAAACAAGGGCTGTTGGGAAATTGAGAGTTCATAAGGGGGGCGGGGGCGAACGAGATATATTAGGGTGTATCAAAAATAATCATCTATTTTTTTTTTTTTTTTTTTTAACTTTCACGCTAAAGTTTTCCTTTGCGGATATGATTAAAGACTTTAAGACGCCACTACACTATCATCATCATCATCATCATTATTATAAGTTGAAGTATATCAAAAGTATTTTTCTTTTTTGCAGACATTTACTCTCAAAGTTTATTTCATGTAGACATCTAAAGACTATCTATACCCCACCATATCATTAATATTATTATTATATATATATATCAGGGTGCATCAAAAGTATTTTTCTTTTTTAGAGAATTTTAAGTAAATATCTAAAGACTATCTATACATCACTATATCATTAATATTATCATTGTATATATCAGGGTGTATCAAATATATTTTCATTTTTACAGATCATTATTCCCAAAGTTTATTTCATTTAGACATCTAAAGATTATTTACACCCCACTATATCATCAATATATATAATGTAGATTCAGTGTTTATTTTTCTGTAACCAAAACTACATCACTGCTAATGTCAAAATACACTCAGGAATTGCATTTAATGAGTTTATCAATGAGTATTTGAGTTATAGTCAAAATCACTAATACACAGAATAAAGAACAATGTTGTATATATACTCAGAAATTAAGTGTGCATCCTTAAATGGTCCACATTGTTTGTTAAAACAAGTTTTAATAAATACATACCCAGTATTATTGATTTATCTATAAAATGATTTATTTTAAGATATATTCAAAGTTATTTAACATATAGAGTTTTATGAGCAAATTATTTACAAACAAGAAACAGTCACATAATCCTCTTCTACTTTAGATTTGAAGATTTTTGTGTATTTAACTGTATCCTGTATAGGTTTGCACATATTCACTTTTCAAAGATTTGTTTACATCTTTTTACAAAAGGGCATGGCATCTATTTTTTTAAAAACTTTCCCACCAAAGTTTTTTTAATATGATTATAGACTTTAAGATGCCACTACACTATCATCATCATCATCATCATCATCATCATCATCATCACCACCATCATCATTATTATAAGTTGAAGTATATCAAAAGTATTTTTCTTTTTTACAGACATTTACTCCCAAAGTTTATTTCATGTAGACATCTAAAGACTATCTATACCCCACCATATTATTAATATTATTATTGTATATATTAGTGTGCATCAAAAGTATTTTTTATTTATTACAGAATTTTATGGAAATATCTAAAGACTATCTATACCCCACTATATCATTAATATCATTATTGTATATATTAGTGTGTATCAAAATTATTTTTCCTTTTATACCTTTATTCCAAAGTTTATTTCATGTAGACATCTAATGACTATATATACGTCTTTATATCATGAATATTATTATTGTATATATCAGGGTGTATCAAAAGTGTTTTTTTTTAACAGACCTTTACTCCAAAGTTTATTTCATGTAAACATCTATCTATACCCCACCATATCATTAACATTATTTATCAGACTGCATCAAAAGTGTTTATCTTTTTTAGTGAATTTTAAATAAATATCTAAAGGCTATATATACCCCACAATATCATGAATATTATTATTGTATATATCAGGGTGTATCAAAAGTATTTTTTCTAATTAACAGACCTTTACTCCAAAGTTTATTTCCTGTACATATCTAAAGACTATATATCAAGCACTCTGCCAACTTTTCCTTTGACCCTTCATATTTTAAGAAAAAACATATGAATCCAATAAAACTAAACACTCACCTGCAATAAAGGCAAAACCAAGATCTAATAAGACACTTGGTTTTCCAGTCCCTGAGTAATAGCAACTCTTCAGTCCATTAAATGAATAGAAATAAATAAAGTTGGAACACCAAAGAGTTGTGAGCATGGGAAGAAGACCTTGGTACCAGCCAGAACTGCAAAAACAAAAAAAATGTAAAAGAATTTCTAGAAATCTGGAAAAGTACTTTCATCATCATCATCATCAACATCATATCACACTGTTAGCATGGATATCTATGACAATCTCTCACCTATCATCCATTACCCTTGAATGGTCCTCTGCACAGCATCCAGTATCCGTACAGAGCTGGTCAATGTAGGTCTTTGCTGGATGGCCCTCACTGGCACGCCCATGTGTTGGTTTCAACAGGAGAACGTCACTTATGAGTTCGTCCTTGCTTCTCCTGCAGTGTCAAGCATGTCTTGTTTATCTCACTCAGATGGTTTGTGTGATAGAGGGCAAGTGGCCATACAGCTGCTTTCTTGTGGGATGTTCTTTCCACAATTTCTTTTAAGATTGCATGCAGCATTCTTGTGGGATGTTCTTTCCACAATTTCTTTTAAGATTGCATGCAGCATTCTTGTGCAGCTCTCATCTAGCTTATTCTGTAGGGACTTCATTAAAGTCCAAGTGGTGCAGCTATATAGTAGCACTGATACAACTATGGCTTTGTAACTTTCATTATACTAGACTGAATCAAAAGTTTTGCAATATTTTGGTAACATGAGTCACAATTTGGTAGCTCCAGATGCTTTTGCCAAGGATGTATAAGGTCAGGCATGTCAAACGGCCCTCAGCAAGCACAAGTGTGGCTCGCATGCAGATTGCATCCTCATACAGCACTTTTACAGTACCCCAAGTTTAAAAAAAATTCTTGCCTGAAAACAGTCGTTTATTTTCATAAAAGCAATGTGTTATTAAGAAACAGAGTCTGTTATCAACGCATTGTCTCTCACCCTTTCCTTTGATTTGGAGGAGGCTAACTCAGTCAATGACAGGGAATGAGTCTTTTCTCTTGCCTTCTCCTGCTTTCAATCAACACATAGCTATGATTGAAAGTGACAATGAGACATATATTTTATATATCAAATAATTGAACTCGGTCAATATAGTCTTTTTTCCTTTCTTTTTAACAAGAATGTATTTTTTTTAATGATAGCAAGCATCAATTTGTTCTGTTAATGTAGAAGAAGGATTTAAAGACTTAGTTGTCATGTGCGGCCTTCATGACAGACATATGTAATCCATGTGGCCCTCATGACATACATATGTAATCCATGTGACCCTAGGGTGCTACTCCGTTTGACATGCCTGGTATAGGTAACAAATCACAGTGGATTGTAAGATGCCAAGCTACTTGCTGGATTTGTCTCTATTGCTTCAAGCACAGCCTCAGCCAATTCATCGTTTTAAGCAGATCTGACTTTGCTTAACTGTCAAGGTTCTTGTAATCCAAGCAAAATTTCTTGAACCATTTACTGTGATCAACGGCACCTTCAGCTTTTTCACAACAAATATTTTTGGTTGCTTCTGTAACGTTATGGCACAGTTTAAACTTGTAAAGCATAAGTTTCCAAAATTAGACTACATTACATATTCTTTCTTTCTTTCTTTCAATCCTTTCTTCTTTTCCCTTCTTTCATTCCTTTTTTTTCTTTCTTCTTTTCCTTTCTTTCATTCCTTTTTTTTCTTTCTTCTTTTCCTTTCTTTCTTTCTTTTTTCTTTCCATGTCTTCTTCTCTTCTTTCTATGCCTACCTTCTTACTTTATTCCATGCCTTCTTTCTTTCAATTCCTTTGTCCCTTCTTTCTGTTTCTTTCTTTCTTTCTTTCAATTCATTCATTTCTTTCTTTCTTTCTATGCCTTCTTCCTTTCTTTCAATCCTTTCTTCTTTTCCTTTCTTTCTTTCTTTTTTTCTTGGTATACATCCTGGTATATGGTTGGTTGAAGCGTTGGTTGGATTTTAGATAATGTATTCTTCTCTTCTTTCTATGCTTACCTTCTTTATTCCATGCCTTCTTTCTTTCTTTCAATTCATTCATTCATTCCTTTCTTTCCTTCAATTCATTCATTCTTGCCTTCTTTCTTTCAATTCCTTCTTTTTGCCTTTTATCTTCTTTCTTTCTTTCTTTTAATTCATTCATTCATTACTTTCTTTCTTTCAATTCTTTTTTCTTTCTTTGAATTCCTCTTTTTTTCTTTCTTTAAATTCCTTTTTTTCTTTCTTTAAATTCCTTTTTTTTTCTTTCTTTAAATTCCTTCCTTTTTTCTTTCTTTAAATTCCTTCCTTTCTTTCTTTCTTAAATTCTTCTTTTTTCTTTCTTTAAATTCCTTCTTTCTTTCTTCTTAAATTCCTTCCTTTTTCTTTCTTTAAATTCCTTCTTTCTTTCTTTCTTTAAAATTCCTTCCTTTCTTTCTTTCTTTAAATTCCTTCCTTTCTTTCTTTCTTTTAAATTCCTTCCTTCCTTCTTTCTTTCTTTAAATTCCTTCTTTCTTTCTTTCTTTAAATTTCCTTCCTTTCTTTCTTTAAATTCCTTCCTTTCTTTCTTTTCTTTCTTTAAATTCCTTCCTTTCTTTCTTTCTTTTAAATTCTTTCTTTCTTTCTTTCTTTAAATTCCTTCCTTTCTTTCTTTCTTAAATCTTTCTTTCTTCTTAAATTCCTTTCTTTCTTCTTTCTTTAAATTCCTTCTTTCTTCTTCTTTAAATTCCTTCCTTTCTTTCTTTCTTTAAATTCCTTCTTTCTTTCTTTCTTTAAATTCCTTCCTTTCTTTCTTTCTTTCTTTTTCCTTCCTTTCTTTCTTTCTTTAAATTCTTCCTTCTTTCTTTCTTTAAATTCCTTTCTTTCTTCTTCTTTAAATTCCTTTCTTTCTTTCTTTCTTTAAATTCCTTTCTTTCTTTCTTTCTTTAAATTCCTTTCTTTCTTTCTTTAAATTCCTTCCTTTCTTTCTTCTTTCTTCTTTTCTTCTTTCTTTCTTTAAATTCCTTCCTTTCTTTCTTTAAATTCCTTTCTTTCTTTCTTTCTTTAAATTCCTTTCTTTCTTTCTTTAAATTCCTTCTTTCCTTCTTCTTTAAATTCCTTCCTTTCTTTCTTTAAATTCCTTCTTCTTTCTTTCTTAAATTCTTTCTTTCTTTCTTTAAATTCTTTCTTTCTTTCTTCTTTAAATTCCTTCCTTTCTTTCTTTCTTTTAAATTCCTTTCTTTCTTTCTTTAAATTCCTTTCTTTCTTCTTTAAATTTCTTTCTTTCTTTCTTCTTTCTTTCACTTCCTTCTTTCTTTCTTTCCAGAAGTGCAATTGATGTATTCATCCCCCACAGCTGACAGGGTGATGTAGATTTTTGCTGGTTGGCCTACACTGGTATGTCCATGTGCAGGTGTCCACCTGAGAATGTCATTTATTAGTTCGTCCTTACTTCTCCAACAGTGTCCAGCATAGAAAGACAAAAGCAGATATTCGCCCCCACCCCTAAATGTGGCTGATTTGTATAGTTTAGAAAAAAACCCTCAAAAATTAAAGAATTCTATACTTACAATCCTTCTTCTTGGAGAATTTCTTTAAGCATTTCAAAAGTTGTCTTGAATTTTTCATCATCATTCACTGCAAAATAAAAGATGGAAATGGTTGTTTTTTTGGTTGGATGATTGATTAGATTTCATGGCATGTCAACCCTTTATCTCAATTTTTAAGATGAGTATTTCTTGGAATTGTCAAGGGTGACAGTAACATAGAATAATAATTAATTAACACCTGTAACCCAGCTATGGTTAGCGGAATGAGAACAGGATACCCCCGTGGACTGAATAAAGGGTTAGGTTCAAAGTTCTGTGATGGCTCCCAATTATGACAAGAAGGTTCCTGAGTCTGAGAAAGTTCCCGAGTCCGACAAGAAATACCTGAAGAAGGCTGGAGGGCACATCGGCCAAAACGTTGTACAGATAACAATGAAGATGAGGACAATAGTTAAAATATTCCAAATAATACTAATTTTAAGATGAGGCTTGATAATTTGGATTATTGTCTTCATCTTTATTGTTATATATGTTTCAAGCTATGTGCCGTCCGGCCTTCTTTAAGTGTTTTGTATCAAACCCCAGCTGATTGATTGAAGGGGGACTCTCTAAACAACCATCTAGCCTAAGGAAGGGCCAAAGTGGAATACTGCATGTCATGGAAAGTTCAGCCACAAGGGTTCTGTCCTTAAGTTTTACAGGTGGCCACCCATGGTCAACAGGTAGCCCTGTTGGGGGAGAGGATTTTACCCCTCTGCAGAAGTGCCGTTGGTGTATTCTTCTCCTCCAACAGGTCAAGTTGGTTTTTCGCATATCAGCCAATTTCATTTAATGCAAAAATTCATTTGTTTTATTACAATTGATTATTTGGTTGGCTGGTTGGTTGGTTGGTTGGTTGGTTTTATTTAATGGATAATTTAGCTGAGTTGATAGAACATCCAGTACAAAACCACAAGGTTCTTGGTTTGATATTAGCCCTTGCCAACTAAGCATATGATTAGCACAACTTGGATTAGTGCAGTAAAGTGGGGAGTTTATGGTAGGTGTGGCACTCCACCTCAGATGCAAAAAACAACAATCTGCCTGGTTTAGCACTAGTAAAAAAGGGGTAGATGTAACATGAGAGAGAGAGGAGAGAGAGAGAGAGAGAGAGAATTGGAAAGAGCCAGTAGGTTAGCATGGAAAATTTTTAAGGATGAATCAGCACAATGCAACATGGCATTTTCTCATTGTTTGATGTGATGTCATGTGGTTAAGTGGAAGAGAGGAAGAGTGAGAGGTGAGAATGTTTGGGGAGTTTGAAACTATGCGTTGACAGAGTGAGATGTGGTCTGTCAACAGGCCAGTCCATTAACTAATTTTTATTTAAGGCCAATGTCAGTTTGTTTTGTTGCAATCAATTATATGGTTGGTTGAAGAGTTGGTTGGATTTTAAAGCATGTCAACCCTTGTTGGGTTATTATATTCTGAAGATGTTTTGTTTTATTCATTCTAGATGAATATTAAAATTTCTTTAAACTCATTTTTTAATTTAAAAACATTTTATTACCACTCTGAGTCAAGATGGACTTGAGAGTGAAGAAGGGGTACTCCACACTCCCAAGAGTTACAGAATTGAAACTTCACCATTTAATGCAGTTTAATGTCATACCCAGCACACTAAAACTTCTGGCCACTGCCTTCTAGCAGGTATATGATTAAAGAGTTGGGGTCTGCCATAAGAGCAATAGAGTTGGGACTACCATATCACTTCTAGGGCTTGACATGACCAGCCAATTAATTAGAGGGACTTCTCCAACCGCCCATCTAGTCCAAGTAAAGGCCAAAGTGGAGAGTTGCATATCAGACTGCTCATTATCAAGATTCCGTCCTTAGGCATCACAGGTCACCAGCCACAGTCAACGGGTATCCTCATTGGAGGGATTTTATCCTTATGCAGAGGCGCAGTTGATGTATTCTTCTGTTGCAGCTGGTAGGGGATCAACCCTAAAGGAATTCTAAAAATAACCCTTTGATTTCACTGGGCTGAATGGGGCCACCTGTTGTCCGTCGCAACCTGTGATGCTTATGAACGGAATCCTGATGGCTGAACAGTCCAGGACATACAACAATCAAATTTGGCTCTTATTTAGAAACCCCCTCCAATAAATTGGTTGGTCAGGTCAAGCCCTAGCACCTATGTAATTGTCCCAAACCTATTACCCTTATGGCAAAACCACTTTTATCATATATCTGCTAGAAGGCAGTGGTTGAGGGTCTTAGTGTCCTGGGTATGACATTAAACAGCATCTAATGGTGAAGTTCCAGTCTGGAGTTTTGGAGAGTGTGGAGTACCCCTTCATCGCCATTACTCCCAGTTCCACTCTGACCCCAAGTGGTAGTTCCTGTCTATGGATTAAATAAATAAAAATAAGTTAAAAAATGTTTAAAAATTGAGTTTGAAATATATTTTTTGAATACCCATCAAGCAGGAAACGTCTTCGGCAAAAAGGGTTGACATGTCGTAAATCCAACCAACCAACCAACCAGCCAACCAACATATTTTGGAATATTCAGTGCAAACATGTTTTTGTGAGATTATCACAAGGTTACAAATTTATAAACAATCTTTTTTATCAATGGGAAAATTTCTTCAGCGTTCCAATTTTGTTTCATAGATAAAAGGGATTAAGCTGTTATTTCTCATGATCGTCATCATCATCATCATCATCATCATCAGGTCATGCCAACGGAATGGATTCCCTTAACACTCTCATCATATGCCCTTATTGGCAATCACAATTGGTAGTTCCTCCAAACAGCCTCCAGTGATCGCACAGACCTGATTAATATCATATTTTACTGGTTTGGTAAACTGGTATGAATAATAATAATAATCAACTAGTGTGAAAAATGATAATCAAATTGCATGAATAATAATAATAATAATAATCAACTGGTGTGAATAATAATGAAAAAAAAGTTTCCTAGTTCGATACCAGCCCTCGACAATTCAGTGTATGAGTAGCACAGGGATCTGTGCGGTAAAGTAAGGAGCTGATGGTAGGTGTGGCACTCCACCTCAGATGTTAAAACAATCTCTTTGGTCTAGCGCTTGTGAAAAGGGGATAGACTCCCTCGCTTATTGGCTGATACTGAATTTAAGGCACCCCGGCGACTTTTATTTTTTATGAATAATGATAATAATCAACTGGTATGAATAATGATAATAATAATCAACTAATGTGAATAGTAATAATAATTGAATTGTATAAATAACAATAATAATAATCAACTGTATGATTTTGATTTTTCGACAATTGTCCCCATCTTTATTGTGGTTTGTATAGACACAACGTTTCGGCAGCTGTATACACATTTCTCACAAATAAGAAGTAACTGGAATGAAAAAGATAAAGACCTTGTATTCCAAGGGGAAGACAAATGTCTATGTAAACATTAGCCAGGTAAATGCCTCAAATTCATATATAAGACATGGGAGATATTTTTGGGTGGTGGGTGGGCTGATTGGAGAAAATATGGGGTCGGTGGGTGATACATCAAATACGGTAAATATTTTATAATGCGAGTTATATTTATGACTTACGCTGTTTTCTTGTCCGTGCTGTTTCGAAAGGGAAGAAGGCAGACAAAGCAATGGAGCTTCCCTGTAAATAAAAAACAACAACAAAAAAACCTTATTATAATCGAGATTTGGTGTCTGTCTGTCAAAATACGTCACTGCTTACGTCACAATACCTTTAGTAATTGTGTAAGTTTATCAATGAGTAATTAATTTATACTCAAAGAAATTTATACATATAGATACAATAGAATGAATTTTATTTATTAACGAAGTCTCTATGAAAATCTGTGTTAGTTTTGCCTCAAAACAGCCCATGTTATTAGTGCGTTAAAAGTTATGCAATGTGTCTTACATATCACTAAGACATAAAGGTTTTCATAATATATGGTGTGGTTAATTTGCATACTGGTCTTAACAAAATTTGATTTAATGAATATAACTTGGTGTTATTGAACTCTAATATTATTGTTTTATTCTCCATCGTATTAAAATCAATTCCATGAATGATTTTATAAAGAAACTAATTCAAGTATAATTAAAATAAGTGTAATCTTTTTATATGCGTTCTTATTCAATTTCGTTAGTCTGATCTAATATATTTGATTACATCAAAACTTAAATACTTACGCCCAGAGAGCGCTTACACTTACTAATATATATAACACAAGGCATTTTAGAACTCTGAGCCCCCCAACGCCCATGCCCTGGCCCCCCTCCAAAGCCTGACCCCACCTAATCACCAGGTTCAGAAATGTCAGCAAATGTGAAATATTGTAATCTGTTATTTAACAGCTTAATTGGCTGTTAAATAATAAAATATAATATTTTATGGGCAATAGCGATGTAGAAATGGGCATTTCTCAACTTTAATTTAGGTTTGAGATATATATGTGTGTGTGTGTGTGTGTGTGTGTGTATATATATAAATGTAAACACATATAAATACATGACCACACTTACATATACACATGTATATACACACATTTATATTTATACACACTCATACATCAGCATATATATAGACACACACACACACACATATATGTATAACATACAAATACGCATATATATAGACACACACACACACATTATATATGTATATACATACAAATACGCATATATATAGAACACACACACACATATATATGTATATACATACAAATACGCATATATATAGACACACACACACACACATATATATGTATATACATACAAATACGCATATATATAGACACACACACACACACATATATGTATATACATACAAATACGCATATATATATAGACACACACACACACATATATATATAGACACCACACACACATATATATGTATATACATACAAATACGCATATATATAGACACACACACACACATATATATGTATTATACATACAATACGCATATATATAGACACACACACACACACATATATATGTATATACATACAAATACGCATATATATAGACACACACACACACATATATATGTATAATACATACAAATACGCATATATATAGACACACACACACATATATATGTATATACATACAAATACGTATATACATACAAATACGCATATATAGACACACACACACACATATATATGTATTATACATACAAATACGCATATATATAGACACACACACACACACATATATATGTATATACATACAATACGCATAATATAACACACACACACATATATATGCGCATATATATAACACACACACACATATATATGTATATACATACACACACACACACACATATATATATATACATACAAATACGCATATATATAGACACACACACACACACACATATATATTATATACATACAAATACATATATATAGACACACACACACATATATGTATATACATACAAAT